>LR736869.1:1218255-1593694 GCA_902654985.2 Oryctes borbonicus
ATTGAATACGCAATAACATTTGCTTGAGTTTGGTTTTTAGCGAGTACAAACCGAAATTATGCAGATTGGGTAAAACATATTTATTTAATGTATTGGCAACACTATAAGAGAAACTACGTTTAAAATATTTATTTGTATGTCTATGAATTGTTAAATAATTACGAAAACATACGTTGACATTATGACAAACAAGGAGGGATTTATGTTATGTATGCCTTATATATAATAAGTGTTGTACATAAAGAATCTGAAGTAAAATTTCGAGAAACGAGGTTAAAATTTGAAAAAGGTAACGACGCACTACGCAAAACAAGTGGTAGGCTATATATAAAAAGTTAATACATTTAATAATTAAATTAAAATATTCTAAAATTTATATTATGGACAGCTTTTAAATAAACACTTGAAAAAGAAATACAACGAGATCCCGAAACTTAAATCGATTATTAGTTAAAGAAATAAAAATAAACTGGCGCAGCCAATTAATAAATTAAATTTTAAAATAATTAACTAAAAGTAACCTAAACAATCAAACTGCTCTTGCAATATGTCGATGTGGAACCACATCTCCTTCAAATCAATTTCATTTAAATTTGGTCAGGAAAGAAATCTGTTAACATCAATTGGTACGTTGTCCAATCAATGTAACCGTATTTCCTATCTCGTTTTGGAACAAAAAAAAATATATTCCGATGACGCTGTCATGCTATATGCCACACCTTTAGATGGTGGTACTAATATCTAAGGGGGAGTTGCTGACCCGCTTACGCATACAGCTGAATCCGACCGACCACCTAGGAATTCACTGCTCGCACGGAAGGAGACCGCTTGTTCATATCGGTTGGGTCCTCCTTCTCCCATGCTCCATGTTAGAGAAGTTCCCTTCTCAACCTTTGATGTGTAACGGTTGATACCGATGCCTCGGAACTTACCTCACATCTTGCCTGCCGGGGTCTAGGCCGCGCAAGATTACAACTATCACCCCCTCGTGGATTAAGCCGCCAATCACTATATACTAGCGACGGAAGCGGAACTTACCGTGACTCGCTCGTGATGAGAATGGCCGGGCTAAAGAGTCCGGGCAAGGAACTCCTGGCATTAAGATGAATCCAAAGGATTCCCCGACCAGCTAGGATACGGTCGGCACAGCAAAACGTTGCCTCCTTCCCTATGTATAAATGCTTTCGCCACCCCGTTGCTCTGATTGTAACCAGCTAGATATTGGGTAGTGCAGCCGGACTTCAAGAATAAACGTCTACCCCAAACATACCATACTATGGCACTTTGCAGATGTAAGGGCTTCTCATGAAAATCTTGTGGATTATTTTAAAACCATAAACAACGATTTTATTTGTCAACATATCCACTTAACCAAAAATGAGGAGATAATTCTTTACCCAAAATTATGATTCGTTTTAAGTTGCTTTAAAACCCAAGCAATAAGCTTACGGCACTTACGATGGTCTAGCTTGGGTCAACACAATTTTGTGCGGGTGCAAATCCAAGTCCATTTGGAAAATACACCAAGTTATCGTTCATCTAAGCCCTTAATTCTTGATCAGGACGAGGAATTGATCAAATTGGAACTTTTGCAACAGTACCTTTTACAACAACGATTTATGTTAAAGAATAAAATTCTTTTCAATTTCTTCGACGAATAACAAACACGGAATTGTGGGTATGTGGACCATAGTCTTCGCGAAATGTACGTTGGGTATTTACAAAAGAACAATTTTAATTTTATAATGTGACATTACTTAAAATTTCACATTGTATTAAAACCATTAAAATTCAAACGTTTTTAAACAAGATAATCTATAAAATTTCAAAGCTTAAGAAGTGGATTAACCCCCTATTTTAACTATTTAATTATTTTTTATTTTTTTTATAAAGTAAAATCCTTGAAAACAGTTAAATTTTTTATTCTAAATTGATACTAATTATTGCAAGCATTTAATTTCTAAATAAAATCAAATTGCAATAAAGATCTCTTTGCTGTTTAATCAAAGAAACATTATTCTCCCACACGTTTTAAGTTCTACGCGAAAACATACACGTGAAAAGATCTACAAGCGGAGAATATTGACATTGGAAATAACCTTGTTAAAACGTTTTCAATTATTCTACCGTGCGTTGGGGTAATGACCTAATTACAACAATGGTTAATCGTTTGGTCATTCTCAGAACAATAACGAGGAATTCTTCGATGTCGTTTATAATGTATCTAAAATTCGTTCATTGAACTACACACTTACGTTGTGTTAATCTCCTTTTTAGCGTGTGTTTGATTATTTTTCGTTTGTGCGTATATTTACTAACTTCAACTAATTGAAACTTCGCTTATTTCGCAAAATAAAACGGATGATAAGTATTAGTAACAATGTACACAGTATAGTATAAACGATATTCCTGTATTCCTGTGTTGCAATGTTAATATTCGTAGAAAATAGAAGGCGTAATGTTGCTGTTTAGTACGCATAAGGTGTTACAAGAGATTATGGTATGATATATAGGTACTAGTCATAAAGACATAAATATGTTGCGTCATTCCGAATAAAATTTTGAAAATTCAAATGTGATCCTGCCAAAGTTTATCAATGTTAAGGCATCTTAGGCTCACCAGCTGATTCGTCTTTTATTGGAAGGCAATCCTATCCGAATATCAGGTTGGTGAAACTGTTCAAAATAATATAAAATGTTGGATCATTTTAAGACGAAAATACAGACAGTTCTAAAAACATTTACTATTATACAAAATTTGAAAAAAAATATAACATTATTCACTAAAAGCTTATTGTATCTATTCACTAAAAGCCACCAGCTATTTTGTTCTAATAGCTATCGTAAGAGCGCTGTTAGAACAAGTGGATAGGTCCAGTTTACATATTTTAGCCATATGTTTTCAGGTATTGATAGTTTCAATTGTACAAAAAACTCGCCTGGCTTGACTACGTTGAACTAATTATACATAGCCGTATTCTTATGAATAAATTTAATTTAGTTTAATAGATTTATTGCATGTGTATTTAAACTTGAAATAAAATTTAAAAGCAAATATTGAAAACCGTTCCTACGTAGTGGATACCCCCTATGCCAGAGACTGCCTCGTGCGTTTAAACTCGCGTTAAAACATTTTTACATATCGTCCTCTAGCAACCACATACTTGCTCTTTCTATTAAGGCCATAAATAGAGTAATAATACGTAAGAAATCGCCAACTATTAACAGACTAAAGACCTCTTGATCACTTTTGCTAATATCACCATCTTAGGTTGCCTTCAATTTGTGTTAGGGTTCCTTTTTTTTTACTCCCGCACCCCTTCCAGTTCATTGCAGTTAACCCCTAACTTTCTTCTAAATGTCTATGCAAAATGTGCGCATTTCAATTTTTCTTTATGCAAGAAGTGCATCAAACGGTTTTTTTTTTTCAATGAATTCACTTTGTTGTTATTGAATTGCAACCAGTCCTCATCAGTTTCACTATTGATTTTTGCATAGTGTTGAGCACGTCATAATTTGGTCTGTGTGTGTGGTGTCACTTAGCATTGTTATGTTTTGGTGCTAATAAACTGAGCCTCAACTATCAATTGGGTCATAAAATTGCGTCTACACCTCCGAAATGGCTCGACAGAACATGGATAAACCATATCCAGAATGGTGTGCATCATGATGGCTACTACCTTGAAGGTATCTTCTTCAAAACAACTTTTATCGCTTTTGGACAATGGACCTACTTCTTTTTAGCGCTCCTTGTATATTCATTTCTTACTTTAAAGCAATTTTGCTAGATTAGATAAGATAATCTGGTAATAAAATTAATTTATTTTTTAAAATCTAAACTATTAAAAAATTAACAAATCATTAAATACACGATTGGAAAACCTTTTAAACAGAACCTGGCCACGCTGAAGTTCAATTGATACTTCACCTTAGATAACTCACGTCTTATTATCTTTGATTGGAAAGTTTCCATTTGCACTCTGAAATGGATTTAACAAAAAACAAGGGCCACTGAACTATTACCAAAGGAAACGACAGACGTAGTCTGCGCCAGTAATATTGGGATCGGTTCCAATTGATATCGAAGGTAAATAACGGGGAGTGCAGTATCTACAGCGTACGTATGTTCATACATGATGGTGCTAGCTGTAAATTTTACGACAGCAAACGTATGCATAAACAGCCACGTGCTTTCCGATAGGCACGTGCAAGGTTAATATCGCATAATTGCGATATCTTTCGATTCACCTTCGCAATGGCAATAAAGCAATAGTTTTGACAGTTTGCCCAATATGACGCGCCGCGCTGGCTGATGTGATACTTGGGCAAGTGTAAGCAATAAGTTTTGGCATTGTTCGAAAAGTTCAGCTGTTGGCGGATCGTATTTGTTACCAAATATGGTTGTTGTTATTATTGTCGTTGTTATTGGCCTTGGTGTTATTCCATTGGCCACTTACAAACGACCAAATATGGTTATTTGGTTCGTAGTCTTCAATAAATTATGTAACCACATTGAAATATAGAAAAATGAATATGTGCATGTATTATCAACAATTTCTCTCTAATATACATAAGATTAAAGCAACTAGTTTTTCAAGTTTGATGATAACAATAATTCTATTAATGTACTATAAAAACAGGCTAAGAACAACAGAATTTTGTTTCCGAATCGCCCGATTTCCGCGTACAGCTTCCTTCAAAAGTTTTCCGGATTATCATTACTATGAATCAAGCATAACCAGAAGGTTTTTCTCAAATTGATCTTGCGCAGAAGATATCACATGGGTTAATGAAGAATTAAATTAATTCGGAGATTTGCTATTATGCTGCAAACATTAGCTTCTAATAGATTTGTGGATGCTGAAAAATTCGGAGAGCATGTCTACAAAACTGCTGAATTGTGGGGAAGTACAACTTGTTATATGCCAGCTTCTGTGCACAAAATACTCATACGTGGAGAAGCTATTATATAAGTCAAGCTATAAGTCAAATATCAGAAGAGGCGCAAGAAGCTAGAAATAAAGATTGTTGGGCTATCCACAAGGTGTGATTATGTGACTCGCACGACCAGTGGATAGCGTTGTGCCGGAGCTAAACCTTTAGTTTGTTGGACTGTAGAAATGAGTGCTCGAACACTGTTTTTATTCGGTTGTTTGTCGAAGGACCGGCAAGATATTTTCTTAAGTAAGACGCACTTGGTGGATTTAGCTTGCTTTAATATAAATATCTACACCTACACCCTATTCACAATACTTACACTAGCGTTTAATATTTTTGATAATGCTCCGAAGAGTTCGCTAACAAGCCTCTCTTTGCATTATTTTGTGAACTCTTTATATACCTTTGCTGCCACTCAAAAACTGCCACCAAGATGACATCAGGTGCAATTGTAGTGGTTGAGATCTTTAAGATTTCGGGTAAAACCAATTTATTGAAGGTAAAACTAAAACTAAAACTAAAACTTGTAACTTGTAGTGTAGCAAAAGTCTTACAATGAGGCAGATGGAAAGCAATAATGTTTTATAGCTAAGAGCGATTACGATTGATCCGAAACTATAAATGACATATTTTTGGAAACTTTGGTAAGTAATTGCCTGCGTACCGCTGTAAAGGGTGACTAATGCTTACCGATCCCTAATTAAATATGGGAAATTCTGCGGAAGCACAATCTTTATGATGATTGTTTCTACGATCCTATTCTAAGGGTTTAGTTTACTTTATTATAATAGTAGAAAAAAACAAATTAAAAATAATTATAGACAAATTTGGTTTTTTCGACTTTCGAAGAAACAAAGATTATAAAAGTTATAGATTGCAAATGTTCCAGAGCCGCAACCAATCAATCAAGACGTCTTTAAACTACTCTATACTTTTGATCCCTGTTGTCTATAAGGCCTGCACTTAATAAACGGGAATAAGAATTGGATACTGAAGCAATAGATTTGTTGTGACAAGATAATTTAGCTATTATTGCGCTATTATTATTGTATTAATTAATATAAAAGACAAACTGAAATGTTCTATATATGAAAAGTTAAAGTCTTTTAACGATGTTTAATGATTTTAAATGATAAACTATTACAATTACAATTCTCAATTATTTCAATAAACTTACTTAATAATTTACGAACAATTAAATTGTATTTATGGCGGTGTTAATGATACAACATTAACGATATCAATAAATTGACTTCGTCAAACAAAGAGATAACTATTGTAGATCATAGACCTGTGAGTATAAATACAAAAATTAATGGATTTTGGCCAGGGAACCACCGTTTCATTCCATTGTGCGTCGGTGTATGCAACAGAGTAGATAAATTTAAGGTACAATTTTGTTTCCATCCACAACGTTATGCTAAGTGTAATATATGAGGAAAACGTTTTTAACGTTATGCTTGGAGAGTGGCGCATGGCAATGGCAAAGCATTTCTTTTTTGTTAACGGCTTCGAAGATGTTGACATATTCTGAGGCAATTCCTGACATTTTCGGCGTTATTGAAAAATGATTGAAAATTACTAAAATAAAACGAAAAAATGCTTAACCGGAAAATATTAAACTCAGGTTAAACTGACATAATACTAGGAGGGCTGTTTTTTTTTCAATCTCCGTTTGTGCTTGTGAACAGTAATGTGAGCGGTAGCAGATGGGTATGCTCAGAATCAATTCAGGTGCTTATTGTCAGACTTTACAACAACAGACTTCTGGAGTTCTTCTCATTCATGACAATGCCCGCCCTCACACTGCTGCTGTAATCCAACGACTTTTTGAACAATTTCGATGGGAAGTTTTTGAACACCCGGCGTATAGCCCAGACTTAGTACGAATCCACTTCCATCTCTTTCGTGAACTGAAAAAGTGGCTAGGAGGGCAGAGCTTCCAGAATACAGAGGAACTTCAAAACATTGGCGACAACGTTCTATACAGAGGGCATTGGAAGACTCGTCCATAGATATAACAAATACATTAATCTTCGCGGTGATTATGTAGAAAAGTAACCATGTTTGTACATAACTTTTGGTAATAAATTCATTTCGTTATTTGCACTTGTCTTGTTTTTATGAGCTATCGAAGATTGAAGAAAAAACAACCCTCGTACTTTGATATAAAGTTGAACGTTACAAAACGTTAAAAAAACAAATATTTAATGCTCTCTTTTCGCGTACCGCGCGTTCTGCCAATAGCCAATTATGGTGACATACACACTCTACGCGAGCTTTTCACCTCACGTAACGCCAATGCAATTAGCGTCACCTCTCTAAACATAATTTAAAGTCTATTACATAGTATCAGGGATGATGCAAATTATTCTGGGAAAGAATATATAACGGGCAACCAGGTACGCGCTTCTTCGTCCATATGTGGGAGGAAAGTATCTGTTAGGCAGGTTTTTAAATAATTTAGAGCGTGCTTTCCAGACGTGCAAGAAGAAATAAATACACAAGCAATAACTGCGCAACTCGACGTCCAAACCTTTTCGTGGATTTCTTTGATACCAAAAATAATTATGAAAGTAAGTAAAGTTTTGTATGGATCCCATCCCTGGTAATACTTTCTTCCCATCTATATATAGTTGGTGTAGCGATTTTATTTCTTGAAATTACACTTTCGACAGAATGTCGCGCCGCTTAGTTTTGCCACTTTCCAGTGTTTGCAATGCAATAATTCTGCCTCCTCCTTGAAGACCGAATATAATATTTTCAAAATTGTATTAATCTTCTGTTACATCTACCACAAGCCGCGCCTCATGTGGTTCTTTCAATGGTTTAAACCACAAAAGCACTTATAATCGTACAATCTGTTGAGACGCCAAAGGAATTATTGCAGTATGGGTTAATTGAAACGTTGCAAGTAACATGTTCAACGCATTAGTTGTATTAATCGCGGCCATTATTCCAAGCTGTAAAAAACGATTCCGACATATTATTTGAAACTGCTACCTTCTATATACATTACGACAACAGTCTACGTGATAAAACAATATGTGTATTTTGAATTTTAATGTTTGACTAAGTAAATGTTATGTATTTTTCTATGTAAAATAAAAAACAATATATATATAGCAAGGCATTTGGGGTACGGTGTACCCGATCTCCCCGTGATATTTTTTTAAAGAAAATAATTGCATTATCCTTGGGACTATGTAATATATTTGAAATTGTCTTCTAAAAAGAAAATTTTTGTCGGGGCGGTTCAGGCACTCTTTCGCTACAGTTTCGTAAAAAGCTTAATTTTCGTTTGTTAGTTATAAGGTTATACTTTTCTTGAAGATTGCAACACTCTACTTGTCCTATTTGAAAAAGATTTAAAAAATTAATCGAAAGTTCAGGGCATAAAAAAGCAACCACCTCAATCACCGGTAATTTCGTTTTTTGATATCTTAACGTTGTACCATCGGTACTTCTGTCTGATTTAAGATTATGTGCTTTGAAAAACATTCTTGGTTAAAGAGGGAACATCTCAGAATATCCAATTGTACGAAACTATCCAGAAATTGCCTTAATCTCACATAAATCTTGGTATTTCAGTTTCCTTCAATAATAAACTACTATTCTGTCATAATTTAAGATATTTAAAAATAGAAGAAAGCGGAATTATTATGCTACCAAATTAAATTTTAATGAGTCTGTAGCATTGGCATAGATTGTGTACAAAGTGCATTGTGCACCGTATGGAAGGAAGTTTATTATTTAGAAACGACTGAACGAGTCCCGTACAAATTTTCCTCTACGTCATTGCTTGCCAACCAAAATATCTCCGTTCAAGCGATTTCGATTACTTCGTTTGATTTGTTTATGTATTTATATCCTGGCAATATTAATATTATCTCAAATTTACATATATATATGTTGATATATCGTGCTGGAGAATCTTTATATGGACATGATTCTGTAATGTAAATACTAAAGGACTCGTAATTGAAAAGAATGTACGCAGCATTAGCAATAGTAAATGTAATATCCGCCTTACGGACGTGTCATAATTATCATAATTGCTAGCGTTCTTATCAGCAGAGCCTGTTTACATTTTAATTAATTCTCACTTAATGTAAATAAGCTTATTAAGGTTTAACGTGGGAGATTACGTGTTAGGCATCTACATAATTTGTCGAATCAATGACGAATTTATTATTACATTATGCACATATCATAAATGCATTCTTTTGAGTTGTTTTAGTAAATACTTACTAAATTGCAAAATAAACGTATAGGCAGAATTTGCAACAAATCTGGGATTGTATAATGTAATTAAGATCAAGTTACTTCAAATATACTACTGGGTGGGTACCGTTTAAACACAGTTATAATGAAAATTTTTAGTTTTTCACGCTCGAACCTCGGAGGAAACCCTCAATTTCTGATTCTTAAACACCCTGTACAAGTATAAACATTCTAATTTTTTGGAATTGAGTATATCCTTTGTTTTTTCATTGTGATGAGTAAAGTTCGCCACTTTCCCTGCGCTTCGTAGGCGTCGATATGGGAGCAGCCGTTCGGGTGCGCGATTCGTAATATATACGCAAATTTATGCTTCGCACAGTAGACTATGCGATGGAGTGGGAACGCGAAACCACCTTGATACCGATGTAAGTATAGAAGTAGAGAGATTTATTCTATCCGGAAGAATAAAATTTGCATTTGGTTTTCTGCTATTAAAGCAATGTGCATAAACATACGAAAAATAAGAATAATACATATTATAGCAACGTTGATACGATAATGTATGAAATCAGTGATTTCAGAGTTGTGTTGTGAGTGTGAGTTGGAGTACATAACAGAGAAAAAAATGGTCGTTTCCTTAATTCACTTATCGACGACATTTTATTACGTACGACGTATATGCAGCACTTCGCTACGCTCGCGTGACCACTCCCATACCGACGCCTGTGAAGCGCACGGAAAGTGGCGAACTTCAATAATTACATTTGTCTTCGCTCTTCGTTGCTTGGGTTCCGAAAATAGTCGAAGCCCGCTCTCTGAGCTGCGGAAGATTGTATTGATAATCGGTGACTGACAGAGGGAGACATTACTTATTTTGCCTACTGTACATTAGATAAGAAAGTTCATTATACTTTGGGAAGTAGATTCTTCAAAAATAATATTTTGCAACAGGAAATTCTGATTTGCGGTGCTAGGATTATAAATAGTATCTTAGAAAAATCGTTCATAAAGGTATTATTTCATTGTATGACATCTTTATATTTACTATCAATCTATTCAATCTATTCCGTTCTTCGTGGAATAATTATAAAGTCAACAGTAGTCCTACAGTGCAGAATGCTTTTTCCCTAATATTAGAAGAAAAGACCCTAAATAAATAACGTTATATTATGAATTCCCCAGCCATTCTGTATAGAATCGAATTCGTGAAAATCAGTGGTAGTACAGTAAAAATTACCTCAAACGCCTTGACACCACTTAATTAAAAAGAAACACTTGTTAAAATACACAACAAGCTACATCTATGCATAAATATACATCCGTAGATACTACACATAAGCGTTTTCCAAACAATTTATTTTGTATGATGTAAGTAATTGGTTCATGGTGAAAATGCCCGGAATACAAGAAACGTTACTTTCACTGAATTTAGTGCACATGTGGTTAAATACTCTACTACTAAGTGAACATGTACAACATATGGGAAGAATAAAACCTGTAATTAAGTGAAAACAAATGGATTTTAAGAGGATACAGTAAGTGGTTGATTTCGTTTTAAATACGAGTAGTTTCACCGTAGAAATATTTAAATACTGAATGGCCTGCTACATGTGATGGTTACCTGATCGTAAATATGACAAATGATGTATTCTGAAATCTATTATTTGTCTTTCTTTAATTTGATACTTAATACACAATTAACTTAGTTAATGAAATGTAAGGCTGGCATCTCCAAAAACGAGCAATCAAATTGAACAGAATCTATATTACCGACAAATACACAATTTTCAATAATTTAAAAAAAAACGCTATTTACTAACTTACAATTAAATTTTCACTGGATCGCTAAATTTTTGTGTTAACATTATGGACCTTGGGAGCAGGTAATAAATATTTGTTGTAATAGCTTTAAATGTTCAATGTAACGTGATCTTAAATAAAAATTAACCAAATCAAGACTCCGACGGAAACGTTCTTGAATTTTCTGAAAAATTATTTTGTTAGAGAAATGTTACTTGCCTTTTCGACTATGTTTTGACTAAAGTTGGAAAGAATACCTTCCAAATGCTCCTTTTAAATAGGTGTTGATTACTCTTTCTCTCCAACATTGAAAAGCAAATAAGATTTGGAATGATAATAAGTTTAAGGTTTAAATCCAAAAAGGGGTTAAATTGAAGTTATACTTAAAAACCGAGTTGTCAGCTTAAATTCTACAAATACTGTAATTAAGTAACGTGGCAAAAGTTGCTCAAATCGTTAAAACTTAAAAGATGTAAGCTTCACAAATTAATTTGACAACGTCGCAATCGTTGTTTTCATACAAAATAAAAGTTTTTCAATGAAATGCTTGGAATGGAGGTTATCATGAATGGCTTAAAAATAGTAAACGGCTTAGCATATTACTAATTTTTCCCCTTGCTATATTTATGTTGCATTAGCTTCAAAATACAGGTTGACAATCTAAACTGATTTCATAGCTATGTTATTTAACAGAGAAAAGGAAATTTTGGTGGAGACATGGGTAGTACCACCTCCTGTGTAATGTCTATCTTGTTTGTAACTATACAAACAGCGTTGACTATCAACCTATATTTCATAACAATATTAACATGCTTCAACATATTTTCAGGACAAAAGGATAACTTGTTTACGATCTTCTCAATTACCTTCGCAACTCTTCTTCCTAATGTCCTTTAATAAATAATCTGTTTCTCTACCCATTCTTAGTACTAACAGATACTTATTTCACATTTATAGAATTCACGAACTCCCGCAGTTAATGTATTTTGCTAACCTATGAAAGTACTTTTGGAATTCGAGATTGTAAAACTAGAATTATTGTCATTTGTGTTAGAAATTTGCAGGTAGAGTGAATTCGAAATAAGAAGTGCCGTCATGTGCGCAAAGGGATTATTTTCATCAACATTTAAAGAATAGGGGTGGAACGATATCAGTAGCCTGCAAAGCTGTCTGTTATATGTGTATTTATTATTCCAATAAATGTAATATTGCGAAGAAATAACTATTTTGGATTAATCCTAAACAATGTAGCAAGAAAACATTAAATGAATTGACTATTTTATGAGGAAGAAAAAATTTTATAATTAAGATTTTATTTAAACTGTTTAACGAAGCAAAAGTAGCCCCTGAAGTTTACTATACGCAGGTATTTTTAATTTAGGTTTTAATGAAGGAACAAATTTATTTATTTACTTAAAATATCAAAAATATCAAAACGTTCTTAAATGAGGTATAGCAATATTGTCACTCATTAATTCCTATTATTTTTCATTCATGAAGCTATTTTCTTTCTATTCTTTTAAGCAATTCAATTTGTTTAAATTGTCCTTAGCGGTCGGTAGATGCTGGTGAATTGACTTTGCGACTCCCGATACATTCCTCTCTGTGGTTCTGTGGTCGTCTTTAGAGGCAATTTCTTCCAAATGGCTCTTCTTATGTCAATGTCAGTGTAATCATTCTTCTTCAGTGCTTTCTCCAGACGTATCTTCTCATTGGCTAGATGTAGCTTATCACTGATGGTTTTAGCTCTGGATAGTAATATTTTAATTACCGTCGTCTTCTGCGTCGGATGATGGTGAGATCTCGCATGCAGATATCTATCGGCGTGCGTCTTCTTTCTAAATACTGCGCGTTGTAGTATTTCCTCTTCCGTTCTTTTCACCATTACATCCAAGAAGGGCAGATTTCCATTTTCTTCTTTCTCCATGGTGAATTTAATGGCTTGGTGCTGCGAGTTGAGGTGTTCCAAGAAATGTTGTTATTTCTCTTCTCCGTGTTGCCATGTTACAAAAGTATCGTCGACATATCGCAGCCAGCATTTCGGTTTTGTTTCGCTCGCGCTTATGGGTTCTTCCTCAGTGTTCAGTTATCCTGAAGAAACAATTAAATTTTTGACTACATGAATTGGAACGAAACATTTTTTAAGTTAGAGTAGACACAAAATATTTGCAAATACTAGCAATGATACACTTAACGCTGATGACAGAAAATGAGGCATTATCTACATATGTAAACGAACGTGAAATTGCTTCTTGTAATTTAGCGCAGTTTCTCCGGAAATTGCGTGCGGTTACACATCATATTAAGTTTTATGTAAATGTCTTGTCTTAGTTCAAATTATACTGGAGTCATAGATAGCAGACCCTTGAGATCAACTTTCGACCATGTTCGTCAACTCGTATTACTTGTAAAGGCATTCTCCAAGTGACCAGTACATTTTGTAATTTCTTTAATGGGAAACAAATCATGTTGTAATTGTGAAATCTTCATTTGAAGCAGTCGCCGACAATGGTTTCAAGTATTTAGCGTTATCTGAACAATGTTTAATTTTTGATAGCTTAAACATAAGGTAAAACCGATGTTATGCTTGTAAAAATGAGAGAAATGAGTTATCGCGGTTTTTTTGTCATTCAATAAGTATGACTATAATTTACAATTCAGTGCGTCTTGGTAGATGTGGTCAGCGCCGATCTATTGCGTATGGTTTTCCTTTGGGTCTGGCGTCCGCTTTTAAAATTGAAGGTTCATCTTTCGGGGTAGTAGTAGAGAACTAAATCAGGTTTTCGCAAATCCAACGTATAATGTTGGAACTTATTTATAATCAATCCTGTAGAGATCATTTCAGAGCTAATAGGTTTAAATTGTCGAATACTTAGTCCTTTTATTTAAACACAAATATTTATAGTAGACATAAAACTAATTGCTGTTATTCCAGACATAGATTACTGTCCATTCAAAAAGATCTTAGCTATATAAGATTGACAATTTTCAACAATTTATAACTACATACGATAAAGCAAATGATATTTATTAGTGTTCAAGGAATTGATCTATAAATCTCAAGCCACATAATATACGAGGCATACTTTTTAAGTTTTTACTAAAAGAATTAAAAAAAATATTCGCCACTAAGGTTTAGAGACTTTTGCATGTGTTCGAACCAATTATCGAAACATTTTTCTTTTCAGTTAACATTTTAAGACTAAGTGCAGATGATGCATTGGCTTTATGCTGACAATATTTAAATTTGATTGGTCACAAATAACATTAGGTCTTGAATTAAAATGCGTCACCATATCATACCTACTCTATATCCAAATTTAACTATTACTGTACACATTTTCTTAATTCTTCCTCGCTAGACATTGGCATTTCAATGCGAACCTCGAAAGGGCAAAGTACCCGAAATTACGATAGTGTGTATAGATTTCCTAGCATCGCTTGCTTGGCGCACATCCCCCCTAGGTCTGCGCCCTACGGATCTCACCGCAACCAGTGACGTAACGTCGACAATCGCGCTGGTGGGGATGCGGACCTTTCAAAACTTTTTGGTCACTTTTCGCAACTATCCGCTTACCATTTCTACCGTTATCAGTAGCCGAACAGTAGTCACTTTCACTGTACCTGTTGAACCTTCGAAAGGGTATCGCTATTTCTTGTATTCGCGAAATTTTATCATAGTCGGCGGGTCGGCTCTAGTGAATCAGGATGGCCTTGAAAAAGTGCCTAAGTTTGTGCTTGAGTGGGATTGGAGTATCTTCAGCAGTAAGTCATATTGATGTTTGCTTTTTTATTCTTTTTTGAAGGTTTAACGAAATTAAATTAAATGTTTATAAATATTTACATAACTATTGTGATACTAACTACTGTTAATTGTTTTGTTACCAGAGTTACCATTCTAAGAATAATTATCTTGCAACATTTATAATTTTCAAAATTAACTTCATAAACAACTTACAGTCCTACCAACGTAAATGGAGTTAAAGCTGTACCAGAAATTCAGTTTCCTGTATTATTTTGAACATTTAATTTTTTACTGGTAACTGTAAATACTGCATATTGTTGATAAAAATGATTCCCGTGCGTTTAAATCACTAATTTAAAAACCGAGAGAGCAGCTGTTATCACGGAATACTGTTGAATGGATATCACTCTTACTGTTTTCGTGTCAAGTTCACTTAAAACTTGAAATCAGCGGAATTTATTCCCCTTTTCCTTTTGAAAAGATTCGTGTGTTAAAAACGTATTTGAGACTTTCTTTCTTCTAGATAGCTTTTACGAAGTGAGTTACTTAGGCGAAGTTAAAGACGTATTATTTCAAGGTAACACTTGAGTTACTTTCGATATTTCGTCGAAAGCTTTCGCTTGCGAAATATTTCTACAAATAACTCTCAAATCTTCGTCATTGTTCCGTTTCCTTTGTAACAAACCTGTCTATTAATATAGTTCTACAAATTAATTTTAAATGGAATGGGATTGTAGGTAAGAACTAAAAATATCTGATGCAGGGTAATTGACCTCGCCAAAATATCCTAAAATTAGCAAGTAGAAAAATACGTTATTTTTTGGGATACGAAGAGGCTCTGCAGACGATTAGTTTTATACAAAAAATCGAGTGGAATGTGGTTGTTCATTCCAATACAAGATTTGTTATTCTGTAGCGCCCGGAGAGGTTTTTCTTTTTCGTTCTACAAGAGCAGTAAAAATCACAAAAATTGATTCCCAAATAATTTAATATCCTATGTTCTTGGTGACGTGGGACCAACGCATACCAATCTTAGGATTTCGTGGCTAATTTCTTAAATGTGTTAATGTCGTTGTCCAAAAACCTAAATTGTTCATTCTTCTTATTTTTCTTTTCGAAAAAGGAAATGGTTTTTTTTGTCCTTCTGAATGAAGGGAGCTTTCAGTCACCAGAGTACCAGCAAGTTTACGTTTTCAATTTTAAATTCGGAGCAGTTAAACAGGCTTACATCTCGCTATTAAAAGGAGTTTAGAATTTCAGTTCCAGATAATCTACCCCCAAAAGTAAATATTTATTCTTAACCTGCAAATAGAAGTAACGAGATTTCAAGGAAATATCAGTATATTTTGTCATGATTCGAATTTAATAACTATTTACATTGGACGTCCTGTGGACTGTTTTCTTTTAAAAGCAGATTATTAAACACCTAATTACCCTCTAGTTTCAAGAAAAAATTCAGGCAAGCAGGTAAGGTTATAAATTGCAAACTTTTACCAATTAAATCTAAATTCATAGTAATATAAAAGAGTAGTGAAAGTAATAATTCTTTTCAGCTTTAATCTGAACTACTAATAAAAATTTGGTAATTAGAGACATCTTTATACTGGTCAAAGCATTATAAATTATTACCTTAAAATTCTTAGGAATGTTTTTTATTGACATACGTTGTTATATATTTAAGGTAAATAATGAATTCAGTAGATCCAGCGGAAGAAATTTGTTTATTATTTATTTATTTATTATTGATTTGAAAAATTTTTAAGGAATTAAACGGACAACATACAATTATTTCAAATTAGGTGAATATTCTGGCTAACCTAAATGGAGTCAACTTCAGAAAGAATCTTCAGATATCTTCTGGATGTGGACGATAGACTCTTATACTATACTATAATACTATAAATCGCACAGTGGGGTAATTTCGCAAAAACTTGGGCAAAACTCTAAATGTCAATGGTGATTCTTAAAACTTTATAGAGAGCTTGCAAATGTTCTAGAAATTAAAAACATGTATTGAAATAATAAGAGGCTAGCTAAAATAGTAGAGAAACTTTATATTTTTGCTACATTACATGTTATATGTACGTTCTCTCTAAAGATTAATTACGAATGTACAAAGCAATCAACAACAGAAATATTGGATTATTTGGACTAAGATGAATGAAATAAATGCATTTCTACTTGGAAGTAAATAGATGAATATGCAAAAAATGTCTAAAGAATAGAATAGCCTAGCTGATCGGAACTGTGTTAATAACAAAAGAAAAAAAAACAATCTAAATCAGGGATTAGCGATGGAATAATTTGACCTAAAATAAAATAAAACAAAAATAAATAGATGAATTCACAATTCATTACGGGGACAGAACAAGAAATATGAGCTTAAAATATGCATATATACGCCTATAATATACCAAAAATTGGAGTTTATGTTTATTTTTATTAACATTGACAAATATTTTAATTAAATTTGTTTTAAACGCAAATATACACATGACTACTTTCGTAATCTGAGTCAATATTAACATTTCAAGTTATATAATCGATACCTGTATAATTTTTAATGCAAGTGCATTTTTCAGGGAAATCAGTATCCGTTATCAGAAGATGGTTCAGATTTCTAGCCATTGAAGGCAATAGTACTTCCAAATCAGCAGACAGGGATCATTTTGCTTCCTTTTTAGTAATTTTCGAAAACCAGATATAACTGAATCTTATATCTCCTGTGTACTTTTCAAATTCTTTTTAATCGATCCTAAAACCATCCGATATTGCTTGTAAAATTATATGAAATCTTGAGATCTTGAGAGCAAACTGAAATTTTTTCGATTATCTATGAAAATTTTTTTAATGCATACGCACTTTTCTGTAGAGAATGTAGTTTTCAATATACAGTTACATTTTGAGGTCAATCTGTCAATAATTGTTGAAGTTAGGGATCCGCTTGATTTGAAAAATGTGATTTTGAGAAAAACGCTTAGTGTTAAATAGCAAAAAATCATAGAAAAATTTTATGTACCTTTAATCTGCGATTGCTTGGGTTTAAAATGTTGAATCAGTAGTCTAAGATCATCAACGTCAGTGTGTTTTGTTCACTATAGTCATGGTAACCAAACAATCTTAACATCTGAAAGCGTTTGGCTGTACATAATTTCCGAATGTAAAACTCATCTATGACTGCAAGTAGATTTGGAATCAATAGCATTGTACAAGAACGTCTACTGTGTCATTAGAAAATAACTTCCTGCTAGTTGAGTATAGGCTTTCACGACCGTAATCCATAGTATAAATGTCTTTCGGGTGTTGTCGCGTAGTTAATATTTTATTTGACGTTTCGCTGATCATGCTGTCAGCTTCTTCAGAAGATTTTTTCACCAGTCTTTAGAAATCTTCTGAAGAAGCGGACAGCATGATCAGCGAAACGTCAAGTAAAATATTAACTACGCGACAACACCCGAAAGACATTTATACTAACTTCCTGCTAATTACACACAATATTCCCAATTTTACAATTTCAAAGCGTTGGAACATCTTGTATGTGGTGACATAAATACTTCTTAACGTATAGCGCAGAAAATAAGGTTTGCTAAAGTGAATCATTATCAACTTTTGGCTAATTAAACCTACGACATATTCTAGAAACCATTTGCTGGTTAACAAATTCTTGACGAAATTTCGCCTTGATTAGGCCTTTAAAATTACCTCCTATTTTAAAACCGTTTATTATTTGCATAGATATTATTACATTTCAATAACATAACGACTATTTAGTTATCCGAACCCACACACAACGTCTATCCTACAATACGACATAAGGCAAATATTTGTCATGAAAAATACGTAGACAAGGCAAAAGTATTTATGAACCCAGTTAGCACGTACGGTCTCTCAAATATTTACAATACCTCCGTACACAACAATAACAAATACGTTTAAGGAAGAACCTCATATGTTAAAGTATTCTAATGTACGTGTATTATTTAACGCTGTGAAAAGTTACAGTTGCGAATATCATCCATTTTATCGGAACCCTTAAATATAAATCGCGTATTATTTGCTTCTTAACGTTTGTTTAGGAGATTCTGTAGAAACGAACAAGAGAGAAGAATATGTGGAGATATATGTGCATGCTCTGTTTTATTTCGAAGTAGAACACTTTCATAAATTGTTATTATTTATTTAAGAACGCGGACTTCGTTTCATAAGTGTTTGCTTACGTATCTTATTGTTGGAAGATGGCGTTGTTTGAAGTCAACAGAAAATTATAGCCAATACTGTGGGCGATCAAGAGTATCTGTATGTTATTTTTCGACAAATATACGCTTGATATTTACTTAAATATTCTTAGATAATTTTCGAAAACCAATTGATAATTTTATCTTATGCATTCTGCATTAGTAGCTTCATATCATCCATTCAAATTTCAAAAACTTTCCTTTTATTATGGTTGTAATGGTTTTGTATAGTATAGGCTAATATTTTGCAAGTTATAAAGATTCCGGTTAATATTATACCGGTGATATCTAAAAGGCTTGAAGTTTGAACTCATACAGTTCCTGGCACTGCCTTACTTGATATCTTTGAAGTGGCAGCTAACTATAAAACATGACCTGCTTATATCCGTATTGCATTACGTTGATTTATCACAATTTGCTGTTAATATATTTCGTTCTTATTAAGATGATAGGGTGCAGCATGTCGTTGGGTGTATCTTTCGAATACAAATGAGGCGTCCCGCAAGACACAATGTTGGGTCCTCTTCTTTTTATTACGTACTCGTCCTCATTTCACACAAGTCTAGTGACGTTATCACTTATCACTAAGCCTGCAGAAACGAGTTGCGCTTCACGAAATTGGCAGAGACTTGTCAGACTCGTGTTTATTCGTCTCAAGAGAATGGGTTCGTGTTGCCCACTGATTTCCCCGAGAGTCGACAAAACACGAGTCTGCCTAGTCTCTGCTAATTTCTTGAAGCGCACGAAAAGTGTACTCGTTTCCGCAGGCTTACTTATCACTCAATGGCAATGATCAATTACTTAGATTTTAAAGCGATTTGACATAGGCTTCCATTGAACTCGTCTAAATTCACGCCTCTGTTCTTTGGTAATAAAAATAACATATCATTACTTCAAGAAACAGTAAAACCCATTATCGATGGTGTAATTCTCCAATTTAATCTGAAGTTAAGAATTTGGATGCGACTCTCGAAGGAATCCCAATATATTGGTTCAAATTAGGAATTTATATTAATTTTTAAAGGTGACCTCAACTAATTTCATTACTTCCTATCGATATTTTTATAAATGGTGCGTGAATATTATTAGATTGAAGCTTGGAAACCGGAATGCAACGATACAATCGAAGATGTAGAAGTTACTAAATTTCCAACAAGCTTTAAAACAGCTGGTACGATTTTGGATAACTTGGATAAAAGTTAATGCAAAGTTAACAAAAAACAAAAAAATTGGGAAGACTATCACCAAAATCAAATCCAAGGGTTGACAATACTGTATAGATCATTGCCTTTATTTCAGAATAACTAGATCTAATCATTGATTGTTGAATCTAAGCTTAGTTTCGAATAGTTTTGAAAATAGGAATGGTGCAAGTATGAAACATCAATGTTAGTATGTTTTGTTCACTATTATCATGGAAACCAAACAATCTTAACATCCGAAACCGTTCGGGTGTAATTTCCGAATGTAAGACTCGTCTCGGACTGCAAATAGATAAGTTTGGAAGGCACACAAGAAATTCTCTGAATCTGATGTCGGCCATTGCTTCATGTATTGCGTTGTCTCGTTAAAATTGTTATAACTTATTCTGTCACAAATATTAGCAGTTTTGAGAAAAAATAAAATAAACTGGAATTTTGTGGTGAAACTGTTTCTGCAGTTATAAAACCTATTGCTTCCAATTCCAGGGTTGTTCCAAATTTTTGCAAAGAATGGCTACTGGGCCACCATTGTATTGTCAAATGGAGGCAATGGCGAGAAGAATACAGAAATTTAATTTAATGTTAAGAAACTGCCCATATGAAATAAGTAATCCTACGATGTAGATCCAATAGAATCTTTGAATAGAATTAGAAAATAATAACGGAGTTATACGACAAAGTGCATTATTTTAATGTTGAACTATAGTTTTTATAGAATATACACTCTTTCATTGCACACATGGTATGTAGGGTGCATAATAGATTTTATTTCCATAATTTTCAAAAGTTTTAAGTGACATACAAGTTGCCGAAAAAGTTTTGGAAGTGTATCAATTTTTTCAGATGGAATATTTTCTTCATTTCAATCAATTCTTGGCAAAAATAAGATAACATTTATTTAGTACCATGCGCAGCTGTCCATTCTTAACGGAAAAAGAACATCTACGTAGACGGTACGTGATTTGTTATTTTAAGCTGAAGTGAAGAATTTAAAAAAATGAACGAATGTACGAGATAATAGTATTTAGAATAAGAAAGTTTAGAACCACTTTCATAATAACCTGAAGTAACTAGAAGCCTGAAAATATTTTAAATAGAACGGCCGAGCAAAAGAAAAAGAAGAGAAAAATAATATTTTAATCATATAGTTGTACAGTTACGTGCTTGTTATAGCAGATCTTAATACCGCGTGCGGATTTTCTTCTCAACATTTTATAACACTTAGCTCCATGGCCCTTTATTTTCTCTTTTATATTCCTTTTTCTCGTTAGGATTTAAAAATATACCATAACAAGTTACCAAAGCCCACTTGGAGCTACTCTACTCCATATTTGTTTAGATAAGAATCTTCGCTGGGGTAAACGTGGTAAAAAATCTACATAAAAAAAAACTTGTCCCTTATTCAGGCCAACACCCAAATGCCGTTGACATCTAAATTAACGCACGTGTGTTTGATGTAAATACAAGGTGTTGTGTCAGAAATTGTTCGGTTTTATAACAAAAACGAATGAAATATTACGTTATTTCACAGTTTGTTGGGATTAAACCAACTTGAACTTGGTACACCTTTAATATTAGAAAAGATTCGTTTAAATAATGAAAGAAAAAAAGAAATTGGATACACTCCAAGTTATATTACATTTAATCTTAGATTCAGCTTGTCGCATAAGTTTAATCCCAACATTTGAAACTTTGATCTTATTATTTAAAAAAATGGAAAACAAAGTGGATAAAATAATTCTGGGAAAATTTTATTTTTAAAATGGTAACTTAATGCTTAGAATTAGGAAAAGAAAGGATTTGCTTTAATTTTGCTTTTTAAACTTTTTTACCATAAAAGCTTTCCTTTCCTCGCCCTCATTTTTTGTCTTTGTTTCGAGCATTTTTTCCTTCTTAAATTTAAGGAAAATGAATTCGTCAATAGATTCCTTTGTAATGTATTAAAAAGAATAATCGGATAGTATATAGCAGAAGCAGCTGCTAATGTGTTTGGGAACTTCGATGCAGGGTTGTTGCACATTTAGTATTTTTTTAATATCATTTTTAAAAGAGTTTGTGGTTTTAAAAGAGAATGCTCATTCCTTGTGAAGAAGCAATTTTGAAATCCTTTGATTTAATCACTCCTTTGTGAAACGTGAATATTCTAAGTCTAAGTGAATCGTTTTGCAAACATTTTTTGCGCTTTGAAAGCTTTGATCATTTTCTCGCACCGATTTTGATAAAGCTTGAGAGATGATGAATACGTAGACCCTATAAAATGTAATTTTGGACATTTTGGTTATTGAGAATAGTTTGTCATCGATTATGCTGAACTCTTCACAAGCTTTAATTTTGTGAATAGATCGTATTAAAAAGTTATGTAACTGTAGGCAGAGGGAATCCTAGAAAAATTAACCAAGCTTTTTTTTTATTCTAACGTAGTGTTAAAATGACAATACTTTGACGATTGCAACCTAACGTCCATATTTGCTGAGGATGATTGGGCCGTACAGTTCCTATTTCAACAATTTCCAAAATAAAATGAATAATTCTTTTTGCGCCCTACTATAACCCCTCTTTTAGATACAGAATCGTTGGTAAGTCTTTGGTGTTCATTATGCTTGTCTAACCACCTTTTGCTTTCTTGGTAAAGCAAATCAGGAAATGAGAAGGAAGTCAAAAGACCACGTACTGGCAAAACTATGCAAGGCATTTGTATTAGGCTCGCAGAAATCAGCAAAGATGGTGCTGTCTTTCACCAAAGTGGAGCTGAGAACACTGACCTCTTGGACAGGTCCACACATCCTTAAAGTACTGCGTAACTTAATTTAGGAGGAGACGAAAGTCAATTCTGTTATCATTTGGAAGCAATCTATGTAATTGTGTTGCCATTTCAGTAAAGTATGCTTAATATCTACTGAATTGAAAGAAGAAATTCCTAGAATAGTACTGAGGTCCATCAAGAGCTTCCAACTGTGGCCAGGAAACGAATCTTATGCTAATGGTGGCAACTCTTTCTCGGTTTTACCTTGCATCATTTGAGCGAATCGACGTTTTGCTGTTCCCGCTATCAGCTTTATCAGTACATAGATTTTGTCCACCATGTACATATAGGCCCGTTGATCCGTCACGAATGTTCTTCTGATGTCGTTGTTACAGGTTTCGTTTAGCTTCTTATTTTCTGTGCTAATTAATTAATCTGCAGGTATAACGCTTTGTTATAACAACAACCGTGATTGTTCTCTATGCGATGTTATCCTCCTTCTTCTTATCCTGTTTGTTTTTTTCTGTCTGTCCTGTGTACCATTTTCCAGAGTCACATTCTAATATGTACACGCCGTCCAGCCTCATCGAGGGTGGTTTGTTTTTGGTTGTTGATAAGGATTTTCGAGAATACGTCTTCTATGGTGCTTTTTGAATAAACCTCGTATTTCCCATTCATTATGCTTTTTTCTTTCAATTATTATTAGTAGAGAATAGAATAAATCTAAATATACGCGTCGGCATGCTTAAAATAACATTTACATAGTGCATTATTCATATTTAGGGATACCTATATAAGTAGACTAAAACCGAAACAAAGAGAACCTATTCATATGCCGTTGCCAAATTTAACGTCTTGTTTAATAATTTCCAGACGGCAATCTAAACATACCGTTAGAAATTCCGCGTTTAGCAGAATTGACGCAAATATCGCCGATATATTTATATCTCGACTGAACAAATTCACATGTCGCTAGCTTTCCAAAGTTAACCGGCGACTCGGGTTTATATTGAAAAGGAAAATCTTATATCTAATTATACTTCTTGAATGTTATTTTTAACTAATCATTCTGAACTTTCCTTTTACGTTCAAGAGGATAAATTAGGTCTCGACGTACTGAAAAATCGCAAAGGGACATAGGCAATCTAAAAATAACAGATATTGAAAGCTTTCTGTGGTATTGCGATAACTACATCATTTGTATCTGACCCATTTCGATAACGAAGCTATAATCTTCGACGGGAATCCTAAATTAAGATGCTATACTACCCACTCATACCGGACTTAATAAGGAGTGAAGGCTGGAATTTCGAAATGTGCATGCTCTCATGACCATTTAACTATACTGTTTACGTTCGTAGTTCATTTAGTATTATCTTCTGGCTCTCATTCAAGATAGCCTTACACAAAATTTCGGATTCCTGACGTCAGTCATAAGGGAGGTATATGAACGAGGTAACTCGTTACACCAAATCGTTTTTCTCCATAGTTATGAGAGGTATTGGAATATATTATATTTTCTTTATAATTTCTACTCATTTTGGAAAGAGCCCAAAAATAATAAATTGCCAGATGTGCTGATGCTGCAGTCATTTTCACATGGTTTCTCAATTTTTTGGTCTGTCCGATATGTAGTTTGTAATTTTGATTCTTGGACTTTCCGCCATAAACACAGTTTAAAGTGAAAGTTATATCCTTTTAAAGATGTCTTCGGCAGTACTTCTTTGCAGGCCAAAATAGTGGATTATTCAAAATCAAGCTTCAAACATTTTGGGTTAAAGGAATTCTTGAACTAAATCTTTTTTTTCTATTTGGGAATTAATGCATATACAGCTAGATGCCTAGCACTTTCGACAAACTCAACTGAATCCATATTATATTTTGCAACATGGTTTCTCGTCGAAATTTTGTCAGTAAGTAATTCTAATGATAGCAACGTCTTTATATAGGTGAACTAAGAACACCTCTTAAAATTATTTTAAAGAATATTATGAACAATGACAATATTTCTTGTTGTTTCAAATAATTTCAGATAATACGAATATTCATATCTTTCCAAGAATTTTAGGAATTTTGTATATACATTATAATACCTAGTTGTGGCGTGCACCAGTGCCAAAGTCATTAATACACAGAGATAGACAGGCAGTACTGTTACTATTTCACATAAAATATTTTCGAAGGCAGCTATCGTATAGGGGCAGCAAAAAGACATACTATTTTGCTTTATCCATGTAATGGGGGTTTCCCAAATTTTCTTTTTTTTGCATATTTGACGAAAAAGCAGTTTTGAATACAACCTCAGAAAAAATTATATAAATACCTTTTATGTAACTTGAATAAAAATTTAATTTAGCATATTTCTTTGACCAATGCAGTTCGGTCAAAAACTAATCTACAAACGGGATGGCTAAAAACATTACAAAGCAAGGAGGGCCTACAAAGTTTTGTATAAAATGGCATTTTTTATGTTCACAACTAATGCTTTTACCGTTTGCTTACAATAATACTAAAAACTGCGATCTTTGCTGCTTTTTTCTTTGCATAAGTTTAATTGGAAGGTATCTAAAATAAGAAGCAGTTTCGGGATCAACTTCAGGAAAAAATTGTTTGAATATCTTTCAGGCAACTTAGACATTAGAACATTAGAATTAAAGGAGAGTCTACAAATTGTGATATAAATTGGTATTTTTGGTATTCATAACTGATGCTATAATGGTAATAACAAAGATCCCTGCCGAACTTCTCTTTTGCGAAAGAATGTTTAAATATAAAGTTTATAAAATTAGAAATGTTCAAGCTGGCACCATGAGGCACCATAGAGAATCCTAGAGTACCTACAACAGGACACTAAATCAACATTTTTCCTAAAATACGAATTTAAAGGTTTCAGAAAATAGAAAAAAGGAGACTAATCAATGTTTAAGAAACATTTTACTATAGTAGTAAATTTAGATAATAATTTATAGGCCCTTTTTGTCACATTGGTTTTCCGATTCAGATATCATCGTACTTCCATAAATCGCTTCTTCTTAATGTATAAAGATCGATTGTTAAAATGTAATTTCTCCAGCACAACATTCAACATTAGAGTCATTTCCCTTTCGCGGGGTCTTGTAAATTTACTAGATTTTAATCTAGATTTCTTCAATTCGAGTTTGTGACTTCTAAAAATTAAAATCTCTCTAAGAAAAATGGAAATTTGCAATAAAGCCAGAAGTTTTTTATCTTCTTAAAACAAAGACGACGTTTCTATATATAAAAACAATCAAGTATTTCTATTCAATTTAGAGTTTAAATCTTAGAAAACGAAAAGATTCTTTCAATAGGAATCTTTTCGAACGTACAAAAAAGAAAACGTTCGAAAATTCAACGTAAAGATATTGAAAATGTGTTTCTTTCTCTTCACCCGAGAGCAGCCTTAATAAGGAAACGATTTTGCCGATTCCAATTTTGACGTTCGATTTCCCAGAAGTTCCGTTGCACACACAGCGAAGAGGCATCAGTTATAGCCCTCGCGATGTCGAATAAAAACGCCGCCCAATACCGTCGTCGATGTCGATGTCCTCTCGCGCTACGCCGTCCTTGTCCTTCCTTTGTTTGCCCAAATCTACCATACGTAAACACAAACACACTCGCACTTACATATATTCCGCCTCCGTACAAAGGAAGCTCCACGAACCAACGCTTTGTCTGTACGTTGTTTCTTGGTCGCCAGATTTTAGATGCTGCGTGTTGCTGTTTCCAGTTTGAGAAGAGTTGGTACAGGGAGCGTCTAGACCGTCTCGGAGAAAAAGGTTTTTTTCCCCGAGCCGAGCCCTACGTGATCGTAGGTTCTGGGCTCGTCGGGGTATATCGCGTTCTGATGAAATTTAACAGCGGGGAAATCGTTGCTTGCCTTGCGGGGTCGTTCACGGCAGGCGACGTGTTGGTGTGCCCTCCTCGGTAACTAAATCGGGCGAGGGGGAGCGCCTGGTGCTAACCCGTCCGTCTGGTCGTTACCCTCGTTAAATCTCGTACGTTTACAATATACCTTCGATGTAAATACAGTGCTTGTCAAGATTATAGAGACTTCGGAAAACAAATTAATGATATAGAGTAAGTTCAAATATACATATGTGTAGCATGCATAAATGAGCAAATGTAGAGATAATAAAGTGGAATAAAGTAGTAGGAGAAGTAATTATATGTTAAGATAATGGTAGTATTGAAACTGAATGTTTGTTACTTGGTATAACGGATTAACAGCTCACCTGACAAGGAAAGCTACCCAACCTGCACTTCTTGAATTTAATGAAACTTGGGTGGTTTGTAGGCCGTGCAGGACCATATAAAATACAGGTTTCTGTTTCGGCTGAGAAACTGTTTTCGGAGGTGAAATGGGGGTTTAAAAATCGTGGGTTTCTGCGTTTTTCGTAAATTATTTTCCGTTAGGGGTACATATGAGCGTTTAGCATTTTTAAAGGGCTTGGAAATATATTTAACTCGATGCAAAAGAAGCCTATTGGGGGTGACCCCCGCCACTCCACCCTAATGCATAAATGGGTGCGTATCTGTTTTTGTGGTGTTTATTATTCACTTGAGCATACCATTCGAAACGGGTCTATGCTTTTTTTTTCTTAGTTACTTCATTGATATCAGAAAATAGAAATAAATTTGAAGATTTCGTGTATGAAAGTCTAACTTGTAATAGTTAGAAATTGTGATGTTGATCTTCAACAAAACAACGACGGTCTTAAACCACATACATAACTTGTTATCTGTACTTGATTATCGACATACTTGGCTTAAAAGCGGCTAATTGGAAAATAGATGACCGTTTGGATCATCCTGTTGAGTTTACTTCTGGTAACAGCAATGGTGGTATTTTTCCTCTACTTGTAGCGCTGTTGGATCGCCGAATAGCAATTTAAGGAGTGAGGATGTTAAGGAAATAATTTCATACCTAAAATTACCTGTTTTAGTCGTAGAGAGGGAGAGAAGTAAGGAAGGATTATTGCAATAAAAGACCTATTATACAGTTTAGGATTTTAATATTTTACTAATCCGGGTCATTTTGTAAAGTGTAATAACCAAAGCTGGTCACCTTAGAGGATATTTAATTTAATCTATTTTACCGCCTGTTTTCTTTGTTTTGTAAAGTTAGTGTTGCATATCAGCATCACGGCCTTTACAACTCGTGCCACAAAGAAAATGGAAATTCCAGCTCACGCATTCTCTACAGATATCTGGGATTGTGTTTAGAATAGAAAATAGAAAAATTATTTTCACTGAAAAATTGCGTGAAGGTTGTCCAATCTCTCAAAAATAGTATCTCCAGCAGCAAACAAACTTTGTAAAATATCCTGTTGGTTCCATCTAAATCTAGAAAAATCTTTATCTGGTTAACCAACAAATGTTTTTCTAAATCCGTTACTATTTTTCAATGAAGAACCAACTGAATACTAAATACGATACTGGATTGAACACGAAATATTACTTTGATAAAGCGGCCATAAAACAAGCAAACAAAGCTTTGTATTTGTTGTTAACTCCAACGTATATTGAAATATGCGAAACGCGTAGCATTTGTCTCTAATTGTTTCTCTACCCCCCTCCCCTCTCCATTGTACTCACAATGATTCAAAACGTTTAAACCTAATTATAACAAACACGACCTTCGCAATATCCGTCCCGAAATTTCTGAACGATGATGTATACGCAGGACTTGAACCTGCTGCGGTTCGTCGTCTCGGCCTTTGTGTACATCGGTAGTCGGTAGCGTCCGGGTCAAAATACTCTTTCTGGCCGGTCGTAGTATGTTCACAGTTATCCTTCTCGGTCGGACACTCCGATCAACCCGATTCTCGTTGTTTCTTTTTTTATTTTCGGGACGCGCACTTTAGCTGATAGCGTTTGAATCATACGGGGGGCAACCAGCGTGTACGACGCACTGTTTTCGGTCGGGTGCGTCGTTAATTTGGACGAATTCGCAATTACGCTCACGTCCGACGATCGCTAGCCGTTCTACGCGGAGAGTTGTTAAAATGGAACGGAAAGCGAGGCGTTGTTCGAACTAGGCACGAAAGTACAATGCGGAGCAGTTAAAATGTCCAGTTTGGAATGTTATAATTATATCAACAGTTTTAAAACATTTGGGTTTCAATATAAGAATGTGTTTTATTTCTAGAATGATGACTTATTATATACAACATTTTCTCTAATCGTTCGGTAGATTAAAATATAGCAACATATATGGATATTTCTGCAATATAAATGTGTGTCCGAGAATGCCCCCAGACAAGGCAATTTAAATAAATAGCAGATTATAACGTTAGCATTTAGCACGCACTCTCTATTAACACGTTACGTATGAAAATAACTGCGTACTTTTGAATGATCAAAACTAGAATTAACCTTCTAATTGATGCAGTTAGCCAAATACGTCTTCACTCAGTTTCAAATAAAACAAAGAGACTGTAGTAGCGTCCCTTGGTTCCTTTGTTACCAATTCCAATTGCAAAAAAATCACAGCCAATTACGTTATGGTAAATTAAATATTAATTAAATAATTATGTTAAATTTTCTTGGATAAATGACGTTGTCTACATTTCTTGTGTTGTACTGGCGCAATGTTCTAAACTCGTTGAATTTGTCAATATTGTGCTTGTTAAAGTTAAACAAAAATTACATTAAATATGAATATTTATGACGAGAGAAGGCGAGTTTATTACCGTTCCACGAGGATTATTGTTGAAACAATTGGGGGTTGGGTATTCTGACCGCAGAGTCTGGGACAAATCAATTTCCAGGCACCTTAGAGGGAGTTACTCACTCTTTTCTTAGCGTTAATAAAGAATCGAAAATCACGAGCAGTTAAGCCCTAAACCGGTAGATCGTATTTCGTACTTAAGCAAAGGTAAAACCACTGGCACTGACAAATACAGGACAATTCAAAAAATATGTAAATTTGCAACACGAAGAAATTTTTATTGTGGAAGGGAATTTCACGAGATTGACCACATTTTGAGAGAGAGATCACTTAAACATTGACGTGTGGGAAAGGGGTTTTGGTGACAAATCAAAATTCAATTTCTTCGAAGTGATGTATGTTATGTAAGCACTTGTTTTGAAAAATATTTGTTACGCAATCCTCCTACCTCAACCCATTAAACATCTTATGGTACACCTTGAATCGCAAAATTAATGACAAAACTTTTGGAAATGTTAATAATTTGCTTAATGTTCTGCAAGAATCCTTGGTAGCCATAAATAGAAATTATGTCATTAACCAACTGTTGCAATTTATAATTCGTAAAAATGCACAAGTAGTTAAAGAGAATAGTTCCCAAAATATTAGTTTTTTTATTGCTTTATCAGTTGGAAAATATTGAGACTTTGAGATATTGAGACTTGCCAATCTTTATTTTAAGGGCGACATTTTTTAACACAAAATTGGGAATTAATGCCAACCTTTAAAAAATTTCTGATAGGTTTATGGAAGAAATGATGCCGCTGTTTCTTGTAAAACTGACCCTGTCTTTGGGATTCTCTTTGCAAAGCAAATATCAAAAGAAATAAGTAAAAATAAATGTGCAAAAGTGAATATCGCGATGTTAAAAATCTTTGTCTGTCTGCTACGAGAAATGCCGGTCAACCACTTGCGATCCGGCAACAACTGTTAGAATACAGCTTTTCGGGTGCCTTTTTCACTGACACAGCAATTATATAGGCTCTGAATTCTCTCTCTGGGTCTCCGAGGTTTTGTTAGGTAATTGACTCAGTCAAGGATGATCCCAGGAAAACTGCAATATTATTGATCATTTTCCTGCCCTTTATTTCTGGCATTTCTATCATCGTGTAAACAAGTAAAATTTCCAAAATTAAAATTACTTTTTCATAAGTTTTGATCAATCCGATAATGAACACCTTATGGTGTTCATTGTCACATATCTTATGGTTGCCAACGTTTGAATTAAATCAAATATAATTTTATTTCAAAAGTGTGTATCGTAATTGGCTGTGGCTAATATTTCACAAAAACCAACTGTAACAAATGAGCAAAGAAATGCCAAAACAATAGCTTTTTCCCGTAATCAGAAATAATTAACGTTTTATTTTTTAACTGTATCTAATGTGTAGGTACCCGAATAAATGACCTCTTAATGTGTGGATTGTGACTTCAATCAGACGTTCCTATTCTCCCACATAGCACGCACACATTCTACGCCTACCTATACGGATCGTAGACACACATGTGCGTACCTATTACAACAAACGAATGCGTGGTTCGTTTTTCATGGCCTTCCTTTGTTTGCAAAACGCTTATTGTTCGAATTTTGCGTCGCAGATTGAAATTATAAATTTAGTTGCTCGGTTCGTCGCATCTTTTTTTTTTTACTCCTCTTTTTGATGAAGTCTATATAAAGGAGTATAAATAAGCACGAAAAGCGCTAGCGTTCTCCGAAAAGCTTAACGGTACTGGGTATTTGAACTGTAACACTTATAAATATGACTACTCTTTCATGTCTGATTGGCAGATTAACGGGACCTGGTGCTCTTATTATTTTTTCTTTTCTTTTTCGTCTTCAATCTCGCTGTTTGTGTTGAATTCGTATCTGTTCAAGATCGATCAATGAATAGAACGGTGAACGGGGTACATAGTAATGGAAGATTTCACTTGTATTTATTTTTATATTTTTTCGAGAAGATGAAAGGCTAAATCTTTATAAATATTGCAAATAGCTCATTGTTAATGGGAAGTTAGCGAGTTTGAAAGGGAACTATCGACGCATTATTGTGCCAAAGGTCTTCCAGTTAATTTACTACATATTTAGATTTCTACATTCAAAAAATCGATTAATTTGAAATTTTATAATGAGTATCTAGTTCTTTGGTGTCGCATGTATATCTTTATTTTTATCTCTATTTTATAAAGTGTTTACCGCCATTAAAATTGGTTAATATACAGCATAAAAAAATAAAAAGACGGGATGGGTGTTATTTAAGAAAAAGGGACTAAAGAGAAATGCCTGTGCCAATCGTTATCTTTTGTTAATTTTTCAAGTTCAAGGATTTTCGTCAAAATTCAGACTATTCTTAAATAATTGCTAATGAGCGCTGTCTTTTAATTGACAACATGTTGTTTTACTTTTACCTACTCAGTTTCTGTAGCAGAAATCTGGACATTGTAAATAAGGTAAATATTGAATATGTTTGTTCATTCTTCCTCAATGTACCAATTCCAGAAACAATAAAAGTTCTTAAAGCTTAGTAAGGGCTTAAAAAGGGCCACTTTGCATGAACCGATATTGTTTTTAAGCAGATGGAGAGTTTTATGAACAACTGAAAGGTACGGTGATAGAAAATCCAGTGTCCCCCTTCATACCCAAGCGTGTATGAAGAAGCACTTCTCTAGAGTCTGGCTTAGGTATGTAGACGCCTTTTCGCGACTTTTGATACTAAGAAAAGCTCTATTCCAGTATGCCTTGCGACGCAAAAAACTAGATGGGATAATGAACTTAAGTTTATAAAAATACTTAACTATTTATAATTATTACCCTTTTCAAAAAAGGTGAACATAGCCGTTATATAAGTAATTCCTTTAGTTCCGGCAGAAAGCTGCATTAAGAAATTCTGCAAAACTTCCTCTTCACAGAATACCGGAAAGGTGTTAGTAAACTTTTAGAACGCAGAAACCTTCTAAGCAATCCCGAAGATAAACCGGATACAAAGAAATGGGGGGCAATTTGCAGTGACTGTGAGAAAGCCTATATTCAAACGAAACGGAAGGTAGACGCCAAATGCAAAGAACAGTTAGCTCATTACTGCTATGGAAAGATCGAATCGTCAAGTGTAGCACAACACATAAACGAAACCAGGTATAATGGTAAACTAGAAAACCCGCAATTAATTAACAGCGCGAAACCATTTATATGTAAAAGGATGTAAATATATTAAACAGGGAAAAGAGTCCACTTAGCCATGCAGCCTGGATGGATTTATTGATGTAAAATGGATTATGTTGGCGTGTTGTGTTACAGGCAAGGACGTTGGTATATTATAGGTGGCAAAAGTCGCTACTTAGAGTAGGGGTTCCCGAAACACTTGCCCCCAATTAATCAAATAATAACAATTTGTCTGGTCAAATCTACTTATTCTACAAACTGCTTTTTTGCACCGTATACGTGCAAAATATTCAAAATATTTTTATTGTTGGATTCCGCCATATTAATCATCGTCATGATCTATCATTAATTAAAATAAATCAAAGCTTACTGGGAGAATGCGTAGAAATTTTAGAAAGTAAGGGCTGCTATTTAAAGAATTTCATCTAGTTGAATATGTTCGCATTTGGACTAGATTTTTGGGACATTCGTTACATTAATAAATAATCGATTTGGGCATTTGATCCTGAACAAAAGAAAATTCAACATTTTTTAAAAACAAGAATAGAATCCTGTATATTGCAGCTAGCATACTTTACGTTTTCAGCTTCGCTTGGAGTAGGTAATTCTAGCATGTGAACTCTATTTTATAGTTATCGTAGTGCAGGGCTATTTATAACGCAGTATATACATCTGCTTCGTATATTGAGTACTACAATTCTACAGAAACAACAAACAAAACTAGCGCTAAACATTATTTTTATTGGAAAGAATTAAAAGTTTAAAGAAGAAACCGTTGCAATATTTCTGCTTCTAATTCCGGAAACTAAATCCGTTGATGTGCAATGTGTTGCGTAATAACTCCGTACATTTAAAGAAAACCATAAATTATTTTGTACGTGTGTAAGCTTTTATTAACGGTTGCCTGTGCATGGGAAAATAAGTGAATTAATAATCTCGGGAAGTAATAGTTCCAAGAATACAGTTGGTTAACAAAAACATGTTCGTGATCGCTATTAGTAACGGAAAGTGCATTATTAATTGGAAGGAAGGTAATGTGTTATATTTGTTGTATTGTTTGTCATAATGTTTTCCGGTTGCTCTTAAATAATTAATGTACAGTTAAGAACAAGATTAAATGGTCATATGTTATTTAAATCACGCAAACAAAAAAAATTAAACTACAATGAAATTAGTGGGAGTGTCACAATGACAAATATTAGAACGCGATCAGTTAATTCTGGGTTATAAGCATTTGCTTACAGCTCTGATTTACAAGCAGACGTAAACATATTGATATCTCACTGCTGCTAGAGAAAGACGAGGGGAGTTCGATAATTACCTGATCTCGGCAAGAGTCTTGCCAAGTTTTCAAACAGATACGTCACTTAGTTTGCAATTGACACCCGCTTTAAAGTGTACAAGTTTTGCGATTTAACAAATATACTTTTTTGAAAGAAGAAAACAAATCATGAGATAAAAGTGCATCTTAGTGAAGTTTATTGAACTCTTCAACTTCGTTATCGTCCAAATGATGTCACCACATCAGAAGTGATTGAGAAAAATTCATGATATGGTAATGAGTGAACGAATGCTAAAAGGGTGTGAGATTGGTGAATTTCATAACTCGTTTGAATGTAAGGAAGCTTTCTACAAGATGGATGCCGCGATTGCTCACAATTGGCCAGAAACGCCATAAGGTAAGTCGATTTCAAAGAAATGTTTGGCGCAATCCGAATGATTCTTGAGGTTGATTCATAATTATTGACCAAAAGCTAAAGAATAGTCCAAACAGTGGGTTTTCGTGGGAGCCAAAGAAGGCTAAATCCAGTCTATCAGCCATTATGATCATGGCCGCAGAGTTTTGGGATACTCGCAATATAATCCACGTTGATTACCTTGAAATTGACAGGAATCACTATACCAACTTACGGGATCGTTTCAACAATGCTATGAAAGTGGAAAAATTCCACGAGGGTCGGGATTGCTTACGCACCCATCATATTCGCCAGATTTAGTCTCCACCAATTATTTCCTATTTTTTAATATAAAAAAATAGCGATTTGATACAAACGGTGAAGCGATTATAATAATAAACGCCTATTATGCAGGGTTGGAGAATTCATAATTTTTATACGGGATACAAAAGATAAAAAAACTCCTTCAAAGGAGACTATGTTGAAAAATAATATTAAGTATTTTTTGTTGTCCAGGGCACGTATTTATCGAACACGTCTCATATGATAGTTTTTCACAGGTTTGTTTGGCATCAAAATTTAATTTTTCAAATGTCATTATTCTCTCACAAGTCCTGCAAATAAGCTCAAGGAACATAAATCATCCCTCGTATTAGCGGATGCAATATACGTCTCCACTTAATGCGTGAGCGGGAGATAATCAGAAATTGTCTACAAGATGGCTCTTGTTTGATTCATGCTACTTCAATCGTTGTAAATTTTTCCAGAACCTGGTAGAGAAACTGCGCGCTAGAATGTTTCTTATACACTGCTTTCCTATACCTAAAATGCGTCCCAAATGTGCCCGGTCGGATTCAGATTGGGACTAAGAGAAGGCCACTCAGTTGTTGCTATTTGCATCTCCAAGATAGTAACTGTTGTTGCCTTGCGGAGGCAAGTATTACCATGCATTAAAATAAATCCATCGCCAATGAATTGGACAAACGGTACTTATAATAGAACAAATTGAAACCTGTTGTTGGTAGTTTTATAAAATTTGTTTCGTAACTAGAACATCCACTTGTTGACTCTCGTTATTCTGCTAAATAAATAGTTCACTCACGTACTCAAACTATAAGGAAACTTGCAATTTTTATTTCATATGGTGAATATAATAAAGGAATTTTGGAGCTATCTGTTAGTACCAAGAAATACTAATAAAATAATATAAAATAAATATTTGTTAAATACCTACTTTGATGTATTTTCCAGCTTGACGGAGCAAAAATAAAGGCTCAATATTCGATTTTTTTCCATTTTAACAGAAACACTAACATCGATCCTTACAAGCGGCTGTTAAGCATGATTGAAACTTTCTAAAGTATCTTTCAACCTATGCGCAATTGGATATTTTTGAACAGTAATGTTGAGCCTTGAATATTTTCGGACTACACTTGTAACTCTGTAAAATCCAAGTAATTTACGTTTTTAATGTGTTAAAAGAAAGTATAAACTTTCGCGTTACCTTTTTAACACCTGGATGTATGTTGTTTTATTATATTTGTAAGAATCCGGTATTTCCATTAACGGTATCTGAACCAACATTAAAAACGCTGTACAAGTTTGCCAATTTACTTACTAATGACGGAGATAAGGTGTGGATCACTCTGTATCATAAAATCAACAAAGGAAACCGGTATTAAATCTAAAAGATATTTTGGGCAACAATAAAAATGAAAACCTCCAACTTTGTTATTTTTATAATTCATTTTTTAAAACAAAAGCTCTGTTTCCAGTTATTAAAGAGAGCTTATTTAATTCTATTCCATTACGTCATTCCCCTCCGCCGTTATTTACGTAATCTAATTTAAAAAATTAAACACGAACTACCAGCAAAATAGCTTCTAGGCCACTAAACAAAAGAACAAATCTATCATCGAAGTGGAAAAAAAAAACCGTGCGAGGAGAAAAAAAGTCAGCGGAAAATCCATTTCACACGACCCTTTCCTGTTCCAACGACAAACAACCTCTTTGTTATAATATCTATGTACGAAACGTATTAACCCCTCCGGGGCGGTCGACCTCGCACGACTCCGGGTTAAAATTCCTGTTCGAGCGGGCAGCGGCATGGCAACGACACACAACTCCGTCCGGACCGAATCGACAACAGCTGATCGTTAGTTCCCCACCTACTGACGTCACGGCCAGGCCAACGACGTTGGTTGGTCGCTCCTTTTTCCTCTGGTTTATAAATACCGCACATACAACCACACGCACAGCTGATCGCCTAGGACAGCTGATTGAGCATCCGATCCAAGGTTACTTGGTTCGTTTGCTTTTCAGGATTACCTTTTTTTGCTAGCGCGCGGATATGCGGGAGCGGCTCTCGCTCGATGGTTAATAATGCTAGGGATGGGTGGGAGACGAGCTTAAACAGGTAAAGAGGGCGTCGTAGTGTAGGAACACGGTGAATTAAATAAGTATACAGTGTGTATTTGAAATATGAAATAATGTTTTTTAAATTAAGAGGATCTTGCGATATTCAAGTGGTACATTATCAACAAAACGCATTTCTTCGTATAGCTGCAGAAAATAGTTAATTAAACCGGAACAATTGTTTCGGAAATTTTTTTCGTATTCGAATTAGCTATTGGGTTACACAGCAGGTTTCTGAATGTGTTTCCCAAAGTAGAAGATACCTTCGCTTCTTGTTTCCTAAAAGCTTTATTTACATCTATCCATGTTTTGTGGAAAGAGTGTTTCACAAATTTCTTGTCGTCTTTTCTTTTTGTCGGAATTAAGGCTGTTAATTTTCTCATATAATGATTCGATCAATATTCATGTTTTGGCTCATCAATTGATTTCGAATGAAGCGATTGTCTCTTGGTTGGGTTTTCGAACTCTCATCCTCCTCTCGCCAATCAACGTGAAAAGCGGATGATTTAAGAGTTGTCTGTGCTGTTTGCCACCTAAATCTCAGCGACATGGTAATCGGTGGGAGTTAGTTGGAGTTGATAAGCGAATATCTTGGGCAATTTCTTCAGCATTCTTGTCATTTTTGAAACAGTTGGAAATTCTAAACTGATAAAGCTTCGGGTAAGTAGAAGCTTGCTATTTTTCTGGTGGGCCAACATGATGGCTTTTATCGCAGCTGTAACAAATCTATTAGCACTCATACACACTGGATTTAAATATTTGGTTCCCAATTCCACGTCCCAATAAAGTCATGTATATTCCTCAAATAGATTTTATCACGTATTTCTTCAGCGAAGGTTTTAGAATCGACACATTGCTTCTGTTGGTCTATAGTACAGAAAGTAGTACTGTGTACCATGGGAGTTAGAACAAGTCCACGACCAGCTTCACCTATCCAAAAATGCATGGAGATTCTTTACCCGCTGCAGAAATAAAGTTGGGTTTTGTGAATTATTTTGTTTACATAAATATTTTTTTATAATGTTTAATAACGCCGTTCGTAATGCTTTCTTTATCCCTTTTATCGGAATGAATCCAGTCTCCGTTTACATATTAGCTTCTCCATTTGGCAATTGCTGCCTTTCTGAGATCTTTTACTTCCTTTAGCCAAGATCTAGGTCCGCCTCTTTTCTTTCTTCCTTCTAGTGCCTGTATCCTTCATAAATATTTCTTTAACGTTTCTAAATCAGTAATATAAAGCTACTTATCTTCCATTGTGATCACATCCTAATTGAATCAATTGGTGATGATGTCTTTTGTGGATTTTTCGTGATGAAGGCAATAAGTTTATAAATTTGAAGTTTTACTAAAAAAAAAAAAACTATCACAAAAGCGGCTACTACCGTTGCTTGCAATGTTTTATATGAATATATGTATCTATTTTCCTCCTTCATTAATCGGAGCTCCCAACATGAATTACGTTGTGTTATAAGTTATAATTTAATTGTTACATTCTCAATAATCAAATATTTGTTAATTTGAGGATTGTAGGATGACCCCGATGAAGCTGAAATCATGCGCTAGTTCTTAACGGTTGCCGTAATCCTTGGTGCTTTAAATGATACATTTCTGCAGCTACAGGTCTCGATATTTTGGTCATCATCAAGCAATTGCTATGTCAGATTCTGCTAGAAAAACTAGTTTAACAATTATGTGAACTACGATTATATTAATTTGTTAATTCTAGCAGCTATTGTGCTGCACTAGTTGAGTACAGTAGGATACTATAAGAAAATTTGATAAAAGAGAAAAGATATGTTTGTGGTTTTGCTAACCTGCACTATCAATGAGAACAAACAAATGTTTATAAAATCTATATCTCTTCTTACTTTTGTCCACATTTTTTTATCATTTAAAGCCGATGTTGCAAGGTGTTTTCCAATAAAAATGTGCGGACAAGTTTGAGCTTTGTTTATTGTAATAAAGCTCAAATCTCCTCTTATAACATGCTAATCATGTTATCTTGCTAATCTCAAAATTTATTTTTACAACTTATGATTTTTTTCAATATTTGCAACTGTTAATTTTTGTCTTAAATAGAACAGACTAGCACAAAACTCTACATTTACAAATTTTTAATTTAATATCTTAAGTGCTTGTTCTGTGTAATTCTAACCGACGATCGCTATGACGTACGCTGTATTGACGACAAAATCTCTGGCTGCAAAAAATACCCGGCAGAATATTGATTATTTTAAGTTATTACTGGACAGTCGTATTAACCGGCACCTCCGCCAAAAATGCATATTCCTTCTCTTCGACAAACAAATGATAAAGTTCCAAAATTTTTATTGTCTGAATAACATTGCATTCGAGACATGTATACGTAGTAATATAGAACGTATACGGGGTGTTTTACCTCCGCGGTTTGTTTTTTGCTATAATTTCCTTTTGGTAACAGCTTCGCAATGCTGACGTATTAGTCGTCCGAAGTCAACCAGATTCTCGTTATCGGGATCTTTGAAACAACTACGTTAAGATTTTATGACCTCCTTTTACAAAATTACAGTCTTTTAAGCCCGAGAAGATGGTTCACTCTGTACATTTAGACTAGTAATTACATATATACCACCCACGTGTCACAAGAACAAAATGTTTTTTTTTTTTGCATTATTTCATACGATCTATCAATGTAATTTCATTAAACAATCATTGGTGACCTATTTTACTCATATTTCCCTTGATAAATTTTTAAAACAACATCATTTGTTACCATCGCACTTACTGCCACCAAGGCTACCAACCAAATTAGGTTATTTAGTATATTATTACTAGGCACATCCACTTTACCATTGTTTTGGCACGCATATGCCTATGTAATTTTTATGCCGCTTGATTACAGAAGCTCATTCTACGTTTGACTGGTTACGCAATAATGTAATTGCACAATTAGGGAGGCAGTGGCTTGCCAAATGGGCGATGGGTGTATATTGAATACGCTTAATTAACGCGTATCTTGTTCGTCTTCGTTTAGCCATGAATATATGAATGAATAAATACGGGCGAGCCCGAAATTACTACCGTTCGAAATTGCACGAAGGCGAAGTGTGGTAACCTAGAAATTATAGCCGTAACGAGTCATTGCGTAATGTGTTTGAATAAAATTTATATAATTCGTTTTTGTAGCGCTCTATGATTTCCTAGAATTATTAATCGGTTCGATAATGACTTTTTTGCCATTTAGAATGTAAAAGAATATTTTCAATAGGCATTATTCGCATGATTCGATATCACAATTATCGAATGACAACAAAGTAGTTGTATTTTTTTTTTCGAAAGTTAACTTACGCTTTAATATCAACAATTCCCCAACAAATATTAAAAGAATCTAGCCTAGCATGTGCAAAAGATCATTCTTTACCAATTTTAAGTGATGGCAAGTACTACTAATTTATTTTCAGCAAGGTTAAATTCACATTTAAATGGAATTTTCTGGATATGTAGGGCGATATGTAGACTGGCCATAACTCTTTTTTTTTTACGGAAAGTCACTTTAAAAAGGGGAAATCATCCCTTGGGAAACTGGCAGATTTTCAGTTTTCTCAATATAGCTCCAAACGAAGCAAGATAAAATGTTGAGATAAATATCAAAGTTAAAGATCTTTTGGAATACGCGATTGCCGTTTATATAGGGTTTAAGGAACTTTCAACTCTGTACTGGGTCCACACAGAGTTCCCTGATATACAACGTGTCCACCTAGTAGGTGGCTAGAAAATACGCACTAAATAAAGTCATTGCAGGTAAATCTATAGACCACCGGTGGTACTGTTTACGGAAAATACAAAACCAAAAATGAACACATTTTAACGGAAGTAAACATAAAAGACAAGACCGAAGATGAAATAAGTAAATTTTGGAAATTACGAAGAAGTTCCCAAATTCCTTCAATGTTCTGATGAAGAAATATTGATAAAATCAATTACGAGGGGTACATTTTAAGTTTTTACAAAAACAATGAACGAAACATTTTTTTTTGTACAAACCGTTCTATTGTTTTTCAAAATATTCACCATTAAGATTTATGTACTTTTACTATCGAATCAATTCTCGAAATATTTTTTCGCATAGAATGGGTTATCTCAAAAATATGGTTTTTAAAGGCCTCACCGGCTCCCTGAGGTGGTAAGAATCGCTGTCCACGCTGGGCGATAAATCAGGTGAATACGAAACATTAATTTGATTTTTTGTTTTTCTTCTTTAAGGCTTTAATTGCTTGCCGTGCCGTATTAGTGTTGGCTTTGACATGGTGAAGGATGATGCAACGTTGTGGATTGTTTTTTTCTGATATTAGATGACTTCTGTTGTATACCATTCAGCATTAACTGTTCTTCGATTCACCAAAACAATGTGTGCGATATGTCCAGGATCAAAAGAAGCAAGCAATAATTTTCTTGTAAATGAACGAACTTTTGTTGAATTAAATTCAACTGGAAACCCTACAGTTGGTTGTTGCTTAGTTTTCGACTCATACGAATATATCCAAGGTTCGGCATCTGTTACGTATTTGTTTTTTTATTGAAAAAAAATCTATTAAATTTTTTTAAGATACCCTTAGTCTAATTAGCATGAGTCTTTTTTGTGCTTGAATCAAATTTTGCGGAAGCAGACTAGCCCTAATGAGTATAACTTGTAGTTGAGAAGCTTATTATAAATGGTTTGGTCGGACGAGGTATAAGGCTAATTCAAGATTTTAACGAAAAAATGACCAAACATCGGAATCAGAAGCAGTTTTCATTGAAACTGAATTTATTGTCTTATAAGATCAGCAACTTCATCAACTTTTTAAGGGCTGCGTCTTCTTAAAGTCAATTGTGGCAACACTCTATCATATCATAAAATCTGAAATTAGCACCCGGCAATCCTTCCTTCTTGAAATTAACTGTATTACAGAGGTTTATTTATTGTAATTAAAGTATATTTATTGCTTTCAATTAAACATTTCTTTAGGTAATAATTTCAATTTCTAACTGCTAATTACATAACGCACATCAAACTACAAGGCTTGAAAAAACATTTTCTCTACTTTCTATAAATCACCCGTAAGTTGCTATACGGTTGTTATTACAATTGTTACACAACCGACACAATGGGATTTGTTCAAATTCCAAGGCTGTCTTAATATTTTCTTAATTATTTTAAATGAAACCTACCAAATCCGGGGTATATATACAAGGACGTGCAAGAGAATAGTACCATGTAATCTCTATTGTGAACGTTGTTAATGATTTATTCATAAAATGCTATTCATCAAATAGATATAAATCTATTGTATTGTTTTTCGTGTTTGTAAAAGTCTCAAGAGGTATAAATAATTTTGACAATGGAATGAATAAATTGCGTAAGATGGCATATATATTATTGTTAAAATTGGGAAATTATTCGAAGCTAGAGAAAAAAACTATTTTTCAAAACACTCAGCTTTTTGCCTTTCCGAGCAGCTTTTTATAATTCATTTACACTCTATTGTGTTGAATAATAGTGCAGCAATTACTTTATTTTACGTTGCTAACGCCACCCAAATACACCGACCAATACGGTTCATTTTAGGTTGGCAATGTAATTCTAAAGTTCTTCGTGTAGATCTATCACTCTGGCAAATTCCAGAACTTCACTCATCAAGGTCTTTCTTCGGACTTTCGGTCATTATGAAAGCACAACCGAACAGAGACAAGCTGATTCTGAGACGAAGGACCAGTGGCAAATTATGTGCTCTGTTTTGGTCCTCTTTGATTCAAGCACAGAAGGCACCTCTCCTCTTGGGCGAACCTCATTTTGTCTAGTTTTCTAGTCTAGTTTTTGTCTAGTGTTTCCTTTTTCTGATATTCTCGGGTTAGAGCCTTAGCAGTGTTAACAAAAGCACTTAGTTGCCACCAATGCTAGTGTATTTTGGTGTTCAGATAAGTGAAAAGCTGCTGGGCCATTTATCTATAGAAATTCTTTATCAACTTATTTCCAACACATCTACTCAAAAGTATCTCGGCACCCATATCGACAGCGAATATTTCTGGTTGAAAAACTGTCGCGTGTCTCCCCAGATTATACTGCACCGACTTTGGTATACATTTTGGAAACGTTGTTGGTGTAAAGGCTAAAGTCGCAATCCTATTGGAGTAACATACAACGAAGGAATTATCAGCGCACAATATATCTGAAGGCTCAGTCAGTAGCTTGCCACCAAAAATCTCGTCGAAGATTTCTGTCAGAACTGAGGCCATGTTCTGTGGCAATTGACCGAGTATCTGCAAACAGCTATCCTGGGTTCCTTTCGTAAAAACATGTGAAGAGGAGTAAGATGTGTAATACTCAAAGCACCAATAACCGTTAGGCTGACCATTCTTTGTAAGGACGTGAGTTTAGCTCTCGCTGCAACTTATTGGGCTTTCTTCCAATAGAAAACGGCAACTAATGTCTGTGTATCTGGCAATAGCCTAGAAACTACAAAATTTAAGAGACTTTTAGAGAATTGCAAAATGCAACTGGTGCAGTAGTATCTTCGTCATGCCTCAGATGTTTGTTACAGGAAGGACTAGTAGGTCATGTCGTTGTTCCGAGACGGTTCGTTCGTCGAAGAATTGAATAAACATGTTTAAAATATTCAGGAGCACATATAGATTCGATTCCCGAAATGTGAAACTGAGTATTGTATAGAGACGAATGCAATTTTAACTCTTTGGTTAAATGTGAGGGTGGCTTTGTTTTTATTTGGAAATCCATTTTGGTGTTACTTTCTTTCTTTCAAGACAGCGATCCCGAACATGGTAGTGGTGGGTTAATTGTTCAAAAATCATTTGCATGAAAACTCATAAAGTGACCATTATGTGTGAGCGTATTTGGAATTATTAAAGAAAAGTTGAAAAACAGTCTAGAAGTACCGAAGAATGTTGTTTCACCTCTTTAATATACTGTAATCGAAACAATTTAATTAGGGCTTCTGTCTGTAATTGAGGAAGGCCAAGAATTAGTGATGTCAAGGTTGCAGAAGTTCTTCAGTAAAATCAAGGCGTCAGCAACACTTATTCGGTAAAGATCAGTAGTGCCAATGCAATATCAAAGCGGAGCAAAAGATTGGAAAATTTTATGCAATATCCTTCAAAATATATCCTTCTAGTGTTTGATTTGAAGGAGGCAGATTTGGCAGTCAGGTACAATTTCCTTTTGCGAATAATGGTTCAGATTGATCCCAATTGAGTATCCTGTGTTTTATAGACAGACGAGACCCATTTTTCTCTTAATAGTCGAATCAATATCCAAATATGGTCAACAGAAAATCAAGTATACATTTAGGAAGGTGTTTATGACAAGAAAATCAATGCTTATTGCGGCTAAAACAGCTAATTTTATCATTGGTTCGTATTTTTGCGAGGAAATACAGAATAACGAGGTCGTAGCTGCATCTGTTGCTGGGTAACGATACATGCAAGCGTTACGAGATTATGCAATTCCACAGTTGAACAAAACGAGGACGCAGTTGAAAGCACAATTTCTATGCGGGTGGAGCACCCCCGCACATTTGTTAACCAGTCGAATACTTGTTTTCCAAGATCGTATTATAAACAGACATTTTAAAAATTCATGGCCACCAAAATCACCTGACCTGAACCTAGCGGATTTTTGGTTTTGGGGTTATTTCAAAAAATTGATGCAATTCAACTCAAAATGTTGTATAATGCAGTGTATAATTTGGAGGAAAGATTGGTGCTTTTATGCCATCAAAATGGAGATTGAACGTGTTGGATATAAGAAATCGTATTATTCGAGAAATTCATTTAATTTGTTGTATAATAAGTTGAAATACATCCTTCACTTACTTAATTAATGATAGCAACGACTGTGGGCTGTATGCCAAATAACACTAAAGTATCGGGACACTCGGCACCATACAAGTTTAATTAATTAATGCGTCGATGTATGCTCGAAACAGCTGTCTCGGATTAATTAATTAAACTTGTGTGGTGCGGAGTGTCCCGATACTTTTGTGTTATTTTCCTTTACTTACTTTATAATAACCATGTATATGTACATACGTATAAAGTACAAATACAACACGCATACGTGTTATCTTCCGTCTAGAGTCCACATGATAATAATTTTATTAGAATTAACTATAATTATTAATTAACAAATTGAGAATTGATATTCACATTATATATCGATATCAAATGTCGAAAGTATTTGACAGGTTGTTAACCTAGCAGCAGATTAGCTTCTGCGAAATTAGAACATGCTCTTATACAGTTACGTTGTTTAGAATAATTTGGTGAGAAAACAAAGTAGAGCTTTATATATTTGGATAGTCTAAATAAGTAAAAGTGGTACTTGTTTCACGTCGTTTATTATTAGAGATGTTACGATGTTGCGAATCAAATCTAGGGCGTCCGACTTTCGAAGAGTACGTACATACCCTATTGGTGTAACCGTGTTAGTTCATTTTTGCGTCGTCACCATATCTTTATTTAAATTACGTTATGCATTCGAGGAATTAGAACATGTTGATACTTCATGAGTTATAATTGTCTCGTTTCTTTTTTCTCCTTTCTGGTGTATGTATATTTTATATCACATTGGCGTGGCCTGAAATTGGCAGAAGATGGATTTAGCAACAATTATGTTCTTGGAAATATTGTCGAGATTATTAGTTTAAAACAATGATTCTTGACCTGCGATTCGCGAGGCCCACGGAGGTTCGCACGTTTTATAAAGGAGGTTCACGAAAAAGTATTTAGATCAATGTATGTATGTACACTGCCGTTTAGAGAAGTTCGGTCGGTTGGTAAAAAACATGAAAAGGTTACAGAAACAAACGAAACTAAAAACAAAATGCAATTTTATTGTATGTACAGGTAAAAAAGACAAAAATAAATAAATAAAAAGTTATTCTGGCCTAATATAACATACTGAACATTATTTTTTTTTTCATCGAAAAAACCTCCTTTGCTGTTAATCACCGCTCGAACTATTCTAGGCATTCTTTCGATAAGTTTTGTTAAAACGGATTGTGGAATATTAATCCATTCATGTTGCAGAATATTCCGTAAATGTTCTTGTGAAGTTGGGCATATTTTTCGGATCCTCCTGTCCAGTTCATCCCACAACAACTCTATAGGGTTCAAATCTGGGCTTTGTGGGGGCCATGTCATTACTTTCAGAGTGTGCTGTTCTTCCTGTTCCTTTAGATAGTTCTTACACACTAACGCAGTGTGTTTTGGGTCGTTGTCATGCATGAATGTAAAGTTACGGCCTATTATACGCAATCCTGATGGCACTGCATGATTCTGGAGTATTGCAAAATAATTTTCCTTCCTCATTACACCCTGCATTCTGCATAAATCTCCCGTCCCAGCAAAGGAGAAGCATCCTCACATTAACACAGAACTACGCCCTTGCTTCACTGTTGGCACAATGCAGTTCGGGATCACTTTTCGGTTTTAGATCTTCGGACATAAACTCGTCGATTTTGCCCAAAAACCTCAAACTTTGACTCGTCACTCCAAAGCACGTGTTTCCAATCATCTAACGACCAATCTAGATTGCCCCGATGTAATAAGGGTTTTCGAATGGCAATGCGTCCATGAATGTCCGCTTGTTGAAGTCGGCATTTCACCGTACTCGCCGAAACTTGTTCTTCACGGCCGCGATTGACTTCGGCTGCTATTTGTGGCGCAGTTAATTTTCTATTGCGTTTGCTTAATAATACAATTCTCAAATCTTCAGCTTTTGTTGTTTTCCTAGATGCTCCAGGACGAACACGATTTTCTATAGTTCCAGTTGTCCGATATCGCTTTATGATGTCATTTACTGTTGAACTTCTCATATTTATTTTTTCAGCAATTTGTCGCTCCGAATATCCTTCTTCAAACAGCGTAATAATGCGTGAACGTTTTTTTACAGTGGTAGGCTTGCCACGTGCCATTTTGAAGTAAATTTTCTTAAAATCTTCGCGCAAAAACGACAGATGCACACCAACACACGTTTAACAGTAAAATGAAGCAAATTTATATCTTTACGCCTGTGATAAATAAACAAGAGTGATGCTGCGGTATATTTCCTAAATGTATTGTTCGTTAATAATCCCCAAACGACCCGTTTCAAAAGATCGGTACTTCCGAGAAATTCTTGGAATGATAATAAAAGGGACTTTATTGTGGTTGTCGCAATATTTCTACTTTACATAATAATTTATGGCTTTAATCCCTTAGAAAAGAGTATATGCTTAAAATTTTTCTAATTTTATGTATTAATAATTGTATACAGTGTGATATAATAGATTTTTACTGTATGACCGAACTTCACTGAACGGCAGTGCATGTATATGTCTGAAGATGAATGATCATTAATGTTTTGGTTTTCTCCGAATAGGGAATTCAAGTTAGCGAAAATATTGAATGGTTTCATCAGTTTCAATTAACTTTCAAGGACTGTTTTCCTAAATCACCTAATATATCTGGACCAAGCAACTAATTCCGTCCGTTTCAAGGGCTTCTTTATTGGAAAAAGAAGACTTCATTGATTTACTCTCAGAGAGCTCCCGAAATGCTGTTTTTAAAAATCACGCTTTGATTCGCTTTTGACTGAAACGAGTTTTGAACACAAACTTATAAAACGAGTGATAGGCACTAAATTCAAACATATAGCGCATTGCCGCCGTAGAAAAGTCGGATCATCAAGGGTACAACAGATAAGCGAAGAAACTGTATATTAACTGTACATTAAAAGAATATAAATCTGTCAAACTGAGAAAGAGGTCCGCTTAGCTGTTCGGCTTTTTTTCCCATATAATTCGGACGTTCGGTTGATAAGGATGAATTCCCGAAACAATAGTGCGAAATGTGTCGATATTCTAACGTCATGTCCTTGCTATCATTATTTATCAATTATCAAATAATTCGTTACACCTATGATAATATTGACGAGAGATAAAATTGAGTTAAAAATAAAATGAGAGGAATTGGCAAATTGGTAAAACATTAAAAAACATGCAACTTTTTTCTTCGACATAATCTTGGAAAACGTTTTGAGCCAAACGAATAAGTGCTCAATCATCAATTCATTTGTCTTTTCTTCTCAAATTACGCCCTCAATTCATTTCTATTTTAATTTATCAAGGTCTCCGGTAGATTGAGCTTGTTTATTTTTGATTTCGTCTTTATTTTAAGGTTTTTGTCGTTGGAAGTCTATGTTATAAAATCTGTTTACGTCCATTAGGTGTTTATTCTGTTTCGTTCTTTAATGCGGTTCTAAACATTGACAGTAAAATAAAATTGTATTAATTCTTTTTGTTTTTTGCAATTTTGTGGAATTTGTTGGTGTATTTATTTTTTTTTTTGGACTTCTAGCTTCAAGAAATATGAGTTTTAGTCTAGAAAATTTAAAATAGAAAAGCTCTCTTAATGGTAGTTAACTCTTCGCTTCTTCTCATAATGTAACGGTTACTTCATTCCGCTACCTTCGAGATTTTTAATTTCAAAATTCATAGTCTTTTTATTTATGAAAGCCAACCGAAATAATACTAATATAGCTCACGGTATTGATGAAATCGCTTACGGCAAAAGCAATGTGAGGAGACACACCATTATTGAACTCTCAGTCTATGTTACTGATCTTCAAAAACAGCAATAAAAGTATTTTCTGATGCCATCTTGTACCAAGAAATATGGCCGTTCAAAAGCCAGTGACAAAATGCCGGTCTTTCTTTTGCCAAGCTAACTCTTGAGCAGTTCTTGGCACTGTTGGTCCCAAAATGGCGCAACATTTGTCTAATATTGCCTTTGCCGTGGCTAATTCCATCAATACTATATTAGCATTATTTTGGTTATTGATTTTATGAACTTTTTGTTCTTGTATGTGAAACCTAAATTTAACGTACATACCTTGCATTGAAAGACTATTGACAGACAATTGCGCAATTTTCTTTTGGAAAATGTCAAAATTAACATATTAATTTATTTTTCAGAGCATAGTAGTCTCCATGCATAAAATACACTTTTATTCAGTGCATAAAATTATGCTACTATTACATGCTGTTTATTGTGTCAGCACCTACACATACGATATGTAAAGATTATTTCAACAGAGGATAAAAGACGTGATATAGAGTAGCTGAAAAATCACGCGACCCATGGTCAAGCTCATGTACAAAAACATTTACCAGGTCGACAAGTAAAAAAAGAAATTTGATTTTTTTAAATAATATAATATGGCCGATACGAAACCTTGTGCTGGCCCTTTTGGCCCCTCTTCTTGCCAATCCTCCTAACTAAAATGAATACGTAATAAAACAAGTCGTATAACTGTATAAATGTTCAAAGGAAGATGACCCATTTTTCAAAATTACTTGGCGACTCACTGGTTGCCGTCCGCTGATCTAGAAGATTGATAAACATTGGCACCCATTGCCAGCAAATTATGAACTATATTTCCAATAATTTGTTTCGTCAGCATTTCGTTGGCTGTCAAGTGACTGTAATGGTGTTTTCTAGTGAAATTAACACTAGATAAATGAGACTCAACTCGTAAAAATCTAAAACGGTATTTTTCCGTGTAATGACACGTCTAGACGGATTTTTTATTTTCGTTTCAAGGCTATCAATATTGTTTTTAAGTGCGAAAAAACTCTGACATGCATTATGCATTCAAGTTTTTTTATTGTATTGAAATCGGTTGAATTCAGTTATATTCTATACTATATTATACATTCTGAAAATAATACGCAAATAGCAATTCTTCAATAAGGTACACGTATACAAGAATATTTTCCAAAATAATTATTACTAGATACGAGAATAGCCTGAGAAAGATACGTCCCATAATTGCGTTTGTTTTACTTGTTTGTATCGCTTGATGGAACAAATTCAATATCAAGTCTCCACTAATTTCTAGCATTTGAATTACGCAAATTAAAGCCGAGACGGGAATTCCGCACCATCATTTGCCACAATGAAAATTTTGGACGGCTGAATTTAAACTTGATTGTAGATGAATCTTCGGTACAGCTAAAAACTGCAACCACTGCCGATAACATCGAAGAAGTCCACCAAACGATGCTAGACGACCGTCGAATTAAGGTTAGAGAGATAGCAGAAGACATGGGAACCTTGAAAGAACGTGGTTATCACATACTGACTGGAGATTTGAGCATGCTCATTTAGAACCGAAAACGCATCCTAAGGAATACTTTCAAATCCGAAATAAGTCGGAGTTTTGCCGACTAATAATTACTGATTAAATCTGTCTACGCCAGTGCACTTCCAAAGGCAAGGCACGGTTGGAACAGTGACCCTGCGAAGGGCGAATACTGTTTTTTTTTTTAATTAATTGTGGAGTTATGTTAGTGGACGTCGAAATTGCGGGAAACGGCCACCTTTGAAGAAAGAGAACGTTTTGTTGCACCAAGAACCAAGAAAACGCGCTTCATTGGTCGCCATGTCCAAAAATTCTCGAATTGGATTTCAAATTGATAAACCACCCACCGTACTTACAAGGTTTGGCGCGTAGCAAACTTTATCTGTTTCCCAGGTTTAAAGTTTACCTCGAAGAACAGATATTTTCACGGAACGAGAAGACCATCACATTCGTAAACCTCTACTTCGCAGAACTAAATGCTAACTATTTGGATGGATTAAAGAAATGGAAGCAGCGCCGGGGAAAGTGTAAGTGTAAGTGTCAAACTTACACCATTGTCACTACTCTACTGTCGAAAAACTAAATTTGATAAAAAATGCTTGTTTCTGCGGGTCTGAAAACTTTTCTTCTTTAAATTTGATAATGTTCTCTTTTGTAGTGGAAGATTTCTAAAGACTTTAGAAATCTTCTGAAAAAGCTGACAGGATGGTCAGCGAAACGTCAAGTAAAATATTAACTACACGACATCACCCGAAAGACATTTCTACTATGGATTACGGTCGTGAAAGCCTACACTCAATGCTCTCTTTTATTTACATTCCTGTGTAGCACATTACATTGTCTATATGAGGCAAGAAATAAGATTCTTCAACAAAGTAAATTTGATGGGCCGAAGAAAATAATTGTCACACGCGGTGTAGAACTAATAGATACAAGATGTTCTTCCTACGAAATTTGAAGAACCCTCTTTTATTTAATTTTGTTATAGACTCATTATTAGTAGTGTATATAATTACAGATGGTCATTATCTTATGAGCTTTAATGTATACGTCAATTTTGTGTACATAATTAAATAAGAAATTACTACTTTAATTTATAGATTTAACGATGCAGAGTAAAGAACTTATAAACACTTTCAAGTTGAACAAGTGAAAGCAAACGTATGTAGGTATCTACATATGTACAAATATATACATACAATGCGAAGCTATCGCTGCCTCGTTTACTCGCGTCACTTCATAAAACATCATAGAGTGTAAAGGTAGAAATAATTTTCTTTTAAAAAAATCGCAATAATAGGCTTGAAATGTCATCATCTCGTACGTAAAGGAAAGGAAATTATAGCCATGTGAATAGACGAATATACAAGAACAGAGAGATCCAAAATGATTGTCGTCGTTGTCGCTTTTATGATTAGTAATGTATATGTGCCGCATTTGTGAAAACGTGTTTGGAACAAAATCATAAGCGGAACGGAAGGAAACGACTTCATGCAAAAAGCTAGTACTTACAGTCAAATTTACCAAAGAATAAATTAATAAATAACAAATGTTACACGTCGCTGTTGGTGCAGGCATCAACTCTTCCTTTCATGCTTTCGAGGACGTTTTGTAAATTTTCTCGAGTTGAACCGCGACAATCACATCTGTTAAATCTTAATTGTATGCAACCGATTTCTGTACACCTTATTTGAAGATCTGGTGAACCCGATACCCATCTTTGTACTCCGATCATTCTACTGTCATAAAATTCTTGAACATACGTACACGTTTGTCAAGCCGCATGAGCCGTCGCAGTATCATGCTGAAAATAACTAAAATTCATTTGGCTGTAATTCGTAACATTTGTCGATAATGTTTAGCGTTTACGGTTTCCTTAAAGCAAATAGGGCTTATTGTTCGTTGCCTTGACACAGTGAGCTATATTTTAACTTATAATTGTGTTTTATAATAATTCGTGTGGATTTCCTGTTGACCATACTCGATAATTTTGTAAATTCAAGCTTTGTTTGAGAAAAATTATTATATCCAAGACATCATTATTTCTTATATTAGCATTAAACCAATGGCAGCATTATAGTCGCCTTTTATAATCAGGCGGTTCCTGCAGTTCCTGCACAGCTGAAATAATATGCTTTGTACTCGGAGTCCAGCACGGGTGTTATCTTTCTTGTTGGGGATTTACCACGAATTTGTTTGAGATTTTTAAGTTGCAGAAGCGGGCTGCGCGTGATTAGCAGGAAGAACAGCAGAGCTCACTATCGACCCCTCGTTCGTTTCCCGTCAAATTTTGATTTTATATTCTTTAATTATCTATGAGACGCTGAGTTTCGTGTATTAATATAAAAAGAGGCATACTTATCCGTTTGGTTATTCGCTCGTATAATATCCTTAGTCACAATAACATTAATCTTCCTAAGGCATGCAACTCTCTTCGTAGAAATTCTCTACTTTACACGGACTTCTCCTTCTACAAATTACCTTCCTCCATAGTAGAATCCCCTAATTTAAATAATTCCAGCGTAGTATTAGTATTAGTATCATTTTGCAATGGCAGAAATGCTTTTAGTCACTGCGACCTTAATAGATCTACTGTAACAAAATGCCCTTACTCTAGGATCTTCATCCTTCAGTTCAGTAGATGTCAGAAATAGTTTCACATAAAATGTGTTCTGCCGTCTCCAGATCTTTTAGGCATAGTCGACAGATTTGATCTTCAGCTTTTCCTAGATTGAGTATTGTCTTGGAACACTTTCTCAGTACGATGTCTTTTGATTCATATTCGCTGCTCTTCTAGTCAACTTGTCTGCCCTTTCATTGTCCTCAATCCCTCGACGGCTTGCAAAGTAACGTGGTTTCGTGAATCAGACTAGATTCGTATGAATAGCTTTAGAACTGCCTGATTGTCACTGAATATAGTTATGGTTGCGCCTCGTATCACTCTCTTGAGACGAACAAGTTCAAAGCAGAGATCTCTGCTTGAAATATATTGGTGTGGAATCCTGTAGGCACATTCCAGCGTAAATTTAAGGCGATATTGCTTGAACAAGCATTTTATTCATTTGATGAATACTTCCTGTGAATGAGTTGTTTTTGTTTGTAAATATTAATGTGAGACAACATGGTTTGTTTCAAACGAGTTCGTATATCCTCTACAGCTTCTTCTACGTAAGAACTGTCCTGCCCCGGGTCGCATTTTCCTTCCTGTCTCACGATAGCGTTTGATAATTCTTCAGATATCATCGTCAAGCTCTTGATATGGGAAATTAATACAGAATTTCTCAACACATAAGTTCGCGGAATAAACCTACGTCTCATCATTCACTTGCCCATTTCGGAAGTATGAATTTTCCATATTACATGGTGTAAGGCATTTTAAACCAAACTTAAAAAAAGAACATCGCAGGAATATTTGTAACTTTCAAAAAAGCTTTTTGTATACATAAAACTAAAGCGATTGTAAACGTTTCTATTCGCCCATATTCATTCATTAAAGTGGTTGGTTTCGTAGAGTTCTCAAACAACAACAACAAAAAAACTAAACAAAATGAATCGAGATACCTTAACGTATTACAACGTAAGGCTGGAATAAATATATTAACTTGATCGGTATCTAATAATAATAATTGTTCATGCTATTGTTCATGCAAAAATTGAGTAATCACTCAGACACGATTAGACTGACCTAAATTTACGGAGTTAGTTGCTTTTTATCTCTATTATTTATAGCTGGAATATAAATAATTATGATTTGTAAGCAACGATATGTTATTACAATAAAACTTCGTGATATGCTGTTTTTGTTCGGGGCAATTAGTATGGAATATAATAAGATTGCTAAATTTATTGCGAAATATATAATAATAATAATAAACTACGATATACTGTTCTTGGTTGTTGATATATTCTAACTATAACATGAAATAAGTTATTCCTAACGAGACCAATCTACTGACATTTTCGAAACCAGTTTTACATATTTAAGCCACGCAAAAAAGTTACATTTGTTGTAGAGATAAACACAAAGAGATAATGATAAATTATATTGTTGAAATAAAAGCATATTAAAAATAATATCAGTTGATTGCGCTATTGAACTGTCACTCGATAAAGTTAAGTGACAAACAGAAGTTATTCGATTGATCTGGAACAATTGTTTTGGTAATTCGTGAATTCCATTGTGAACCGCACGACCGAATGATATGAAAAAAAATTTAAATTTCAAAACACTTTGTTCTGTCCCTACTCTAAAAGATACTAACTATAAGTATCCACTAAGCAACAAATTAATTCAATTATAAAATTTTGCAGATTTTGCAAAAAGCATTTTTGCAAATTTTGAAGACAATGAGCCAACAGCAACCAACCGTGTCGTGATCTCTACCTCTAGAGATCTTGATGTTGTAGACGACATGATTTTGAGAGTTATACTTTGGATAAAAAAAAAAACATTATCCGTTCAATGGGTTCTGAATGACGAATTACTAAATCATTAAAAAACAAAACGTTCCTCGGAATATTTGATAGCCATAGCTAACCGAACGACTCAGATTCAAGTGAAATTTTATGAGCTTATAGGCTGATTTGGCGCAAAAGTAACAATGTTTTTTTTAATGGCTTGTCTTAAATGATTCATTTTTGGAGGAACAACGTGCCAACATTTTCGGGTTCGAACCCCGGGCTCGCAACTTTTAGAGTAACGTTTTACTTAATTTTTCTTACTCTAAATTTGACGCATGCTTGGAGAGGTGAATATCTTAAGACACTTTACGGACGCAGACATAATAATAGCTCATATTCGACCGATGCCTCTTATAATTAGCAAAAGCTGTTGGGGACTGTAAAGGCATGAATTTTAATTTTTTATTATTTTTTTTATATAGTTCAAATTTTTTAACTTTTATTTATTGGAAAATTCTTCTACTTCTAACGCTAATAGTGATACAGCACTTGGTCAAATCCCGCCGATATAACTTCTCTACAAGGGTATCCTGATCCTTGTATTCTTAACAGCCCAGGGTTCATTTGATGTGAAAAGTGCAGATAACTATGAATTTTTTTAGACAAAGATTCAACGCTGCTAACTATATTAGCCGTAAAACTTTTTGAAAAATCACAAAGAAAAAGTCTCCAAATATATATATATATATATATATATATATATATATATATATATATATATATGCACTTTCCTCTACAGATTGTACAGGTCGTTGATAAATCCCAGAAAATTGAAAATATGATGGAGCTTTACTGTATATTTCTGGAATTACAGATACACTATACAAGTTGTTGATGATGTCTTAGAAAATTGATAAGACGAGCTTCCTTTCCTTCCTTCTCCTTTTGCAAACTCATCAATCCTGTTTTTATCACGCTACTGTTTTATTGCTGAGATGAAAATAATTAGACATGCTTTTTAGCATAATGGTTAGTATTTGTATATTTTGGTTTTTATTCCATACTGTCGTTGGAATTTTTTTTTAATTTTCTTTAGTGGTAGGAAACATTACAAAAAAAAATTACTAAGTTTTGCGGTAGATTTGGAAATAATCCCTTGAACGAATGCACAACAAAGTCAAAAACAAATGTGTGACTTCAAACCGGTACCTAATCCTTTTGACCTAAAGCTTGTCGTCCCTTTTGAATAATGTTTGTACATTTTTTATTTACCCTTTTTTACGTGCCCTACGTTCACCCATGATCAGAAGCAAATGAAAAGTATAAAATGTTAAGATGTAAAAATGTTTCGTAAGCATTTGTCTCTTCACCAAATAATATCATCTCGTTCAATAAGTACACTTTTGTGTTCTGTCTTTAAATTCAAAACCCATATAATGAAGTTAAGGAGATCACCACCACCACCGGTGGCAGCAAGAATTGCATTTAAAGTAGTCGAGTACATGCTTGTATGTTCTCATTATGTGCATGAATCGGATATTTACTTGTTTGCCTTTCGTCTTTGCGTGTTTTTTTGTTTTTTTTTTACTTGATACTATAGTACTTTTGTTGGTTGTGTTTTATATATTTTATACGTTCTAAGCAAGCTAAAGCTTTAGTTGCTTCTTGGCAAGCATACATTTTCTTTACGATTACATTTTTCTTCCTTGCACCGTTTTCTGTTTACAGGCTCAAATGCAGTGAAAGCTATAACAGTATAGGTTATCACATTTGTCCATATTAACTTGTATATGCTTGTAAGTAATAGACATGTTTTAAACAGAGCGACTTATAGACTACAAACAACTCAACTGAAAGTATATAAAATTGCCATGATTGTAACTCTCGTTAGTTGACAATTTGTTGATATTTGTTAACATAAATACATGTGCGATATAGTAACATCGCAACCGGAAATCAAGGTAGCGTTATTGATAAGCTTCTAAGGAGAGAAAGAGATACGCTGTTGCTATCAAATATATACGGAGACTGAGACGGTTTATAAGTAAATATAATGATAAAAATCCCTGTCTTGTGGATATTGGTAAACCTGTTCTAAATTTGATTCTTTCTTTCTTAAATCTTCTTTGTGGTTATTTATTTCCCAAGTAAATTAGTTTCAGAACGTTCCAATTTAGTAGACTTACACAAGCCCATTTTTAAGGACTCAACAATAAATTTTCGACCCTTTCTTCCATTGTTTTCTTAAAGCGGATGTCTATCTCATTTTCGTTCCTGGTATATACACTTAAAAATATTCTGCATCCCTAGCAGCACGCGTCAATTTGAAAGTACGACGTAAATTCCATTTTTATTTGGAATTCCAAGTTACTATGTCTGCAGCAACACAGAAAACACTTAATACCAAGCATATTTGGTGAGAAAATCATCCCCAAGTGTTACATACAAAAAAAAATTAAAGTACCTATTTACTAATTTTTTTGACTTGTTTAGAGCACGTCTAGGATCGTCAAAAGATTATAGATCATCGTCATAGGCAACTACTACAACATTACGAATTCAAAAAAATATAACAATGGGTTAGCCAAAAATTTTTTTTTTATTTTTTTTTTTTTCAATAATTATTTACTCCTCAATTTTAATTTTTATACAGTTGAATTTTAGCAAACTTTAATGCTATACATAGAGCTACTTCAGAAAAAAAATGCCAAATCCGTGCAGGCTAGCTTATCCGGCTATTGCTTCGCAAGCGGTACATTTCCTCAACCATAATGTTACAACAACACAATTCTTTTGATTAACAACAAAATGTTGTGAAAATCGTTGTTGTTTCCATAACAAGCCAAAGATGTATCTTGAACATCTTAATAAGTGTTGCAAATTCTTCGTTTCTTTTATCGAAACAATTTTATTTGTTGGTTTTTAATATTCTGGGAATGTATGTTGAGATTATATTTAAAATTGATCTCAACAAAATTTGATAACCAGGTACACGCATGTGCCATATTTTCAATCTACTAAGCAGCTTAGATTCGCCACTCAAAGAAGGATTATGCATATGTTGTACTATTTTCACTGCTTAGTTTAAACAATTTCAATGCTCAATTTAGTTCACGCATGTCACAACTGAGAAATAACAGTTTGCGTAGCAATTTGCTCAAGTACACGTTGGAAGCTATATTATAAATTATCTAGAAAAATAACGTACTTTGATTTATTTTCCAAACTTACTTAAAACAAAAACAACAAACTGTACACCGTGAACTTGATCGTAGGGTTTTATAGAATTATGTAACGGTTTCTCTCTTACATCACCTTGTATATATGAATCATGCAGAAACTTATAATACAGCAATTGCGTGTATTAAATGCTATACACGTGTCTTGGATTAGATATGTATATCTCGCCGTATTTATTACTTTATAAAAATGCGTAGAAAGCACGGAATATCATTGACAATTTTTTCTTCAACATGAAATTGAAGTATGTAAATCTGTTATTTATTCGATTTCACGTTACATAATGTCTAATACACGCATAAAATAGGCAGCATTTGTTCATTGCAAACCATGCTGCAATATATTAAGGTAATGCTATTGCGATCCATTCACCTTGTAAAGGTTTCTGTACTATAATTAAGGTAGGTTCTGTTGCAAAGCATGAAACACATCAGATTGCACAATATGCAACGTTTACAGTGAATCATTGTTTCGAAGAAATAATAGAATTGTCCTGGGAATTTTAAAGGTGACGTGTTCTACTTAATGCGAATGCTTTGTCGCATCTTTTATCTTTATCAATTTTAATTTCTTACCCCGATAAACGTAAGCGATTTTTACCAACGTATTTCCGTTATCTAAATTTAAAGTCACGTCTAGTTTTTGTAGATTTGAAGGTATTGCTAGGGAATATATGGCAGCAGATGTTTTCATAACGGGTTTGGGAATATTTTGTTCTTGTACCCTGTGCGAAAATTGAAATCCTTAGTTTAGACCAGCATGACCATGACCATTTAATACGTATTGACGATTTTTTTTTTGACTGGATTAAATTCAATGAATGCTTATTGTAGCAATGAGTACAGTGAATCTCGCACACTTCCGCTTCACTGTAAGAGGGTCGTATATGTTGTGTATTTCGTTAAGTATGCCGCATTGTGTTTCATTGATTAATAAGTTTCTTAAAGGGCTACTATTTATCATTCGTTGTAAGCTATTTTTATTCTTACTGAAGTACAAACTACAGATAACTTCAGCATTAGTATCTAGAGAATATTCCAACCCTTCAGAATGGTGAAATTACGCCTATTGTCTAATAAACGTCATAGAGTAATCTCGAAAATATTGATGTCTGCATAGGGTGATCAATAAATAGCGAACCATGCATCTACTTTGTTACTTTAAATGTAACGTTTTTGGCCCCCCCATCTAAAAATACATCAGTATAATGTAGATTTCGTATATTGCAGTGTGTCAATTATATTTCAACACTAAGGTACATTCAAGTTTAGGGTATTCAAGCAAATGCTGAGTTTTGAGTGCGTGACGCGTTATCATAGGGAGTTCACATATCGTCAAAATTTGAGGTTAATGTTTCTTTAAGCTGCCAAGAGTGTCTATGGGCCACTCCCGGGTAAAACGACCGTGAAAAATTAGTTTAATTTAAGTTGGAAAACGTTGCATGTGTATGTGCTTCGAAGTGATATCTGGTTTTAATATTAGCCGGTTACCATGACTAGAGTAAACAAAGGAAAGTGACATGGACGATCTTAAAGTACTGCTTCAAAGTGTTTAGCCCAAACAGTTACTTTCAGTTGAAGATGGGCTTTGCATTTGGAAATTTCATCCAAATGGTTCCTGGTGTTAATTTAGTTCAGTTACCATGACAGCAGTAAACAAAACATATTGACATTAACAAGCTTAGACTGTTAATTGAAAATGTTGAAAGTAACAAAGATTTAAGAAATAGGTAATAAAAAATTGAACTGAATTTTGTGAAATAATGATGAAGAGCCCAATAAAAATGTTATCAACCATCTGCTGTTTTGTTCAAACGGTCATGTTAATTGTTATAATTGTAAGTGTTGGGGTGATAACAGTTCACATTGGGCGTTTTCAAATTTACCGATAATAGCACCGGCGAGATCATGGCATAGGACGACATCGACACCGTTCACATACTGACTGATTTCAGTGCTAAATATTTTATTTTTGTTGTTTTCATACGTTTTATCTCAAAGACATCAATTCTCTAAACATCCTACCTAAATGTAGGGTAACCAACTGAACGACACGACACCCACATGTCGGTAAGTGAGTCGTTGTCGTGCTACTATTATATCGGCAAATGTGAAAACGTTCATAGGATAGAAACCGTCCACGCGGAACATTCTCAAAAAGTCGAACGGAAAAATTAGAAAAATTAGAACGGAATTTTTCCGCAAAGATATATTGAGAGACTTTGATAGGCTCCATAGCAAATTTTACTCAACACCTTCATTAGTACCAAGAAGTGAACACCTTCGGTGGAATAACTAATTCTTATCGGTAGTTTCTTGTTTGACACCAACATTTTTTTAGTTATATGATTTTTCTTACATGTGTTAACTACTGAATTCGAAACAATGCTCATTTCAAAAATCATTTGAACTGAGGCTCCCTTTTTATCAAAGTAAAATCAAGTTGACCTTGGATCTCAAAAGCAAATGGAGACAAGGTCGAAAAAAATACAGTGTAATTTAAATAAATTCTAACTCTTTACCAGATTTCAAGGATTTTCGCGTATTAATTGTTGAGACATTTGCCTTTTTCTAGACTGTTTACGTTTCGGGAAATCTTTAATTAAATATTTAATAACTGCAAGTAAAAAGTTTAATAAAACAGTGAGCAAATTGTTTATTTGCCACAAGTAAACGAAAATTTTTGAGATTATTTTAAACATTTTTTATATTAAAGCTGTTGACTGGGTGCGAATTTATGGTAAATTATAGTAGATAAAATGAAAAAGGGGAATATTTTTATCGTATCTAGGGGCGCCTACCATTATTTAAAATATCTTTTGTATATTTAGGTAGATGTACTAACGAATTTTCACATTAACGTTCAATTTACATCTGGAAATACATTTATTTTTAGCTTGCAGAGAAAGAGAAAAGTAATTTTGCTTATTGAGCCAAATGTTCGATAATTATCAAATGAGGTAGCAAATTATATCAGGCAATTATTTATATAAATGATCCTTTTTGCATTTATGTTTTAATAAAAACAAAAGTTAATGCATATATTACCTACAGCTACGCTTTGTGCAGCAACTTACGAAGACACGTACCAGTGGAGCAGCGATACTCGGTATAAGCGGCGAGTTAGCAAAACGGACCAATCGGTAAGCGTTCTAACCTTCTGTAACATCGCAGCTCCACTATAAATGCACCCTTAGACTTGGGTTTTTACTGGTGTTCAGTTTTGTTTCGATGAAATGATAAGTGTAATTGCGAAAAATTGCTTGCGTTGAAACATCGGCAATAGAATTGTTTTTATGTCCTTTGTTATATTTAAATACTAAAATGTTGGCAAGACGTATGCTTATTCTTATCGGTAAATGCCATCGACAGCTCTTAAATTTATTATTATTTAATATTATTGGTTGAAATTTTAATCTCAATCAACCACACCGCCAGCAACCAGTGATGGAATTTGCGTTTTACTGCTTGCGATGCTTTCGTAAATTGTGCATTTTCTGCTGACTACTCTGCACTAAGTCTAGTTCTAGCTATAAGAATGATGCAAAAGAAGTCTATTAATACTACAGAAAACAAAATACCAAATCAAAACTGCTCTGCATTTTACTTACTTTCAAAGACCGGCCAATTTTCTCATAAACCTCGCCGTTTCAATAGCTCTTATTTATTATTACGTAACTCGACTAGAATTGTGATGTGCAGTGTAAAATTTGTCATCATAAATGATGAGAATTACATCATTAAGGAAGACAGAACGGACTGAAATGAGCGAGTCACGTGATGCATAATGTGCCAAATGGAAAGACAGTTTTAGAAAAATCGCGGAAATCGATTTTCAAGTAACACAAATGAACTATTTACTTGCATCTAATATTGTTCGGTACTGTTTAATAACGACAGCAAAATAATTTACTTACCACAACAACACATTTACAGCAAGCTGCGTTTATTTGTGGGTGCAATACCGGTTTAATAAGTATAAGTAAATAAACTTCTATTAGCAACACAATTTAATTCGACGATTTTTCTCAATCTGGCGATTCTATTTTTCTAATTTCTTGTATTGCTTAAACTTGTTTAAATCGAATGATCTCAAACGGGTAAATCTCTAACAGGAATACGTAGCGACCAGGCTCAATCACTAATATACAGTCGCGGTCATAGCCTACATTGTATTTGCTTATGTATGTAAATGGGAGTGTGTGTATGTGTGTCTATACGGTTCGCAATCTGTATTGCCGGGTAATAGAGTCGACAATCCGTTATGATTATTGCAACGGAAGAGACCGTTAAATGAGGCAGACGCGATACAACGACGGGCTGACGTAATTAAGTTCGTAGTAGATTATTGCCTCGATCAATCTCGATGCCCAAGCTTGTTTGTGGCTTGTGGAGATGGGAAAGAGGCGTACCACAAAGCAACGTTAAGTGAACTATGAAACTCAAGATACGCACATAAACATAGATTATAATAGATAAGATATTGCATCTACCCATATACAATGTGAAACATAAATAATTTATGTAATCATAATAACAATGGGAATAACAAAAATAAATTTTCTTAAATATTTAAGAGAAAAATGTTAATACAACAGTCACGTGTTGGTTGAGTCATATTTTGATTAGTAATCAGGTACTTTGTAATACAGCATTCACTTTGCCCTACAGATGTTTCCGATTTATACATAGTGTTATTTTTAACATTGTATATTGACATATGTATAGGATGAATTTTAAAGAGTATCCTATCTGTCCCTTTGATGCCTTAAAGTGAGCATATATTAATTGAAAATTTAAATAGACCGAAAAGAAGACAAACAAAAGCTATATGTCTTCAAGAGAATTAGGTCGTGAATATTCTATTTTCAAAACAGTAGTCGGATGCTCGGAAAGAGGCAGCAGCTGTATATGAAACAGAAGGATGATGCAGTTGACTTAAGTACGACTGCAATTAATTTGTTACGTTAGAGGACGCATTAAGAACAAGGACTAGTGCTTATATTTAATATAAAAATATATTTAAATTCATTTAATATACGCAACTGTATCAAGCGCAACTTCCACAAGCGCTTATATTAGAAATCACGAGGTAAATCGTATTCAAACATTAAACAAAGAATCAGTGCCGAGAAAGAAACTGTAAACTTTGTCACAGAACAAGCGGTACGAGCCCCCACGATTGCTTGCCGTCGTTTTTTCATCATGGAGATCTCAAACCCGCACGATGTATGGTTTATAGCTTTTCCGCTTCTATGAAGAAGCAGTAACAAGGAGTGTAAAGCTTATCATAGCCTCAGGAGCCTTTAGTGTGCGTAAAGTGTTTCATGGCTTTGTCACTGTTACCCGCTTGCCGTAAAGGGTGCAACGTAATTAATTATTCCCCAACTGCGAATGATAACTCGGGAGTGTACCGGACCCGCTAAGAGGATTTCATCTTAGCGAAATCCGTCCGAAGGCCCTCTTATCTCTGGACCACGATTACATTCGTTCTAGTTCTCGGTGTTTCGAACGTTGTTATGAAACGAGTATTGGCAACAGTAATGTATAAATTAATAAGAGCAAGAAGTGATGGCGCGGAAAATTTTATTATGAAGATGCCGCTAACTTTGAAAGATGCAGATTTTAAAAATCTTTCCTGTAATCTTTCCACAGCTAGATTTGGGTAGATATAATGAAGAACTATATACTTCAGTTGACACCTTGCAAGGCTGCAGTATAATATTCGCAATCCGCGTGAATCCCGAGAGTTTCAACATGTTCTAATACGAACGCCTAGGTTTGTAGATGCTGACGAATTGATGATATCAACCGGTGACCGAATGATTTGGTTGATGATGAGGACCATTCGTGTCCTCGAAACGGCCGTCCCGGACTAATTATTATATTACTATATAACAAATTAAACTTGTGTGGTGCGGAGGGTGCCGATAGTTTCGTGTTGTTTACTATCTTGGCCAAATTAGAAATTATGTTAATGGGTGTGTAATTGGAAAGGTCCGATTTGCTCTTTTTAAAAACAGGAACTAACTCCTAACCTTCCGGATTAATTGTTAATTAATACTAAATTATCTTAAAACATGTAGATGTTCCGATAGTCCGTTCTTCTTTACCTGCTTCTTTGGTTATTCTGTTTAGTAAAGAATAACCAACCCAAATGCAATCGACGTCCCCAGCATCACAAATTTCAGTGGATTTTAATGAATGCTCGTTCCCAAAAGGAATCTAACAAGGGCAGGTTTAAAAGAGCTGTTGTTTGAAAATTTTTTATCAAGTCATCAAAACGGTAAAAAGAACCTACAATAGACCAATAGTGGTAACTATATTTTCGTTCGAAAATGGATAAGGCAGAGGGACGATACCTGAATATGTTGCGGCAACAACTAACATGGTGGAGGTTCTTTGCTTGATTGGGAGTAATTTTTCTTCGATGGAGTTGGAAATTTGCACCAAATTATTGGTACTTTGAGAAAATAAGATTATTTGGAAACCTTTAGGCTTGACGACCTCCTAAATAAATCTAAGCTTGCATCATTATTAGAGCAAAAGGAAAGGGAACGTGCTGGTAAATATGGTACGACCACCACATTATCCCGCTGAGTTGCTCTTAAATGAATTTTTTCTTTTGCGTAACTTCCCTATAACGATCATTGATAACCTTGATATTTTAATCAATTCAAATTGCCGATATTAACGCTATAACAATCTCTACAAAAAAGAAAACAGTAGATATTCAACAACTCTGCGAGAGTAGCAGGCTTCGACTAGTTGAAAATTCATCATTGGAAATGAATTAAATGAATAAATAAGTAAATGAATAATAATCAAAACTTCTTGTTCTTCCTTAATAATATTTCTATTTATCTATCTATCTATCTAATTCTAAATTGCATATAATAGGTGTAGTCTAACTTCTGCCGGCTTGAACTTTGTGCTTTTAGCTATTACTTAGATATAGAATAGAATTGAGCTCATAAAGGTCTTACCGTTATTTTTAGCGATTTTGTTAGTTACATGGTAATTATAAAAAGTAATAAACCACTTGCTACAAAACTACCATCAGATGATAGTTGCACATCTTGTCGCCCATGCAATGGTGTGGTGTTACAATAGTGAGGGGGGCTCGAGGGCTTAATTCTGTTTTTTTTTTTCTTTTTAACTTATATATAAGTGTATGTATAATTAGAAATGAATTGTTAACTTTTTACTAAAAAAAACAGTATTGTTTTTGGTACATACACTACCGTTCATATATTTGCGGACGACTAAGAAAAACTCCAATAAATAAGCAAAATTGAAATATTGATAATTGATTGTGTTTTATATGAAGGAATATACATTTCTATATGTATGAATATAATTTACAACAGTATTCTCTTCTATCCCATCAAATAACGAATTTATATTCTACCGCAGCCTCAGGCAAAATTCCTCTTAATTCCTTTTATGGGGTTACAAACGTAAACTTGAAAATATTGTCGAATATTTCCACAAAGGAATAATGTGAGATTCGTAGAACACTTACAACAAACAAAGCAGATATCGTCTTGTATTTAAAATAAAATCAATCTTGATAGTAATTTAGTTTAAATTTAACTATCGTAATAAACGGGTGGCGCTGAAATGGCATAACGAAAAGAAATTTCAATCGAAACGCGTTCTGCTATTATTACTTTACGTAATGAAGTATACTCAATGGCAGTTATTGCGAAAAAATTAAAAATATCGAAAAATGGTGTATTTACAACATTAAAACGGGTGGCGGAAACGGGTTCTTTGGCTGATAAGAAACGTTCTGGACGCAAAAAGAAGACAACAGCTGCTGAGGATCAGTTCATAGTTCTTGTTCCACAAAGAAACAGATTTCTAAGGGCTCCGGAAATAACGCAGCAAGTCAATGTTTCACGAAGAAATCCTATTTCGCATTCGACCGTGAAACGAAGATTAATTGCGGCAGGCTTAAAGGGACGAGTAGCTGCCAGAAAACCGCTTTTGAAAGTTCAAAATAAAAAAAAAAAAGATTGCAGTTTACACAAGAACACAGACACTGGATATTTGAACAGTGGTGCAATGTGCTGTAGACAGATGAGTTCAAATTTGAAACATTTGGCTCCAAACGGAGGACGTTTGTTAGGCAACAGGTTGGTGAAAGAGTTAGTGAACAGTGTATTTTACCTACAGTGAAGCACGGTGGAGGTAACGTAATGGTTTGGAGCTGTTTTGCGGGGACAGCTGTAGGTGATTTAGTAAGAATACAGGGAATACTTCGTAAAGAGGGCTATCTTAAAATATTACAAGAGAATGCTGTACCAAGTGCGGAACGATTACGAGGTCGGAACTTTACGTTTCAAGAGGATAACGACCCTAAGCATTCTTCTCGTATATGCAGAAACTATCTAGCATCTCTGGAAGAAGAAGATTGTTTAAAAAGGATGATTTGGCCACCTCAGTCTCCTGACCTGTCGCCTATCGAATTAATATGGGATGAACTGGACAGAAGGATTCGCCAAAAAGGAGTGACTAGTTCACAAGATTTATGGAGAAAGTTCCAGCAAGCATGGACCGAGATCCCAGCGACATTTTTGAAATCTTTAATTCTAAGAATGCCACGAATATGTACCGCAGTAATTAAGTCAAAGAGTGGACATATTGACGAAAAATCCGTATAGACCTAATTATAATTAGTACAACATGTCTTTTTGGAATATTTTTAGTTTTGTATAGTGTACTCAATGTACAGAAGTAAATTAAATTACAAACAACTTTTTGTTTTTATTCGAATTAAAAAAAAAACTGTATTTTTTAATCGTCCCCAAATATATGAACGGTAGTGTAAATGAAATGACGCAATAGTTACAGCGCAACTTTCATTTAACCACGACTGTATACATCACTTAATTCATTTAAAATCGTGATTACTTTTAACCAGGAAAAAAAAAGAAACACTTCATCATCGATTGTAATTATGGGAAAAAAAACCATCGAATACTTTCTCCACTAACCTCCTTTCATATTAATTTTCCTTCCTCATCTAGTATACATATCCATGTATGTATATATCTAAATTTATAAGGGTGCAATACGGCAAGTATGCAGGTCGTTTAGTTGTGTAAGCAACAGAGAAACAAACGTTTAGCGCAAACTGCACGTTTTACAGCTCAGTTTACAATACCATGTTGGTTGGTCGGTTTCCATGTCGTACGCGTTTTAGGTGCGTATTTATTTGGTATTGCGAAATCGACGCTTGGTTCACCTCGCGTATTTCCACGTCTTGTTTGAATCTCGCCTAATTGGAGCGGAGCGCACGGCGTTCAAATTCACTGCTCGACCTACTTACGTACGCTTATACATACTTTGCTGCTGCTTTATCTCGCCTCACACGCTTTACATCGCTGGAAGCATGTGCTGGCTGCCCAAATTAGAGATAGAGTATAAGTTTACAGCAAGCTTTAAGAAATAATTAATTAATATACAGTCAGTCACAAAAGTCTACCTCCACCATGACATTTTTTTTTAAATCTTAAGATAAAAATACTTTGAATGTCCATCGTATGTATGCTTCTTTGATGATAATGTAAATTAAATTGAAGAAGAGAAAATTATATTTAAAGCATTTTTATTGCTAAAAAGTAATTTAAAAAAGGGTCTAAACATGAATAAACACAAGGAATTGAGTGAAACTGAATTAAAAAGAAAATTAATATTTCGTTGGATCACCACCAGCGTCAATAGTTGTATGTAGTCTTCTGTCAACAGACATTACCAAGCACATCGGAAATTATTTCATTCCACGCTAATAATTGATTATAATTTCAAATAAAAAGAACCAAAGATTAACACAATTTAAATGTATTTTCAATAATGCGCTGGGCCCATCCTATTAGTTTCACGCCCCCTCACTCTTCGTGGCATTGTTTCCAGTAGGTGTGATAGCAATCTGGATTTCATGCCGGAGGATTGGCTAAGTTCTTCAGTTTTACTCCTAGAAGCACACACACGTGTTCGATTTGCGAGAAGTCAGGTGGCGGTGAAAAATATTGGCCTGCGCCTCTTCGAACCGATTTAGAAAAGTTCTCGCTACATTGGGACGGGCATTATCCTGCTGGAAAAGTGGATCTTCCAGCTGCTGAAGATATGGAAAAAAATGTCGGATTCTACCACCCCATCAACGTAACATTGGGTATTCACGGTACCTCGAATGAACACCATTACTCCCACAGCTCGGTGCACACCCCTTTCAACCGAAAATTAAATATCGCGACGTTCCCCACCTTTTCGTCTGACCCTCATGGGGCCGCATGCCGCTCCATGTTCCAGTGCTAAGATGTGGTCGATAGAATTGCAAGCCGAAAGCCCCGACTTGAGGTCCTAAGACGAACTTCGTTACCTAAGCACAGATCAGTATTGACCTGGTACTGAAAGTCAGTCCCTTGGTATCATTAGGTGAAGATGGCAGTCCTGTACCTAGTTCTCCTTCGTTCCGCGGTTCCTCTTCAGCGACTTTCCTGATCATCCCTAGTCCACTACTCGTAACAGCTCATGGTAGCTTAGTTTCGATTTAAGCGATTTGTAATTGTCCCAACAATTCGTTCTCTGCCGAATTCCCTTACCTGGCGGTAATTTCCAGGTTGTCACACTCTTGGCATAATCAAACGGTGAAAATCGCATCAAAACTCGCCCAAAAACATATTTTCAACCGTGTGATCGGTTATACGAATCGACGCATCCTTGAAACAGTTGACTCCGATTAATGAATTATACTTGTGTACCGATATTTTAGTGTTGCTAGCCATACTACCCCTCAGTCGTTGTTATCATTATTCAAGTACCTGTAAGACAAATTCACAAAGAGGACGTTTTGTGGGGCCTCAGAGTAAACAACACTTCAGGGATTCGAGAAACTTCTTCAAAGTAAAAAAAAGGCTTGAAATCCGTTTTGTCAATTACCAGAAAGCTTTCTTGGGAATAAGAAAGGCGAAAACTGCAAGAAGCTGATCGAAGACATGTTGGCTTAAATTTATCCCCTAATAACTACGGGCAAATCTGTGTTGACTACAGCGAACGTTTTCACCAGGACATTTCCAAGATGACAGGCTAAATGGTCCACATCAATGGCTGATTATTGATCAATTGCAAATCATAGATCAAAAGACGGCAAAAGTCTTAAGCAGATTAAGATATTCTTAATATGTTTGAGAATATTCATTTTTTTCTCGAAAATGTTTACGCACTACAAAGAAACCGTAGCCAATCCACCTTTTTTCAATGATCTGTTCAGCATATTGATTCATTAAGAAATTAGTAAATAATGATAGCAAGGATTGTGGTCACCGATTGATGATGAGGAAAATTCGTGTCCTCGAAACGGCCGTCCCCGATTAATTATTATATAATGTGTTGTTTGCCAAGAAATTAGTATTTTAATCTCTCAAGCATAAACTTTTCGCAACTTTGTTATCCAGTGATCCCCATCAATCTGTCTGTTTCGCGTAACTCTTAAAATAATTTTTTTTACTGAATTTTTTCAGGAAATCTAATAATTTTCATGAAAGAAACATTTTCATACTACGCACGATTCTAAATTTGTAACACAAATTAATCGAAGCATGTAATCATCATAATGCATTCATGAAAATTTTATTAACCTTTCTTCTGCCAAAACGTGTCTAACAGAGCTCTAAGCTGAAGTGGATATTCGTATAACATTAGAGAATTTCAAACGTCTTTTTTTCCATTATTAATAGTCGTTGACGACGACCGTATCGTTAAGCGGTCGCGTTCAGATCCAAACCGTGTGTGTCTGTGCATTCGCACTCGGCCTTTCGACATTTATAACTTGACCCACTCGAAACACGCCTATAGCCTAGAGTTCTCTCGATATGTGTTAATAGTAAATTGACCAGAGACGCAACCCGTTCGCTTTCCAGCCGGCATAAATTACATACACCATGCTCCCAACGCTAATTAAGCAATAAAACCTCGTCTATCGCGAAGGAAGAATATAAAGGATAGGACAGAACGTATAAAGTTATGTAAAATATGGTTATTGAGTGTTCGCGTAAGTAAATTCTTCACGAAGAAGTAGATTACTGATGCATTTAACTGCAATATGCGCTTCCTACTACTATTAGACCAGCGTTCGTGATCCGTATTATTATTAGGTTCGTAAATATCTATTTTATGAGCGAAATGTCAATGCCCACTTGGTGGACTTAATATTTTAGCTAAAAGCGGATAGTATCACTTTTACAGAATTTGCTGATATATGAGGGTAATTTAAAAAGTTTCTACAAGCATCTTTTGTCAAATTCGGTTTTATTTGGCATATTGTTCTGCGAAATAGGCGTTTATGAATGAATCGCCTCCCCATTCGATGAAAGTCCCTGCCCTTCAAGCCAAACTTTAAGTCTAAGTAACAGAAGGGAGGCCAGAACTGGTGAATAGCACCAATTCGAATTCCAATTCATGAATTTTTGACATGGCAACCACTGATGTGTGAGACACTATGTTGCCTTGGTGGCACAAAATTTTCTTCTTCTTCAAATGCGGTCGTTTTTTCCGCAGTTTCTGCTTTCAGCGTATCAAGTCATGATGCGTAATAAGCCCCTGTAATTGTTTTTCCTTTTTCAGCATAGTTGATTAACACAACTATATGACTAACCAAAACAAAACAATCGCCATCCCAGTCGATGGAACAGTTTTCGTCTTTTCCGCAGTCCACTGTTTCGATCGTGACGAACGCATAGGGCAACTAATATGGAATAATTTGCAATCTCTCACGCACTCTCCTATGTTCCAGCATATTTTGGAAATGGTAGCAAAAGCACAGCAAATCTTTATACCGTAAAGAAGAACTCTCAAATTGCTGTGCATACGGGGATTCCTACTTGTCTTGTCAGCGGTAAGCCACGGTCATGGAAATAAAAAACCTTTCCTTAAAATGGAGACCACCGCACGTCTCTTTAAGGTATACCTAAAACAAAGAAAGTGTTACGTTAGATATAATGGATATTACTCCAATGACTTTGTTCTCACCTCTGGCGTCCTGCAGGGATCGAATCTGGGATCATTATTGTTTGTGGTTTACAATAGTGATCTATATACTTCTAAAAGTCAACGTTCTTACTCTTGCTTATCCAGATGATATTAAAAGTTTTTCTGAAATATTTTCAATTGATGACAAAAGGAAAACATAAAGTGACTATTCAAAAGCTCTGTGTACTTACCTATTCTCGTTCTTGTTCACCTTACTTATTGCCCTCTCAGATCAGAAGTACTTACTTTTCGTGTAACCTTGAATTTAAATATTTGGGTGTACTTTTTGATACCACTGCCACCTTTAAATCCCCTTTAACAATATCTGCTCTGAACCCATGAGATCTTTGGGTTTTATTACGCGTGCCTCTAATTGCTTCAAGGATCATTCCTTATTGAAGTTATTATATTTTGCCTTTGTAATGAGTAAACTAGAATATCCAGCTCTAATTTGGTATCCTCTATATACATATGACCTTCTGAGTCTAGATCACGTTCATCGCAAATTCTTCAAATTTCTTTTATTTAAGCTGGATGGAACTTATCGTGAAAGAGGTACTTGACAGAATTGTCTGCTGGTAGAGCATGACATTCTGGCTTTGAGCACGAGACGCGATGATATCTGTGAGAAATTTGCCCTTTCGTATTAGAACGAATGAATTTTCTTGCGTCACGCTTGAACTCTGGATACGATAGCAGCTTCCTTAATTTCCTGCATAACTATCTGTACTGCAGGCGTTATATTTCGTAACCGAAACTACTTGGCGCCGCTAACCGGATGTAAATGAACTGATAGCACAAGCTAAAACATTATTTGTCAAATCTCCCAAACGAATTCGGTAATTTCATGAACAAATTTCATATCCTAGAAACGTCTCCACTCCGGTCCATATTGTTACAACTTGATACGAAAGAAGCTGCTGCCATCAAAGCAAGTCTATTGAAATTTCAAGGTTATCAAGTTGAAATTGACTTATAAACTATTTTCAATAACTGTTTACTAAGCAACAACGAGTGCCATCATGGCATTACAAAGGTCTTACCCATTAACCTAATCTTTGCTCTCTTAATAGTAGATAACATACAAGAAGGACTAGAAGCCTTAAGCGGGCTGTCTTAGAACAAAATTTAATGATTTATACATGTCGAACAGTTGCTTTCGTTATATAAGAATCTTTTTTTCACAGCTGCGCCATAGGGAAACATCTCCCTGCACTGGTTTACAAAAAGTTGCAATTAAACATACGCCTATCATGCAGGATTACAGGATTAATTTCGCATTATTCGCGATTTTTTAAGAGCAGATACACAAACGATGCGTTTTGGTATTTGCATTTAACTTGTACTATTGCGTATGAAGACTATAAAAACGTCCCATCAAAACATGTTTCAAGCGAGAAAATCACGTTATTTTTGATTCTACGCCTGCTTTACATCTTTTTCACCCCTATTGGTGTTCCTACGTGTGCTCGGATAGAAGAAAGAAGTACGACGACTGCATAATTTTACGTATTTTATATAATACATTTACATACTTGTGTACAACAGAAGATCTACAGCATACCTGTACACGCATGAGGTCACATCTACTATGTGCGGCATGATAAATTATTGTTATACGCATGTATATCTGTAGGTCTTATTTCTTTTCTTTTTTTTTGCAGATGCATAGTTCTTTCGAATCGGATAGGGAGTGTTTGAGGGACGGAGGTGACGTCCTAGTGGCGATAGCGGCCCTAGTCACTGAGGGTCGCATACCAGGGAAGCTTAACAAGTCCAGGGGTTTCTACGAGGGACCGCACTGCCCACCGACCAAGCAATCGCCTACCGAACATAGTTGCAGTCCATCCGATAATTTGGTAAGTCTAAGAAAACTGATCTTTACAACCAAAATCTCGAGGCAACCTCGAAGAAGTCGATAAATTAAATTGAGACTTACTAGAAGCAATGATTCTTATGTTCTACTATTGCTAGCGCTGATACTTCTGCTTAAATATTGACTAACTTCAGTTAAGGTTAGAACTTTGAAGGTTTGTAACAAATCTTCTTACACTTTTATGGTTATGTTACGCAATTGTTGTTTAAAAATACGGAATACGGACAAATAGACGGAAGGGCTCTTGCAAAGACATGTTAGGTTTACACCAATAAATCAAATAGAACTGAATACGACAACGGTACGCTTTCTCTGTTCATCAGATTTTTGTTGCTTTTTATGTAAACCGTTTCGTACGCCTCTAATTCCTGCGGTGAAGTTGAATTGTTAATCAATTTCTAGTTTATAAGTCTAGTCTGCTGCTAGATATCGAACTGTTCAACTTAAAAAGCTTGATTTCAGAACTAACTTGTTGCTTCTAGTTTGTGCATAAAAGTAAAATTTTCTGGAAAGTCGGATGCAGATTTGTCAAAAGTTCCTCTTTTGGGAGTACCTATCAATTCCTTAAAATGAATCGAAAGAGAAATCTAAATTACAGTCAGGGCGCTACCTCGTTGATATTAACGGATAGAAGTCAATTTTGTAGAGGACCGGCCTGGTGAATTCATTGGAGCTTATTGATTTGCAGAGTTGTGCAGCAAAGGTATATTTTTATCTTTCTAAATTTTCCTTTCTAAGACACAAATTTTGAACTCCAGGTTTCCTTGATTTTTAGATCTGCTGATTCTATTTGAAAAACAGCTTGGTTTTGGGAGATCTTAATACAAACACGATAAGGTTACCTTTACTTTTCTAGATCCTTTAAATCTCTCACCAAATTCCGATTTAATACTTACCACGAGCACTAGTCTATAAGTTTTCTAATTTAGTAGTATGCCCAGTTTCGTTTATGTGTTAGGCTACACTTGACGAATCTAATCTGCCGAAGTGATAACACCTGATATGTTCATCAAATCTGGTGCCGAAGAGCGATGTTTAACCAATACAGCCTTTGTTACAGCCACTGCATGCAATTTTATAAATTCCCGACCTTTCTTCCATTTTCGGTTTATCTTTCGGATTGCCAAGAAGGTGTTTACGCGAACCGAAACATACGTTCATATCTTGATCCTTCAGAACCTTATCAACACCTTTCGATATGTTCGATATGTATTCATGTTTCTTTTTATCTCTGCCTATAATGAAAACGCAGAAGAAGGTAATTTAGTATTTTTATATAATTGCACAAGGAAAAATCCACAATTAACATTTGTTTTATACTTAAATGGAAGTCAATTATCATCAATTCTCTGCGTTAAAAATCTTATTTAATGTAGAACATGAAATTTTGTTTTCGGCGTTCAGCTGCAAACATTCTGAATCGTTTTAGAGAACACTATTCTTCGCAGGAGTTTCGTTAATTGTTTGAAAAAATCCTAAAATAAATATTATTCTTGGCACATGGTGTATATGCTAGCTATGAATTCTTCACCTTCTAAGAATGTAATTTTTCCTTGTTCATTTTTATGTAATTACGTTTTCATTTTTTGCAAAAGTAATTAGCAATAAAGAATATTGATTAATTTCGCGAAATAAATGATTTAGGCTATCGAATAATTTAAAACAACTTTTTATATATTCCATTGTTTGGATCCACCTTACACGTTACAACTGACTAAATTCAAATCTATTTACATTTGACGAATTTGATGTACGGATTTACAGGTAGGTAATCTCATCACAATAATTATTAGTCACCATTTGTAACTTACCTGCGCTAACGTTCGAAATAGTCGGTCGATGAAATCATGTTTAACCTGTGTAGTTTTGTCATTGTTAGCGTTCTCGAAAGATTGTTTTTAAATTGCAAATGATCCTAGGAAAAAGTGGTCTTCTCAACAAAGGACATAACTTCATGACGTAGCAAAGGAGATTCTACTAAGCGGAATACTTTTTAAAGAATGTTTTATTAAAATCGAATTGCATATGAATGTGATAATGCTATATATCCGTCTGTGATAAATGATTACGATGTATCTATTCATCAAATTTAATTCGTGACAATGAACGCGGTTGATGTGAAATTATGGCTTATCTAACAATAAAACACGAGGAATTAAGTCAAAATCTTTTTTCTCAATTGTACTAAAAAAACTAATATATTTGCCAAAATACCCGTGACGTCATAATATTTATTAACACATTTATGGTAGGATGGGTACAGTGAGGGACTAAAGTTTAAATACGCAAACATCATTTAAAATGAAAAATAAAGCATTGTAACACAAATGTTTGCATGCAATGTATTTAATAAAACTAAAAAAATAAATAAATTCGCCAGAAAAAAATATGCTGGACAAACGTTTAAATACGATACAAAAAATTTTAATTAAATTGAAAAACGTGAACTTAAATTAATACTTGGTTGGTCCACCCCGAGCATCAATGACTGCCCTTAAACGACGTGGCATGGATAAAACTAAATTTTCTGTTCCGGATATCGTGATTTCTGACCAGGCCTTTGTTAGAGCTTCCTTAAGGGATTCTTTGCTTTTTGAAATTGCATGATTAATTTTTCAAGCCAATAATTCGCAAATGTGCTCTATTGGGTTTAAGTCCGGTGATTAGAGAGGACTACAGAGCTGACGTGGTGCATAACACAAACCAATTCTTCACCTAACACGCGGTATACTTTGGGTCGTTGTCCTGTTGGATTATCCAATCTTTTCCCAGACCCAAGTTATTCACAGAAGGCTGCAAATGTTCATCCAATATCCTTTTATTCAGGTGCCTATCCATTATACCATCGATAAAAGCTAAATGTCCTATTCCAGCTGCCCCAATCGCTCCCCAAACCATCACACTTCCGACACTAGGCTTAACGATAGGTATTAAATCTTTGCTTTGAAGTGCAATGCCGAACTTGCGCTAAATTCTTGCGCGACCATCGCTGCCAAAATTATTCAATTTGGATTCATCTGTGATCTAGGACTCTTCTCCAAAAGTCCTCATCCATATCCCTGTACTTGTTTGCAAAATCTAGACGAAGCCGCCGATTTTTGTCAAAAATAAGAGGTTTCTTACGTGGAACTCCGCTTCGATAGTCCTTATCCCGTAAAGCTCTTTGTACAGTTTTCGGGTGAACATGTTTGCCTGACACTACCGGCTAACTTTGGTGCGCTTATTTTTGGATTTTTGTCCACTTCTTGTAGGATAAGACTAACATCTCGGCGAGAAAGTTTCTTGGGTCGTACAGTATAACACTTTACAATGCATTAATTATCTCCTCGGTTCTACAATAAACAGCAGTCGTAGAAACCTTTACTAGAAACACAAACCTTATATATCAAAGAATTTATATAAAAATATATCAAAATCGCTAGCTTTGCTCTAGGTTATTTCAAATTAAACCGAAGTTTCGCAATAACATCGACATGGTCACTAATTGCTTCCAATATCAAACGCATCCCGTTGGTTATAGATTCGTGCTCAATTACTATGCAAATGATCCATGTTTTCTTGCTGTTAGTTCCTACAGACAAGACCTGATAAATGGGATATTTTACGGAAGCCCAAGTTGGACGTTGTTTTCAAAACATTTTCCGATAACATTGATTTATGGAGAAACGCAAAATCGTTGTTCGGTAATAATAAATTTTTCATTGAATGGAATCGTTTTCATTTTATTGCGGACGACTTTCAGGAAACGATAGTAAAATACTGTGTATCTCTGTAATGTATAGGCTCGGAATATATACGTTGTAATATATAATTTAACTTTCGAGCGTTTTGTTTTGATAACCTTACATAACTCTGTCGTGCGATATAATTAGAGCAGGAAATTTTCAATTCGCTAAATTTTATTTTTATTTCGCAAAGCGTTCTTTTCTTTATGTTATTAGTCGCAATTGCGAAAATAGGCTTTGTGAATCAGCCAACGGAATGTTATAATTAATTATAAACTGAGTCATTCAATAAACTTTGCATTAATGTTATAATACTATTTGTATACAGGTGTTCCAACCTTCTCGAGTTTCTATTGCATAAATAGCAGGAAGATAAAATTCCATATATACGGGGTGATGGATAATTAGCGAACCGGGCACCTACTATATTTTAAATAGAACGCCCTATGTATTATTGCGTTTTCTGTTTCTCCATCTACAATAAATGGGTTTGATCTCTCTATTTCTAACAGATTTCTTTATCTGGACACGCCAATAGAACGCCCTCGAGATATATAGGATGTTCAATATTAAACACCAACTTTGCCAAATCTAGACGTTTTAAAACTGTTGTAAGTTCAAGTAGCTGCTTTTAGTCAAAGATATTTGAAATTTATATTCGAATGGTTTCTGGTTTTATTATAGTTTGGTTACTGTTATAACAGTAAATACCGACGTTCACGATCTTAGACTGTTGATTCAAAAATGTTAAGCCTAAGTAATGACTTACGAAATAAACTGGGTACATGTCACTCAACATCTTTCGAGCTTCGGTTGTTAACCAAGCTCAAGGTCTTTCGACACGAATTAACGCGACATGCTCTTTTTTTGTTGTTTGTTTTCCGGTTTGGGATCTCTGAAATGGGTAAGAATGTCTCAATCTCGCGATCTTTCTTTGCTCAGTTGGTGCATAGCAGCGATGTCTTTGATGTCTTTGAGTGACTGCTGTATTTGTCGGTACTGTCGCTGAGACTGATGCGTCTACGTTGAAATCTTCCGTATCAACACGAAATTACCGACTGATGAGGTGCTTCATTACCAAAAACAGAAATCAACTCGATGAGACGTTGTTGAGATAACTCTTCGGGAAGTTGTAGAAAAATATTTTTCGAGCGGCTTATCAGCTTTAATAATTTGCTGTGGCTAAATCACTTGCCTTTGAAACTTTGGATTTAAATCCAATAAATATTGAAATTAATTTTGACGAGCGACATGTCGTTTGTTACGTCCTCTACGCGTGGTAGGCTTGCCACGTGCCATTTTAAAGTAAATTTTCTTAAAACTTTCGTGCAAAAACGACAGATGCACACCAACACACGTTTAACAGCAAAATGAAGCAAATTTATATCTTTACGCTTGTGATAAATAAACAAGAGTGATACTGCGGTATATTTCCTAAATGTATTGTTCGTTAATAATCCCCAAACGACCCGTTTCAAAAGATCGTTACTTCCGAGAAATTCTTGGAATGATAATAAAAGGGACTTTATTGTGGTTGTCGCAATATTTCTACTTTACATAATAATTTATGGCTTTAATCCCTTAGAAAAGCGTGTATGCTTAATATTTTTCTAATTTTATGTATTAATAATTGTATACAGTGTGATACAATAGATTTTTATTGTATGACCGAACTTCACTGAACGGCAGTGTAGATATATTCAACCAGAATGACATTGAGGATTCTGTTTTAGTAGGAACATTATTTCGATAATGAAGCTTAAAGTTCCTCGCTAAAAATGTTACCTAATAACGATAATAAAATATTATAATACAATACACGATAACTCTTGGTATGTATGCTTGTTATGCTCGCCTACGTTGATTCCTCCATCTGCTCGGTTCTCATAAACATGCAAATCGCCTATAGTGATATTAATTTCTGTCATTCGTTTAAGGTCTACAACATTTCTGTATTGGAATTTATATAATGTAGTTCTAAACTGTATATTTTATTTACATAAATGATTAATTGAAAGCCATTGATTATTTTTGTATTTTTTTTTAATAAGTACCAGTAGTATATGTTGACAATAATAAATTAAATAAGAAAGCAAAATTTCAATTATTTGAAGTTTTTTCACTGATTTACAAGGGAACACCGGTACCACCACCTTAGTATAAGAAGGACTGCAGTGCCTCCAAAAATTTGTGTCAATACCTCGGAAATTATAACAGATAATTTTCTTTTAGAAAACAATTTGAAGTAGGTAAATTACATAGCCTCAAGGATCATACAAATTATTTTTAGAAAAAATATATAATCGGGGACCGGGTACTGCAAACCCCCTATTTTTATTATAAAATCTTCTTTTTTTATTTATGAAAAAGGAAGTCGCTTTTACGTAGAAAACGGAGCTGTAAACCGTCAAACATTAAAACTACACACATTGTTCCCTCACGTGGACCGTTATCATAAAGCACATACAGGCTATTTCAGGAAACTCGTTCGTTCAAGGTTTTAATTATGTTATTATGAATGGAACTCTGAAATTTTAGAATAGCTCGCACACTTCCGGTCGAACCGGAAGCGGTTCCCAACTTTCTTATTTTAAATACAATGGTACAGCTTTTAACGGCTTAATTGAATGTGCACATCGCGCGTAAATAATCTGCATTAAAGCACCTTGCCGTTAAAGTCAACTGTTTTTTATTTTAGCATTTGCACCCCGCTTGTTGAAATTAAATGTTTGAGAATGTAATGAAGCTTAAGATATTTAGTTTTGCTTATCGCCAAATATAGATATTTTCAAACGGGAGAAGCTCCTTTTGTCAAGCGGGGCGTGGTATCTTTAATTACAGTATTGGATTGGAAAGGAAATTCCACTTCTTCAGAAATTGGTGCGAAAAGATAAATCTGTAAAGATTTTAAATGTACGAAAAAACAGCGGCAATATTAAAATGTTTAAATGTATTTGGTTTCAAGCCCTGGAAGAATTTTGTTAGGACTTTTTCTAATACCGTGACTCTTATGAACTACGACTTATTATTATTATTTTTTTTTTTATTGAGCATGTATTAACATGGATGCAATGTATGCAATGTATGGATGCAAATATCTAATTAATGAAAGAAAAACAAATCACATGATTTATTTTTTTTTATTTTCTGTTTTTTTTTGTTTATTTTAATTTTTATGAATATTAAAAGAAAGGGAATAAAAATGGTGGTACAGGGCACCCAGACACCCGCTTTGTATTTTTTCCGAAAATAATTTACATTATTAATGAGACTATGTAATATCATCTGTTATAGTTTTCGAGATATTTACAAAAATTAAAAAAAAATAATAATGACTTTAGAGGGGGCTACACCCCGAAATCAGGCGATTCACTTGCTGAAAAAACGTCCATTGCTATTATACTACTTGTACTTGGTCTCTAGATTTGAATTTTCCAATTGCCAGTATTACCTTGTTAGCGTGCTAAAAACAAAAACAAACAACTCTCATTAGCGGTTAAAACTGCGAGAACCTATATTAATTAACAGTTAAGAAATAGCTGTTCATTTTATTTTTATTCTATCGCATCCTATTCTGTATTACGAATATTATTCGCACAATAACTTTGACATTCTATATTTTAGCGAACCTAACAAGAACATTACTTAAAAATATACACGTGTTCGTGATTTACACCCAATTAAAATCGGTACCTAGTCGCTGGGCGAAAGCTTTTGTTGGTCATATCGAAAAGGCCATCCATTACACACATCCTGCGGTTTAAAAGGGGATCGGCCGGGCTTGATTAATCATCCGTACGTAGGATTACAGATGGTCGAGCTTACGACTTACGTAATCCTTTACGATTTCCATAAATTCAATAATCTCCGCTCGGAGTTACCTGTTCGTATTTTGTTTACAACGACAACTAGTTTACTAATCCGTAATGAATTTGGAACTGCCAGCATTGTGTTGCGATTCGTCGTGAAATAGAGTATGAGATATTATTAATTTATTCAGGATGTTGCAGTAATATTTCAGATGAACATTAGATCCGCTTTTATTGAAAATTTGTATTGATTTTGTTTTTGTTCTCTTTGGGGGCGAGTCCAGTGACACTTTACGTTTTACAGATTAAGGAGTGGCAACATTTAAAAACGTATTTGCTGACTCATAATAAAATAACAGTTGATAGTTTAATAGGATTTATTTAATTAATTTATACATCGTGCTTCAAAAGTAACTCATAAAATTCATTTTTTTTTCTGTGACTTCTAAATCAATTAATAGGGTTGTTTGAGGAGCAATCACAAACTATAATCAAACGTGAAAAAAAAAATCACGACTGATATCCAGCTAATATAGCGCTACTTGATTGGCTCTGACGACATTGATTACTTTGGGAGCTCTGCGAGCAAAGCTCAGGCCAGGGTTAGTTTTAATCTCTTAGGGAAAAGTTAAATATACAGAGTAATGTCAATAATAGCGTGGTATTGAAATAAATAGTTTTGTAAATGTTATCAACTTCCAAAAATGAACCTAGCTTTTGAGAACTGCCGACCAGTAGCACTCTTCGTAAACAAAAATGCATCAGTAGCACAATCTACAATTATTTTGATATATACACGGTGTACTAAAAGAAGTTACATGTACCTATACCTATAGTCAACTGTTTGAAATATTACGAAAAATGATTTTCCAACATTTTGCAAACAGGTGAAAAAACAACATTAATTATTACAGTTACATATTTATTACCGAAAAACTTGTAAATAATAATAGTACTACCACACTCATGGTTTACGGGTTGGAACCACATCGTTAACATAGTTTCTGCCGACGTTTTGTCCTCACTCTTATGGGGCACCTTCAAGACCGTTACTGCACACTGAAGAGGAACTATTTGAACAGATCAATGAACCGTAACGGTATAGATTCACGGATTTTCAGCTGCAATAGCGAGGGTTGCGAGACCAAATGGACTAAAGCAATTATTGGATTTAGTCGTCAGTTTCTGATCTACAGTCGGCCAGTGCGGAACCGATTACAAACAACAACCGCGTATAACGCTCCTGCTCAATAACACGACTGCTAACCGATAGCTTTGTTTCATCAATGTCACTAGCGCACAAATATAAAATCTGGTAGATAGTAAAAGCTTCCAGATGATTATCTGTATCTTATCTGTAACAATTCATAAACGTTTGAGTGGTTCCTCAAGGTAGCCATTTAGAACCTCTACATTCTTCTATTTTTTTTAAATATTCATCGTATTGAAAATCTAATCAAACCTATGCTATTTAATTTTTAAATGGTGAAATGATTTTTGGCCCACCCAATAATACGACAGTCCTATTCGTTAAAGAGATAATATATAAGATTTACAACGCATGACTTTCGAACAGGAATCGGACTTTTGTGTATGAATCATTGTGCATACATTATACATCTGTATAAGGGAAAGCTTATAGCACGACAGGAAACACGGGTATATATATTGCACTAATTCGCTGGAAATATATATAATTTTGTACGGTAATTGCGTATGCATATAATTACACCTAAGTATCGATCTGTGAAATTCTCGTTATTATGTTCGACCTGTAACGAAACGTTTCCCGTTTTCTAGAATCGTAGGCGCTCGGAAGTTTGTTGGCCCTTGTTGCTTGTATGCTTTGTATTCGTGTCTCGTAGGAATTCTTACTTGTTCCCCAATTTGTTAATTCGGAAAAGTTTTGATTAGTAATTTGTTTTCTATTTCCCAGAGTCGGAGTTATGTTGGTATTTGTTTGGAAAAAATATGTACGTACCTTGATTATGTTTGGGTCAAGTACAAATAAGCAATATTTACTTCAATTTCTTTAGTATTAGTCTTGGAATCTAATGGTCTTTGCCATTTCTTCTCCCAAGGCAAGATGCGGGAAAATTGCTGCTTTCTGATTCTGAGATATGTTCGATTGACCCTTCTACAGGGTATACGGCATTTGTGGAAAGCTGGTCCTTTACAAGTTTCTCTCCAAAGCTTTCTATCTCACGTGTATTGTTGCATTTCTTTCCATTTGGCTGCTCGCCTGACCACCGATGTCCTTACTTCTTCTAACCACGTTCTCCTTGGTCGCCCTCTTGCTTTCCCTTTGCTTTTTTTAGCTTTGAACGCCCGTCTAGCTACTCTGGCTTCTGGGATGGTTCTCTGTGTCCATACCACCTCAGTTCACCTTATTTTCAAATTTTGTTTGTTGTGTTTCTGATCTTATCGATTTTTCTTTTATTTTCGATTCTTTTCAAAAGTGTCATTTTGACTGATATTTTGCTTTTGTGTCTTTCTGGTATTGTCCATATCCCCGCTCCTTATATCAGTATCCGTGTTACTACCCTTTTGAATATTTCTATTCTGATATCTTCAGGTATTTTTTTCTTACCTAAATAAAGAGTTTGTAATACTGTTAAATACTGTTCCTCCAGCTGTTGCTCCTTCTTTTATTTCTTCATCTATTCTTCCATCTCCAATATCGATCCCAAGTATCTAAATTTGTTTACTTATTCCCATTTTCCATTCCCTGCCTTTATTACATGTTGTTGTTAATTTTCATGTTTACCTCCTTTATCTACCTTGTCCAATATTATCGCAAATAGTAGAAGACTTCGATACCCTGCCCGAGACCCAAAGTTGTTTCAAACAATTTCGATTGTTCTTATTTTGTTTTTGTTTCTTTATATAAACCCTGTATGCTTCTTATTAATGTTTCTGATGTTCCTTTGTGCCTTAATATTTTTCATACGTCTTCCCTTTTAATCTTATCAACGCTTTTTCTCCAGGTTAATAAAGCATAGATGTATAGTTTTATTTTTTGTTACTGGCTTTTCTCCCGTTTGTCTTTTTAGTTTAGAAAGTTGCATAATTTACTCCTCTATTTTGTCTAATTGTGTTTCTTCTAGTATCTGATCTAAGTTTGTTCTTAATCTTCTCTCTAATATTATAGCGTATGTTTTAGCTACCATACTGATTAGCGTTATACTTCTATGATTTGGTAGCTTTAATATCCGCTTTTTTGTATAAAGGGGTAATAATACCGATTGTTCAATCTTCTGATGGGTTGTTTTGCATTATACCATCCATTAATTCTTTAAGTTCATCTACGGCTGTATCTAGAAGTGCTTACATCATGTCAACTGATATTTTGTCGTGGCCACATGCTCTTCCTAATTTTTATATTTGATAACAAAGCAATAACAAAAAGAAAAGCTCACAGGATGTATATCAGGTTTTCAGGAAAAGTTGTTAAAAAAAAAATCGGCCAAAGAGGAAATAGTACACCTTGTTGTTATGATTTTAATGCATTCGTAGCGGAAGACGGTTATCCAGTGAAATTTAAGCAACAAAAGAGGATGTTGGCTTTCTCTAAAATTTTCGAGATTACAATTAAAACTATAATAACAAGCCTCTTTGAAAAAACATAGGTATTAAACTCTAATCAACATGGGTACGGAAGCAATAGGTCAACAATTATAATCGTTATAGATCTGATGGAGGAGGTGACAACAGCCTTCAATGACGGAGACGATCTCGTGGTAATCTATTCTGAATTGATAAATGCCTTCAACTGTGTAGGTCACAAGTTGTCCATGGAAAAGTTATTTTACTGCGGAATAATAGCAGCAACACACACACTACTAAAATCGTAACTAGCAAAAAGAGAGCAAATCTTTCTGTGAGAGCACAAAATTAGTTTCTATTAAATTAGAAAAAGAAGTGCCACAAAGATCTGTATTGAGCTCCCCGTTGTTCCTAGTGTATTTCAGGAAGTAGTGGCTGTAGCAAATTGCATTTGCAGATGACACATCAGTTTTAATCAAGGAACTGCACAGGAAATAGCTACTTTTACGAAGCTGTAAGGATGGCGTACTTTTCTTTGTTTCATTGTAAAAGCATTTCTGAAACCATATCGCATTTTTTGTCGAACTTTATTCCCAGAGCAGAAGATACTTACCGTATCATCTGCTTACAGACTAGCATCAATTACAAGCTCGCTCTATTACTCCATGTCTTTGCATCGAGTAAATAAGGTCAGATATTAAGGAAATTATTATAATAGCAACAAATAATTAAAAGTAAAATTGGAGCTCCTAACATCTAATTCGTTGTACACACTTAATAAATATCTTGATACGCATTTTTAATATGTGCCTTCCCCACCGATTGTCACAATGAATATCACACATACAAGTTTTTAGAGTATTGTGTCTGTCCACTGTATATTATATTTTTGATTGAATTTTATATATACGAGGTGTGACAGGAAAAGAATGATTTTTTTTTGTAACATTTCTATACATCAATTGTATTCCCTTCAAAGTAGCTCTCTTGGGCAGCTATACATCGTTGGAGGCGGTTTTTCCATTCTTCGTAGCATACAAAGAAAGTCACATGAACTGAAATCAGGCGAATAGAGGCAGTGGGAACCACAGGAATACAGTTTTTGACAAAAAAACGGGATTCCTGATAGAGACGGCCCTGTGGCAGAAGGCATTATTTGCCTTGGAGGCGTAAATTCTTTGTGAACGATTACCTTACTGTCAAAAAAAGAGTCAACAATTTTTGACAATGTGTTACTTCGTTCTTTGACGTTCCGTTTCGGAATCGTCCTCAAAAATCCATGATTCGTCGCCAATGACAATCAGACACGACTGAAGAAATCATTCTGTTGAGAAGGTCAAAGCCTACATCCTTCCGATGGTCTTTCTGTTCAATCATGACGTGTTTTAGCACCATCTTAGCACATACCATACCCAAATCTTGAAAATCAGATGAAGGATAAAGGGTTTTAAATGTTTAAAAGTTACTACTCGTCATCCTTAATGTTAGTTGACGGCTTCACAAGAGCCTTCACTTATTTCATAATGAATTGAGCGAGGTTCGCCATTCACTGCTTCTCAACCTTCCGAAGATGCTTTATGCCACCGAAAAAAAATGAACTCTTGATAAGGAATGTTCTCCATAGACTCGTTGCAACTTTTCGTAAGTCAAACTCACGGATGCATCAAACTTAACATAAAATTTGATGGCACATCGGTACTCCAGGTTTCAGTGTTTCCATTTTTCATAACGCACTACAGAACCTAAATTTCACTAATTTTTGAGGCATTAGCGTACTAGCTATGTAAATTGGGAACCTGCAGTGTTGCCAGATCGCTCGCAGTTTCATTAATTTTCTGCCACACTTCGTAGATACTTTTATTACCAGTTCTATATATTATTATTATGTGAATGCTTAGTAAAGATGTAAACAGAAAATAAACTCTCAAATACCTCCAGAACTCACTTAAATCCGACTCTGTACTTTGGAAAATAATAATTATTTCTTAACCCGCGCTCCATAGCAACAATTCTTTTCTGATTCGCAGCGCCAAACTTAATTATTTTTTTTGCGGAAGGTGAACGACATTCACATGTGAAAAGTGTTCAACCTTGATCCAGGGCAAATGTAACTTGTGTTCAATTATACGCTTTCATAATAACATTCGCATATAATATAATATTGCCCAATAGCAATTGAAACGCACATTTTTACGTTTAAAATTTTACGGTATTGCATAATAAGATAAATATTTTATGCGTTATTGACACGTCGTAACCTTTTTGGTAGATCAAGGTTGCTTGTAATTTTTTGCTTCGGTGTATTGTTATATCAAGTGGAATTTGTTATGAAAATTGAACGGGTATGTGTTCGAAATATCAAACATGATCGAATATATTTGTGCAATAACGAATAAAAATACGTTCGTGATGCTAAATTAAATTTTTGGTATTTGCAAATACAAACGTGTGTACAATAAACAAGAAGATATTCGATCGTTGCCTGGTTACATTGCTATCGCACACGCAATGTGAAACTGTGTAAATAAGATAAAAAGCTTTGAAGCAGTGGATCTATAAGAAGTTACGAAATGAATCGGTTGTGTCTAATATCAGTTCTAAAGTTTGCGAGATAGGAGCTATCCGTGCTATTTTGGCCTTTATATTAATATGAAATAACCGACTGAAATATTGGCGACACATGCATTCTGCTCTCTCCAGATCTTAACATAAGCTATTGATTTAACCTAGAGCTCTTCTAGTTTAAATAACTAAGGTCCTGTTTGCTGAACGATATTTTTGCTGTTTTGGGCGGTCCTGCTATGAGTGCTTCCGTCTGTTTTTGTCCTGGAACACTTACCAAGTACGAGGCCTTTTGATTATCTTCTCATGTCTTAATTGTTTGTTTTATGTAGCTCTTATGTAACTTTATTCTTTATGTAGACCAAAAGGTTAGAATACGTTCGCTGCTTCTTTGATCAGCTTAAATACCTTTTTATTTCTGTCGATCCCTTGGCGACGTGGGACCAACCGCAAAATAATGCAGTTACTGTGTCCCAATTGCCTTAGATTGTTTACATATTCGTGTATGAAACTAAATTCATAAGTTAGCTTTGAGAACTTTCCGACTGTCGCTGAATATATTTATAGTTGCGCCTCGTATAGCTTTTTCGAGATTTTTTATGGCACGTAGGTGTAGTCAGTAATGCTCAGAAAGTGTTGGCGAAGAAACCCGTAAGCATTCGTAAGTGGTAATTAGGACTACTGATGCCTATTCCTGGTTCGAGTCCTTCTATTCTCGAGCCTTCCGTGTATCGTGCTAGGACATTAAAGCTCGCCTTGTAAAGCTGATCGAAGTTGTTGTTCATAGGGATCGTGTCTTTCGCAGTGTACATTATATAGTTTATGTTGGAATTTGCGATGTCTTCTAAGAACACCAGACTTTAGTCCCTTCGTTTTGAATAAGAGTGAAGACGCTTGAATAAGCTTTCTTCTGAATGTAGATGTGAAGCGGCGTTATTCCCAATGGAATTTCCAACGCTGCTGTGGGACAAATACACGTCACACTTAAAACGTTGAGACATGCGAGTCTCTAAATATGTTGAAGCTGCTGTCCTGCAGACTTCTGCGTTATTTTTGGCCACCAAACGAAGAGTGAGTCTGTCTTTCACTCTTTCAATGTTTTCGAAGGAAGTGCTATCAAAAGCTCCCTCTGCATCTGAGGAAAACCATTTCTTTGACCATAACTGATTCCTCACCTTTACTTGTAATAAGTTGCAGGGCCATTATTATTGATTTCGCTTCCTGAGCTGGTTAGGATGAAGCGAGATTGCTGTGAGAATTTCACACCTTAAACACTGATTCTACCTTTTCCACTCCTTTGAGCGGGAATCATGATAGATTAACAGGTTTATATGTATTAGGTTCTGCAGATGACCGCCTTCCTCCTTCAAAAATAAGTACCACATTCACGTCTCTCCGTATAGCCGAAACTATAGCTGAGGGAATCTTGTTCTCATTAAAGTCAATATTTTACTTCAGAAACTTTGTACCTCTCTTGATAGACAAGTTGATAATCTCTGCCAGTAGAGTATGTGCAAGCTGAAAAGTGAAGCAATAGTAGCTCTAAGACCTTCTGTAAAGCTGACATTAACTTTCTGAAAGTGTCCATTTATATATTCTCTGACGAGGATTTTTTGTAGACGGGCTACTGTTGGTGTATTATTTGTTCTTCTCTTATTTTGGAATTATAGTGAGTTAGGGCTTGTCTATACAGCTTCCATTGGTATTCGAGCTTTCAATTTTTGGTTTTGTTAAACAACCTTCTAGACTTAGCTCGCAGTAGTTCAAGCCCTCTGTTCCTCCAGAGCACTTCTGTGTACTGAGGGAGTTTGCATCAAATGCTTCGTGAACTAGAGAATGTAGTTGAGTAGAAACTATTTTCGAGCCTTCTATATTCTCTATTTCTGTGAAGACTTCGCCTGTTCCCTCCTTAATGTATCTTTGACATGAACACAAATCAGTTTTCTTTAGAATTTTGATTTTGGTATGTTTCCGCCTCGACTTCAAACTTTTTTTCATTATGAAATCACGGTAGTTTGCCAAATATGTCTTAGTGATGCATTGTATTGTTAGATACCAGTTTTTTAGCGCTGCTAATTAATTATGTTAAACATACATAGGATTAAAAGCGACTACTTGTAGAGGAAGTAAATAAGTTTATCCGTGAATTAGAGACTTAAATTACAATGGTGCGAAAGTAATACGTTTATTTTGCAATAAACCGTCGTTGTGCTGACGTAAGAGAGACAAGTAATCAATGTAAAAAAATATAAGAATATTTTTACTTCACCGATCAAACTGTAGAAACATATTTAACACTATCAAGTAAATACATCTGATAACATTGTTTAGGTGGGGAAATGTTTTATAAATAGTGCATTGTCGCATTAAAGCGGCGTGTCTATATACATACACACGTATGCGTCCACACAACGCATTGCTTGTCTATTGTCTAGCTTCATGATACCACAATATACGTGTTTAGAAGATCTGTTTAGGTGACAATGCGCTACGCTATTTATAAATAGAGATGCCGGCTTCTCCTTCGCATCAGAGTCGTCATACTTGTGTTTTGTGAAGGTCTGCACACAATATAAGGGAAGGAAAGGATTTTAGAACACCCACACTTTTGACGGCGATATTTTAAGTTTGAGAAGGCTTGAGGGCTGAATATCTGCTGCAGTTAATAAGGGATATTTAGAATATTCGGTCTCCAAAAAATTTAAACCTTCTCATTACACTGTTACTGAAGAACAGTCGCTATTAACTCATGTTTGCATCAATACCGACAGTAACAAGCAACTTATTATTGATGGTCTTTAGTAGGTAAGAGAGATCGAAATATTGATATTAACAGCCAAGACCCCATCAAAATGTTCATCTTATACTTTTAATAACATTACGAGCTTTTAGTAATAAATAAATTACTCCTATCTAAATCATAGTTCTTTGTTTTTTTGCCACATTGCTATTGGATATTAGCTGAAAGGAGACAGATGTGGACTTTTCTTAATAGAAAAATGCATAGGAATGTATGGAAAATGGCACTTTCGTGTACAATCGAAAAAAAAAAAAGTTTGCCCCTTAAAGAGTTTTGACAGTTAGAAGGGAACACTCTGAAGTTTCACTCACCAATTGGATTGAAACTTGAGGGCCCACCGAATGTTGTAAAATGCCGCTTTCCGTATCAGCAGAATCTCAAGTTTGGGGGGTGAACGCTATTACATTTATTGCAATTTACACCGTTGCCAAAGACTTCAAACTGTCCGTCAAGCCGTACAATCGAGTCGTTGTCCGCGCCCTACTGATTACGTCGAACACCCACCGTTACCGCTGTGTTAACATAATTACAGACGCGACTGTAATTTATGCTGCGGGTATACGTTTCAAGAGTTTCACAAGATATTTAGGCAACCCAAACAGCACCAGGTGTCTTGCAGGCTGTGAAGCCAATTTATTACTTTACAATTGAAAAATTTAAATAAAAATAATATTTAAAACCATTGTTTATTAGAAATCATTTTTAAATAATTACGATGTACAGCAGTGAACAAAAATTACAAACTCTTAAAGTTGTACATTTTTTAAAAGAATTTTTTTTGTTCCAGTGTAAAAAATATGAATATGTACAATCTCAGGTCCTTAGTCTCTGGAGAAAGAACATACCAATCTGCGTGGAGGTGTTTCTGGTTCCGATTTGTTCGTGTGATAACAACGAGGCGCTAGATCCCGGCTGTTTAGATTCCATTCGAGGAAGTATTTTATTGGAGCAATGGTATCTTACGGTCAACCATTACAGGTAAATAAAAATTCGAATTTCTACTTTTATGAACGTTTTTTTAACTTGTTTTTTTGCGTTTTTAGAGCTACAGAAGCTAAAACACCCGTCAATTTAAATCAACTTATCGGGGCAGTTCGCTCCCAACTTTATTTCTCGCAAATCTCAGCGTGGCTATCCTCGCAGGATGAATCCAAGACTAAATTGCTTCCGGCAAATTTCCGATATCGCTTGGCGATACCGGGGGAGACCTATGAGTGTTCCAAGTTTATGACGACCGTTTCTCAGCACAATTTTCCAGCTACCGATCTAGGCAATGGCCTAACCGTTAATGTTACTTTATTGAGTTTACCCCGCATGACCACTGTTCCAAAATTAAACTGCCCTAAATGCGAGTTACCCGAGCTGGAGAAACAATTGAAGATGGAACAGCAACATCAACCGCCACAACAACAAGTACCAATTCAACAGGATACCAACAATGCCACCCTTTTTGATGATAGGATGCATACGTATTGCACTCTGAAAGGCAAACACCGTTGTGAAGATTTAGACGATTTCGATCCTTTGACCAAGGATGATTGCAAGTTTTCCAAATTGAAACGTATCTGTAACAATAAAATCAGCAATAATATCATATCAGAACCATCGACTTCGCGTCAAATTCCCAAGTTGCAAGTCGACATCGCCAAGGCCAACTTGTATCGGCAGAAATACCTGAAAAATCCGGAACCGATGAAGTTGGAGAAGCGGAACTCCAGCCCCAACATGGAACAATCCGTGAAGACGCCAAAATTAGATTTAAACGAAATAAATGACGCGTTAAAAGTATTAAGCGGAGGTGGTGCCGTTGAGAATCACCACCATCAGTACAATAAAACTGATCTCAGCAGGCAACTGCATATACCACAGCAACAATCGCAAGAGAAACAGCAGAACAACGATTCCTTTACGTTGATATTGCGCAACCGTCGCCATCTGCTTACCGAAGAAAATCTCCAGAACGATAATAATAACGCCAATAATAGTAATAATAATGTTATTCCGCTAGATGGCGCTAATAGGCAATGCACTACTTCGAAATATCTTCAGAAGCTCGAATCCACTAGCGTTAAATTAGGAGGAATTGGAGGATTATTTAATCAAAGTTCTAGTTGGTCTCATAATATACTTCCCTTAATATCATCATCAATACCAACATCTTCCTCTTCCTCGGTTTCTTCTACCTCAACGTTAGTGTCTGGAAGAGAATTACGGGAATGTTGTGCAAGTGATAGTAGCAAATGTGATAATCCGTGTGAAAGAAGTGATATTACCTTTAGTAGTTCTAGTAATAATAGTAAAAATAATAATAGTAACAATAAGGAGAAGATTAATATTTATCTGGATAATAATTGTGATAATAATTCCCTGCATCAACATCTTCAGACGTCGGCACGTTATAGGAGGATGAAGGATATCTCTAACGTGACAAACGCAAACTCCCTCATCAACAATAACATCCCAATCAGTAGAAGTTATTTTGGTAAGGCGAGACAGCGAATCACGTTTGAGGATTTCCCCGATGCCAATCCGAAACGTTGCTCTAGTAGTATTAGCGTTAATAATAACAATAATAGTTATAATAATTTCCTCATCGACGACTGTACCCTTGAAGATTGCGATAAGAAGCTGGATGAAGTGGAGAAACCCAGCGGTGGCAAGGAATGTTCAATTGCCAATGGAGAGAAGACGGCTAATAATGGTAATCCGCCCAACATCGATATACCATCCCCGATGGAGCAAGCCAAGTTCAGGAAGTCTTTGGATAGCGCCGCTTCCATGGTCTTCCATTCGCGTACGGGCTTACCGTTGACCAGCAGTCCTGCACCGGTGCGTAGGGGCAAACGCTTTGACTTCGATTCCAGTATTAATTCGGTTTCAGCTATTAAAAGGTGAGTAATTGTGATGCAATGCAAAAAGGAATCATGGTGCGATTGTTTTTACCTTATTAAATTATTGCCATATTGGTAACCCTGAATTTGCAAGTATAATTGCAGGTATAATGAATTAGAAGTTCGCGAAGTGTCTAATTATCTCACGAAACCGTTAAAGGTTAAATTATGCGAAGTAGTCAATTTGATGGTTTCAAAAATTTCAAGGTCTGAAGCTTGATATTATTTTTTGATTAATGTGAGATATCTTACACGGTTTTGTGGGAAGTGGTGGTATAGTGGATACTTCATATGAGGTGCGGTTTATGTATTCTAAGCCTTAGAAAGAGAGTGGGTAGAAGAAACATCTCAACATAATGTCCCGCTATAAAAATACGATGACTGTCCGCCCTAAACATGCTCTAAAACTTCCTCATGTAGGATGTAGGAGACATTTATCGGCGTTTCTCTTATAGTCAAAGGATTGTCAAATTTACCACTCAATTTTGATTGTTTCACTTAAGTGAGGAATGTTCCAAGCTGCCAAATTTATTTCCGATTACTTTCGTGGACCGCAACTTGTATGTTATTTGAGATTTTTGACTGTTTTGCGAAAGAAAATCTACACCAACTTTATGGCTAGATACATCGTAATATTCTTTAAAATACAAGTAATTTTCCTTGTTCATAATACTCATTATCATACATGTAAAGTCGTCGTAAAAAAAAATTGGTCGACAATGTCCTTTCAGTATCTTTCATTGCTTGCCTATAAACCCGCGCTCTTCCAGAATGGGAAGACTGAAAAACTTTTTCATCGCTGAAAACCACTCTTTCTCAAAAATTATCTTCTTTAACGTTGTTCTAAGGCAAATCCCACTCTGGCTTCGATACATTTTACTCTTAAGACTTACAAGGTTGTGATAAAGAAACGGGTCAAACTTTTGTATAGAATATCGTCTACTTGAACCTGTAAATTTTATTTATTCAAAAGGATGTTTTTAAGAAAATACATGCTTGTATATCAACATTTTTTTTAATGAGAAACACTGTATTTTTACATTTCTAAATACGTATCTTTAACAGTTTTGAACATAATTAACACATCTAAATTTTTGAAAACAAAGCAGCCAAGGAACGAAGTAATGACATTATTTATAAAATGTTGAAAATCTGCTCAACGTACTACCCTGCAGTAGCTCAATCGATTTAACATTTCCGTTGTACAATAAGATTGAACTTGGTAAATTAGGCTCGTTATTGTCCGGAAAGATAGTAGCTACAGGTGGAACCAGATCATTTTGAAGAAAATTTAAATATCTTTCTCCAGTGGGGCTTTTATCAAAGAAAAATAATCCGATTTTCGACAATGCCCACCTACACATTGACCCTTTTCATTATACCGGGTGTGATTTTATTCCAACCAGTGAGGGTTTCTTCCGCCCCGTAGCTGTAGTTTTGTCTGTTGATTTAACCATTTACTGAAAAAGTTAGTTACTACTGCCGTTTAGGAAAACTTATTGCAGCGCAGGACCCACAGTGTGAGAGGTATCACAACATTTTGATTAATATAAATTTAACGCCAAATTAAAAAAAGACGCTCGAAAACAACCCAATTGGCAGTAAATGCATTTATTTAACTTTTACTGCTAAGGTAGTGAGAAGGACCATTTTGCCGTTTACTACACAATTATCTTGCAGATTGCAAGAACTTCGATATATATTCGGCGAAAAGAGAGAGACACCAGTTTTCTTGTATGGCCGTACATAGGATCAGTTGGGAGGAACGAACCAAACTCCGGGAATGTATTGTATACGCGAAAATAATACATTGTTCTTATTGGATTTTCATTTGTTTTCAACTTATAGCATAATTCAACAATCTTAATTAACGTTCTTGTAAATGGTCCAAATTTTCACTTGCTTCGAATATCTTAAACAAAATAAAATTATTTTTGCATTAACTACCGATGTAAAACAAAATGTCAGGCAAGTTCTCCATTAAAAGTATTTTTTTCGCTTATCACATATAACGTACCGACTACCTGAATCAATTCATTCGAGGCCCAAAATCATTTTAATAATCTTGTTGTTCTGATATGTGCCCGTGAAAGTGTAATGTGACAGTGATTTAACGTTTATTTTCGAGTTTGTGCATTATTTTGTTAGAAAATATCTTTGTAATTACACTATAACTTGAAAACAAATGAAAATCGAATAAGGACGATTTTTTCAAATGTATCACTGTTGGAATGTGATCCGTTCCTTCCGAGTCATCCTGTATATACACATTTAGGATTCTTTTTACAATGTCTAAGCTGTTCAAAGCTGCCATCGCCATTTCTTTATAAAACTCATCTTATAACGTCACTTGTCTTTTATTTCCAGTGCACTCTTTTCTGCCAGCTTTACGGGCGACGACGATAGCGAAAGCGATGGCAGCATAGTGTCCCCTTGCAGCCCTGACAGCTACGGTCTCCCGAAACGGGAACCACCGCCAATCAAGTACTACCGCAAAGGACATTCGGCAAACTTGCTAGGTTCGTAGTAAACAATTCAGGGCTATTGTAAGGGGTGTAAAACTGAAAGGATGAACCCGCAATGCAAATATCAATCTGATTGTCTCAGTATACACACACACTGACGAATTAATCATGCTGATGCTGATGATGAGATGATGTCAGGATAATGCGTCACATATTAAGTACGTACCCTCCCCCTTTTTTAAATGAAATTACTAGACCAAGCTCTATCTCTATCCGAATCTATGCGAAAAACATGAAGAAAGTGCCTTGGCTAATTCACTATTTCAGTGTCGATGTAGATTGAACGTTTCACCTTTCGGTATGTAGAAATTATGTTTATATGTTGTGTTATTATTATCATTCCATTGGATCATCAAATACCTTAATTCAATCTGAAAAATATTATACCGCGTTGAAGGTAGGCAACCCAAATAACATGAACGGTTGTATATTTTATGAATGATTTTCATGTTATTAATGAATCTATTCAAGGGACCTCCCTCTCTAGTGTTTGAGATTAAATTAAGGCATTGCATAAATTTCATCTAAAATGTTGCTGGCTAAAAAAAAATTTTTTCATGCCATTACATTAATGTCTATTCTTGTTGATAAGTTACGTGATGTATTTGTGAATCTGTGTTTTACTTTATATGAATAATTTTGATAATTAATGTAGCTGTCACCTCTATCAATATATTAAATTATTTTGAACAATTATCACATTTATTAATACGTGATATTCTTCAAATGCAACCTTATTATGCTATTTTGGCGTCAAAATCGAATGTGGACAAAAAAGTAAAAAAAAAAAAATGCCCGAAACCGTTGATTGGGCTTGACTTGCCACAAATATACGCTCTGTCCATATTTCGATTCTCACCATTGGTATCTCGGTTATTGCGAGACTTAGAGTGAGGGCTGAATGGGGAATGTTCTGCAGATCGCAATAAATCTTATTTCAAATTCGTCCTAACTTATTTAAGGTTTTTTTTCCCCATTTAGATTTTCCCCAATAACATAATAAAAAATAAATAAACTAAATAATTGTTATTTTACACTAACATTTAATTCCACGACTTACTAATTTTATTGGACAGTCTGTTTTCTAGTGTGATATTAAACGTCAGTATCTTTTCGTTATTTTACCCTATTCCTTAGCGTAACTTTTCGCTTTTATTTCTCTTTGGTCTTTAATTTCATGGCCTACCAATGTCATACTATTAAAAATTAATTTATTTTTGTGAACCCTGACACCAATGGTGAATCGAAATGTGGACACAGTGCTTTTCACTTCCTAAAAAGTAACCCATATTTGCCTACCGATCTAAAGGACAACAAGGGATCAAGCCGCGACTTCTTTTCGGATAAGGCAGCAATGTTACAACATCTCTGAATTCGGCAAAATTCTACCAGCGCCGGTTAATGATTTTAGCAATCATCGATAAGAATAAAGAGAGAGCTGGCAACTCTGTGACGAGAGGCTAAAATGGTATTTCGAGATAGCTACCAAATGTTTCCTGTTTGCCAGTGGTGTAAATTCAAAAATTAAACTAAAAAAAGCAATAGCGGATTGAAAAGCGATTCCCCCTCCAATACTTTACTAGTACTTGAAGTACCACAAGCTGCACAATCAACCATAGCCCATATTTACTTAAAGCACTAGAAATTAACTAAACGTTTCAACACTATAGTATGAAAGTTAATAGTGTTTGTTATATACAGGATGTATCATGAAAAAGTCCTTGATAATTCGATCCTTCCATTGCGGTAATGGGCTACATGTTTTTTGAATCCGGTGCCTATCAGCCGTTTCGTTTGTCCAATATAGACTTTATAAAGGTTTTATCACATTCAAAGTATACTGGCAACATATGGGTAAGTTAATTGTTAAACATTTCTAGAGAAGACTAGATAAATTAAAACAAGAAACACCCAAGGTACTCAAAATAAAGCTATTTTTTCAAGCATATCTTTCTCCAGCGTGACCATTTCAGACACTATCGAATTAATAGCATCGCTATTTGAGAAAAAAAGAATTGACTATCGCCAACATCAAATGTCACGTTCTAACAGTTCCGTTTCCTTCTTAGTTTATCAAAATTGAATAAAAAAAATTAAGGAGATAGAGCTTCTGATATTTTTTGAACCGGCATAAAGGTTTTCGACACCAATTAATCCGAGTCGCCTTTTGCTCTTCGATTAAAAATTGTACGATCCAACATTCTCAAAGCCAATTCCTCACGTAGACTTTTTTTGGATTGAGGTCTTTAAAATGCTTAAGGACGTCTCAATCCCACAATAAGTCCCATGTCGATCCCTTTTTGATCAACTGCTGCACATCAATGACGTTTTTTTTAAGTAACTGCTGTCTTTGGTGACCCTGTCCTATCGTTCAGACTTATTCGTCCACGCTGGAATTTGCAGTATCAACTAAGAATTATCTGCTGATGTGTTGGATCATTACCAAAAACACAAAGCAACTCAAGAAGACATTGTTATTACGTCATTATGATAGCATTGCTACGTTCATACGTCACTGTTGTAACAGCATAGCTAACCACTAGAGGACGTGGAATGTTCTATTCCTTACGTGTCTCAAATCTATGTTCTAACTCTCCAATCTCTACAGTTCTCTCCTTAGGATTTTAGTTATAAACTGTCCAAACACCATGTCTATAATTTTTATTATAAGACAAAACATATTCCCCCCCAACATTTTCCCTTCTTCTAGAATGTTTCTGTTGCCTTTTTCATATCATTTCTTTAGGGTGTCCTAAAGATTATTTTTAGGCAAGAAAGATTTTATATACAGCGTAACTAATAATTGGTACTCACATGAGATTGTTAAGGCACCAATCACACTTACACCAGTAGAGCACGTATAAAAATTAAAATGAATATATCCATGGTTATAAAACTATTGCAGCACAAGTCTACAGTTCTTACTTTTAATCGTCAATCCACGAAACCCCGTCTCAAACTGAGTCATTACTGTTCCCTTCGCTTATATACACAGAGATCCACATTCTGGAAGTTTCGTGATCATTCTTAGAATAATCCGGATGTCATTTCTTTTTTCATATCTATTTCTTACACTCTCAAAATTTGAAGTATTTTCGAGATAGATATCTTACACAAACTTTTCTGTTTATTACTTTTCTATATATTACACGTTTAATTTCACGTTAATAACCAAGCTTATAAGCTCCAAATTCCATTGCTTACTGAAAGAACCTGCGGAATTCGGGCTTATATATACCCCAGCGGAATCATGAGGACGCCTTCTAGCAAGTTCTGGCAAGCGCTCGTATAAACGAAGAAGTAAACACCTGATGTTGTTTACGTTTAGAAAACATTGAACTGGATTTACATAATTTTATTGTTGTTTGTATGTATTAAAAGTGAAAGTTTGCCTCGCGAAACGAAAATCAAAATTGAATTGTTCGAGAATATTCTAACATATTTTCAAGGAATATTCCAGAACTTTTACAATTTTCTTGAATTTATCCAATAATTTCATTCGATTCTAGATGTCACCATAATTTTCTAGAAAATTCCATACTTTTCTTGAACGTCAAATAATTTTATACATAACTGTAATTTTTGAATGGGTCAAATAAATACAGTCGTGGGCCAAACTTTTATGCCAATTCACTTAATTTCCAAATAAATTAATTGCTAATAAAATGATATGCGTTGCAGTTTTTATATAAAGTGAAACACATTGCTTTTATAGCAAAATGTTATATTTACATTTACATCATTTATATTTAATAATAATTACTTCATCTATCATAACTAAAAAAATATCCAAATGATCGGATAACGTACAAAGCACTTTCCTCTTATTAAATTAATAAAATATTTCGCCTACACTTTTTTATCCTTCTATTTGCTATAAATTGCATATTCAACAACCAAAAATTATTATAAACAATATAAACGTATACCTTAATACATGTGCTTAATCTAAATTTAGTTTATATATAAAAATAATGCTTATTCTTTTTTGTTTCTTACAAAAACAGGTAGCTTTGAAGAATCCGTGTTAAATGGAAGATTAGAGCCAGTATCTACTGTCCACGGATTCAAGGCCGAGCTTGGAGCTAGCGGATCTTTCGTTCCTAGACACTTAGTAGTTCCAGTTACTGTATTTTTCTATACACTTGGGGATAATGATAAAGTATCATCACCCTATTTGGTAAGTTTATTCTATCAACACATTCACACATCATTTTCTAGGTGAATTTGAAGCTTATTTAATTTTAATGTGTATGCTTGCAGGGACACATAAATTTGGGAAAGAAAGGTTACAATGTTCCTAAAACCGGTACAGTACAAGTAACGCTTTCCAATCCATTGGGTACCGTTGTCAAGATGTTTGTGATAATGTACGACCTCAGTGATATGCCTCCGAATTCTCAAACGTTTATCAGACAACGTACTTTATACATGCCGACTAATTGTAAGGATGAGAATTTGGAGTGGGGTCCAAAATGGCTGAGATATTTAATACATTTAAGGTATGAGATGTAACGACTAGAATTGAAGAAGTTGTTGGGAAAAAATCTGAAGATCGTAATTTTCGTTATTTATTTTTTATTTTATTTTTTGGTTTAGTTAGCTACACTTACAAGTGATAAATTTCGAGATGCAACTTGTCAAAATATTACTTCTTCATTTTACATGGATGCCATATTGGATTTTTTCATGGTATATGGTTATTTTCTTTCTCTTCCCAAAGATGTATCACAACCTATATGCGATTAAAGGAGTATTAAAGATATTTAGTGCTTTAATTTTAAATCAAGCAGGCATCAAAGCAAACCAACATTTATACAAGTGCTATGCCATTTAAGTTACACTATTATAAGTTGAAAAGACTGATTAAGTGGTATTAATGCCATCACAAGTTAGCAAATTTATTAAGCTTGAAATTTTATGGTTTCATTTAAATGTTATCAAACATTGGGGTTAGGTTAATCTTTATTGCTTTATTAGGTTCAAATGTTTGGCATTTTGATCCGTTAGAAAAAAATACAATTACTACAGTTGCAACATTTGGTCTTCCTCAACTGCTGGCTGTAGTCCCTTCATTAGATACAGATTGTCAAATTTTAAGCTGACTATTTAAATAACAGACTGTTCCTTTAAAAGACGGATTCGTTTTCGTTTACAAATCGGAGAGATTTCCCTTAACAAGCTCATTTTTTTAGCATTTCTAGTGTTAATCAAATATAGGTTATAATATTTGGTAAGTGAAAGAAAGACACTATTTATGATAAGTTGCACCGACACGTCTAAATTTAATTTAGATTAAGTTAAAGTGATAGCAGAAACTGACAATTGAGAAAGACCGTCGTATTCTACCTGCTACTTTGCTTTAATCCGAGATTAAATTGTAATTTATGTTTATGTAACTGTTGCTGCCAGTTTCTCGAAAAGCGCCATCTTGAATTTTATTTTGCTAACTGTTCCTAGCTAAATTAAATAACTTACTTGCAACATTTTTTCATATCTTATAGTTGTGAAGATAATAAAGGAAATAGCGATTGTCAGTTTTTTTTTCCAATAATTTCTCTAAACTATTCCCTATTTTCTTCAACGGAATCAAAGTTTGCGCTCAAAGCAAACCCCTATACTTGATAATACGAAAGGTACACACTTTACCCATATATATAATCGATACCCTTTGGAGCGTAAAGGTGTTTTTTCTACATGTTAATTTATAACAAATTTATTCCAGTCCCATCTGTTTGTTACTATTTTCTTAGCCTTTAAGCATGTTACAATTTCTTCCACAAAATGTTCCCTAGTGTATCCAGACTCGTGTTTCGTCGACTCTCGAGGAAGCAATACGAACCCCTTCTCCTGAGACGAATAAACACGAGTGTGTCTATTCGCAGCAAAAATTTATACCTTTCCCATCACTGACTGTGTTACCCCATGACTTTTTTTGGTTGTCCTCTCTTCTTTTTCCTGGTCATTCTAGCTTCCTAAATTTTTTTGACATGCATATTGGTATTCAGTCTTTGCAAATGTCCCCACCATACAAGTTGTGCATTGTAATCTACTCAATTTATCTTAGTTTTTAATGTTTAAACATTATTTAAGATTCTGACGACAGTGCAGTACTATAACTTCAAAGATTCTACTATATTTAGAGCAAAATAATCTTCACACATTTTACTGTTGCCAACTTTACACGCTTAAAAAATTCATAATACTGTTGATATTAAAAAGAAAAATTTTTTTTGTTAATATTACCTTAAATGATAAAAATTATTTGATTTTTATTGTAAATAGCGGCGTGAAGTTAGCGATTATGAATCGAATATGACATTTGACAGCTACATAGGAAAAATTAAGAAAACAATCGTATTTCAGGTTTATGAGTTCAAAATCTGGCCGGATCTACCTGCATAGTGATATTAGGATGATAATCTTCAGGAAATCCGACTTGGACACGGCTACAGCGCTTGGTATAGACATGTCGTACGAGCTAAGGAGTTTCACGCACATGCCCAACAATCCAAAGTATTCCCCACGAAAGTAACCGTCATGTAATTCGGTGTCGTTGTCTAATCTATACAGTAGCAGATGCAGAAAACGGACAATTACAAAAAAGAGAACTCGTATTAATAATAACAGTAACAATAATAGACACTTCAACACTCTAGCGTATTTGAAACTGATTTGTTGTATGGTATGAATTTTTGTGATATGTAATAGTTGTTCAATATCTTAATCGATGCAGATTGATTATTTGGTAAGAAGATGTTTAGAACGTAGGATCACGAATAGTTGTTTACGGAATAAAAAAGAAAAATTTTATCACGATGAGAAAATTTACAGACACGCCATTCTCTTATCCCTCTCTCACACTAATCGAATGGTGTTCTATATCAAACGTAATAAATTGATGATGAATATTTTTTCTCTTTTCGTAGTGAAAATAGCTCATTACTGCCATTGTTGTATATACATATATTGTAGGAGATACACTTTGTATATATTTATTATGATTATTATTATATCCATCCTTATTATTGCTTAGTTACGTTTTAATATTGTTAATGATTATATCGTGTATTGAAATTTTTGTTTTTCCCCTTCTTTTTGCATTATGTTTTAAACTTTAATGGTATTAATTACATTGACGTCCTTTTAGGCGATCTTTTGATTGTTAAAATTAGGAGATTAGAATTTCAAAGATGGTTTTATTGTTGTGTTTTTGGTTTAGATCATGTTTAATATATATTATATACGAAGATTATTAGATTAATTGGTAATAATAATAATAATTAGTACCAGTAAAGTGTAATCCTTCTTGTGGAGAAATATATTTCAAGAAAAGTATAACAAAAATATTTATTATAAATATACGTGAATGGAATAATTTTTTTATTAGATTGAAATAAATGTGAGTATTAGATACGGTTCGCGTTTTATTTACACTTCCAGCGAGAATAAGGTCTACATTTTTTGCGTGTGACTAGTCAATATAGAAAATCGTATTCATTTGCGTAATTATCAATAAATTTAATGATTTAAACACGCTACGTGCAACATTTGAGTTAAGAAAGGTAGATACACAATAGTTTACATTGTTTAGAGCTGCGAAATAGTAGCAGTGCTGGGGTGTGTTGAAGAATTAGACTGGCAAGCAGATAACTATCGATCTATTATTATCTGTTCAAACAGTCAAGCAGTAATAAAAGCGCTAGACTCCACACAGGCGAATTTGAAACTGGTGTGGGACTGCATGAATGCACCCAATAGGCTAGGAAGCCGAGCTAAAGTGATCCTGGGCTCGGTACCTGGACACGAAGGCCATTGAGGGAACATAAAGGCAGACGAATTAGCTCGAGCAGGTTCGTTAACTGCTGAAAATCGCCCAATGCACTCGGTGGGGATGGCATAGTAAAAGCAGAGTAGTAAAAGCAACCACTAAACAATGGAAAGATAAGAAATCTTAAGACTGGTGGAAGGTCATTCCAGGTCAAAGACAGGCCAATCAAGTGTCGCACTACTCAGCAAGTTAGGAAGTGAGCTGGACAAAATATGTTTTCACTATCTCTAATGATTAATGATTTATTTACTTTTGGAGCATTAATTAGAAACATGTTTAAATAAGTACGTTAACCTTTGCATCGAAAGAGTTAAAATAACTATTTCTGAACCAGTTATCATTTGGTCTAACATAACCATCATCTCACATTTCAATTTGTTATTCACCCCCTCTACACCACTGCTCTTCGAACCCATTTCAAAACTTCCTTAGTAAATTGGTTTAAAAATTTATGAATATCTACGTTTCCAACCACTAATAACTTAAAGCAATAATTTGTGAAATTAAATCAGTCTGAATTGCGCTCGGGGCAATTTTTATCGTTCTGGCTACAAGAGCAAGAGTTGATTTAGAACAATATGGCCGATTACAAAGACAAATATGAACGATGTACAAAGTCAGGGAATTAATTTCCGAAGGAAACGAGGTCTTCCCTTAAATCTCGGAAATAATTTCACTTTCGTTTCTTATTGTCGGTCATACAAAAGTTTCCAAAATGTTAACTTGAATTAGCCATCCCCTTGACCAAATTCTGACTACGCCCATGCCTAATTACATGAGTATATAAACGGTGAGTTACATTTAACACAAATAATATGAGATGCAGAATTATAATTCTTATTGTGATTGTAAATAATAACATTAGACATATTATACATATTTATATGATTAAAATTGGAATTATTTAATACATAGAATGCCTTTTACTTTCTCTTCTACATTTGTAAATGATATCTGTGATGAAGGTCCCCCTCCAGTGCCCGCTATCTGACACCGGTAGTCTGCAAATTTTTACTTGGTCCGTTTTTTTATATTCTCATACAGAGCATAGCAACATTACACTACATTAACGATTGAATGGAAATGCAATGCTATCCAATACACTATCTTTTTCTTTCCAAAGAATTTTATGTTTTCTTTCATTCTATAATTTCTTTTTTGTTTTTTAACTAATTATTATTACTAATTACTATTAATATATCCATTTCTTTTGAGTGTAGGCTTTCACGACTGTAATCCATAGTAGAAATGTCTTTCGGGTGATGTTGTGTAGTTAATATTTTACTTCTTACTACTTAAGTAAAATAATAACTACACGACATCACCCGAAAGACATTTCTACTATCCATTTCTTTTGCTGTAAATGCTGTAAAAAAAAAATTGTAGCTCTTTTGACTGAGTGTCTGGTTCAATGTTCAACTAAATCAATACTTAAACCAATACTGAAAAACCGGGCCTTAAATCCCGGATTGGTAAATCAAGTGTTATTTGGGTTGCCTACCATTCGATTGATACAAAATTAAAGCCAAATAAAGTAAGATCTAAAAGTAAAACTTGTTTTTATTTTATTTCTTAATACAAATACACTCGCACTTAATAATTCCAATTAAAATTTTTCAGGATGTTCTTTCATTTCCAAAAATAATTGTCTTTCAACTGATAATGATGTATACCGATCATTTGCCACATTATAACTAATATATACTTGCTTATTTAGTTTCTTTGAGACTTTTATAGCTAACGTCTGAGAGCATTCGTCCATAAAATTACCGAATAACTTCGAAGCTAGAGGTTCCTTACTATGTCGACTCAACATCGCAATAGACATATCTATTAGACACCTTTCCCCTTTGTCGTTAATGAATATCATAACCGAGTCCTTCATCACCAGCACTTGATATAAGATCGACTTATCTTCTATTTGTGTTGAGAAAGCGTGCAATTTAAACTTGGAATCCACTATTTTATATGATGCACTCTCGTTATTTTCTGCCATTTTCATAATACTTCTGGTGTGTTATGGAAATATGTAGTTCAAAATAACATTTTTATTCAGACTTAAGTGCTGTGCAATGACCTCAAATAGTAAGGTTATGTTTGGATCGTTTGGAAACATGACAACTTAAAATTTTAAATAATAACCGACCTGAAGTTGGAGCAGGAGCATATTACGTTCCGAAAGTCATGTAAGTGTTACAGCTTAATGCTGAAGACTAATAAAATATAATAATAAATAAGGTACAATTCTTTATTTTTTTGTACTATCAAACTACTACATCAAAGCACAAAGCATAAAGCTATTAAATAACATGCAAAAGAAGCAGAAATGAACGTAATTAATACGTATGATCCACCTAATTAAACAAGCAATATTATTCTAATAACTCTTTGTATTTGTATCTTTACGTGAAGGAATGCTTTCACGTTTGTATCTCATCCTGCTAGGAATATCATAAGCTAAAGGATCATCGGCTAAAGCAGTTTCGTACTCTTCCAAGAGCTGAGGATTACCAAAAATTTCAGGATCGTACTCGAACTTTTCAGAGATATCTGCCCAAATAGGACCTGTATTTTTTTTAAATAAATTATTTTGTTTGCAATTGAGCATTTTAAAAGGAAGCTTACGTTTATAACTGGTGTCCAAGTACTTTTCTATGTCGTCGTTGTAGTAAACCTGGAATATAAAGCAGATTTTTTTGGAAAATTGCGATTATTTTAAGGCTACATTTAAGCAATGAAAAAGGAATACCATTGGCGGTTCCCTACGACCGATACGTGGCACGGATTTGGAAGCTTTCAGAAAGAATTTTTCAAATGCGTCGTTTCTGGGATCTACCGGAGGTTTACTTCTACCAATCCTCGGGACGTGTTTGGCCGCCTTAGGAAAATCGTAGGCCTGTACCCAGGCATCCAGAAAACAAAAGTAAAACATTACGGCACCAATTAACAATGCAATGCGCATTTTCTACTATCGGATGGATCGCTGTTTTTAGTTGCACATTTACTGAAACGATCACTTTGAACTGCTGAATGCTCATTTGGCGGCGGTTTATATACAGAGCGATTCCTCCTATTTAAAATTCTTGTCGTTCAAGTAGAGTGGTTCAGTTATTTAGTTTTAGTTTTGATATCCCGATAAGATTAAACGTTACTTAACTGATTAACTGCAGTGCCCGTATACTAAATGGATGGGCCATATATTTTTTATTCCGTCGAGTATAGGGGTTACTAATTGTAAACATCAGGTGTCTCTGTTAATTGGTAGTCGGTAGTGCAAATAGGTAATAGGTAAATAGAACCTTTAGTATTCAATGTAGGTGTAGGCATCTATTGTTGGCTAAATTGTTGTACAAACAATATAGGAAATTGTTAATATATAAAAGGATTATCTGGGAGCAAAAAGGCTATAAATAATAGATAATATAAATAACGGCACGAGACGGGGGATAACAGATTTTTTTTAATTTTTCAACATACAGATTAAATATTTTCTTTTTTTGATAAACACAATATTCAAAGCATTAGGTAATTTCTGGTGGGGACACGTGTTCGAACTTTCTATTGTGTAAACAGTAGAAAGCTAAATTTCCCGGAGTATTTTTCAAAAATATCTTAGCATATACAAGGTGATTGATAAGTAGCAAACCAGACGCTTTGTTATTTTAAACGGAGCATCCTGTGTATTATTACGCGTTTGGTTTTTCCATCTAGAAATAAATAAACATAAGAAGGACTTCATATATCTATTTCGAGCAGATTTCGAGGTATTTGTAATTTTGTCTTCAGATGCTCAAATTTATTTAGATAGATCAATTTCCTTCCAGATATCCGAAGTGCAACCTGAATCTTTACAAGATTAAATTATATTGTTGGTTCTATTTAGATATTACAATAGAACTCCTCCGAAATATACAGGATGTCTTGTATTAAACACCTTTATTAAATTTATGCATTGGAAACGTTATTTTTTAAATAGCACGGTTTTTCTGTATTAATCATATAGGAAATTTATACTTTTAAGAATTTTTTTATATTGATGAATATGTTTGACACTAAAAGTAAGAGAGATATTTACAGTTAACTGTGAATCTTGTATTTAGGTATTGCATCTAAGTGGTTTCTAGGGTTAGTATTGTTTAGTTACGACGACAATGGTGAACAGAACATACTGACATTGCTGTATATTGTTCTGTTGATTCAAAATTTTAAGTTTAAGTGGTTACTTACGCATTCAATTACTTAAAAACGTGTTGGTACATGTGATTTATGTATGAAGTTAGCAAAATCCCATTTCTATGCGCATAACTCGCTAACGGTAAGAGATACAGATCAAAACGAAAATTGTTTGTTTGGATAAGGTTTATCAAGTAGACGGGAAAAAAACATTTACTGTATTTTTTTCACTAGATTAGATTGTTTCTCATCTAAAAGATGTAGCTTATCGAAGGAAGCTACATTACACCAGTAAATACTAAAAATGTTCTTGCAAAGAAAATATGCTGAATGAGATAAGCAAGTAGTATAAATAACTCATCAAATTTGAAATTAATAATAGTTATTGGTTAGTTATATAGCAGACCTGTAGAGGCAAGGCGGGTAATTGTGGCCCTCTAAGCATTTCCATATTTAAATATGGAATAATTCATCTTTTATTTTTGTTTAAAAAAATAGGGCGAGGAATAAAACTCATAATACATCAAATTCTTTTATCTAGAATATAAAAAGTAAATAAGTAATTATTTTGTAATTAAAAAACGGAAATGTTGTTTGGCTTCCATTACCCCATGTACTTGGGGTTACTGTAGCAGAGGCCACCATTACCAGGCCTGACGTAAACATAATATGCAGTAATCAGATATAATTTTTTTTTTTTCAGTATTGGAACAAGCCTTGTGTGCCCAAGTTCCACAGGAGGCACAATGCAACCATAGCTTCCTATTCTTTCCAAATCCTCCATAAACTGTACATATGGCCTCCCCCTTTATAGTTTTGTCCTGATCTTCATCGTCATTATCTACAGTAGTGTTGTTACTATTTTCATGACGAAGTGGTACTTTGGTTGCCACTGCTCCGCCCATTATTCTTGTCGCCTTTTTGTTTGTGGGTTCATTATTATCGCCGTCATTGTTTGCAAATAGTTTATGTTTATAAGACAGCTTGCCGCGACACTGTGGTATTGTCTTCTTTTTACTCGCTTTTTTTTTTAGATTATTTATGTATGGAGTGGACGTAAGAATTATGGAATGCTGTTTTTTTGTCCTTTTCTGTTGGCTTACCTGCTGCGTTGTAGATGGTCCCGGCAAAGACAGAATATCATCGAAGGAAATTCGTTGTTTTTCTGTAGTATTATCGTTTTGTATTTCTGTTATGAGGGCACTTCCACTTGAATTTTTAGATCCTTCCTTATTATTCACAAATGTAGCCGGCGTGAGTTTCATCTATGCAGCAATTGTGCAGGTAAATGGTAAAGTAATATTGTGCAATGATTTATTCCTACTTGTATTATTCTATAGTGTTATTAGATTATTTTATTCTACCTGGGAAGAAGCAACAAACAGAGGTGGCACGCGACGAGAAAAGTTGCTAAACGTTTCTCAATTCGTATATACTGAATTTGTAAATAGTATTGGTGCCAAGGGCTATTATTCATGATTTGGACGTCCAGCGATGGGCATTACAAGCTAACGCAGACATTGGTTTGGAAAATTTTAAAGCATCACGACATTGGGTTTGGAATTTGAAGAGAGCTTACAAAATAGTTTCAAGAGATATACAATAAATAAATTTATTATCCGATCATATGCTACGGCCTTCGAGCAACTGAAGGAAATTGCCTTAACTTTCGCATTTTAAACATTTCTTTGAGGGGTTTCATCACCATGCAGAATAAGCCATTGTATGTTTAAATATAAAAAAAATATCTATATGGGTAGGTGTTTTAACGCGTAATAAAATTGACTCCAATGTAAAATGATTTATCCATATTTTTGTTAGTTTTTAAAATTAATTTCAACACTACAACTACAAGTATATTACGCAACCACCTGTAATCTATAATTAATCCCAAACATATTTAACCTGTCGAAAAAAATATATATAAAAATGTTGATATATTTTTTTCTTATCTGCTTAATAAAACTCATCCAAACAAACATTTTTTTGTTAAAATTTTTTCTCTATCTCTTACCGTTAACGAGTTATGCGCAGAGGCAGGATGGAAAATTTCCAATTTTCAAAAATCGATTTCATCCAGTCAGAGTATTTTTCCGTAGAACGTGATCTCCATGTTCTCAAAGTTTCATAATTTTTTGAATTTCCGGGTTTGGGATCTTCCCGTGTTAGTTACCTAAAGCAATACCTAAGTAAAAAGTAAGTTTACTTAATGTTGAATATTGTATTACTTGTGTTAGTACTATAGAGAGATCGTTACAATTTACATTGAGATTAGCATTGTTTATCAACGTCTGCCTAGTGTGGAAGAAAACTGTTGTAGGCTATTTGTAAGTAGGATTCAAATCCAATCCGTTGGGTGAGAACTACAGATAGCGTCGTTCAAAGATGAAGTAGCCTTTCTTTACACTTTCAGCATCTGTAAGATCGCTGACGATCATCAGCGTACATTATAGTGAGGAAATTTGTTAAAAAAATAAATATATCATTAATATATAATGAAAATATGGTTCCAAAACGGATCCCTGAACATCGAAAGTAACCGGTAAATAGCAAGATGAATGATTTCCGCAGTTTTTTTATAGTTTAATTGGCACAAATTGTGCATGACTTTGAAAACAAGAGGAAAACCATTTAAGGGCTGTATTTCTAATTTTACACTTTTCCAACTTACCCAATAAACGGTGGTGGGGAACCACTTCACTAAGGTCACAAAATACTCCAAGAGAGTAATGCTTTTTATTAGCGAGTGTCACTATGCAGTTATAGAATAGTCGATTTATCTGCTCTAAAGTTATGCTGGGGCACGTGAATGAGCTGATACCTTTTCAAAAACGACTTCAATCATCCCAATATGGCACATTCAAATAACCGACACAGTTATCGGACGGTAGTTTTCAATAGATCTTTGGTCACCCTTCTTGTAGACCAGTTTAGACGGTGGCGAACTCTTTAGATGATATACTTGATCATAAATAAGCTGTCCATCTGCAATACTCTATGATATCGTGAAAAAACAGCGAGAAAAGGACGAAAGGAAAATTTTAGCTTCAAATACACTGAAAAGTGAATAATTTTTGTTCGTTAATTTCGATTTGTTAAAGCAATAAAAAAATATTTATATCAACTACTAAATTTATTGCAATAATGAACTACATTTATCCAATTGAAACCTGCAAAAATGCAAATGTTACTTTTTCAAGCATGAAGCAGAATTTACAAAATTGCATTATCGAGGCTTGCTTGTATTTCGAATAGAGTCAAGAGATGTTGAGAAAACGACTAGAATTTAGGCGATTCTTCGTTTTAAACGACCAACCATTTCTATTCCTAACAAAGTAACCAGTATCTCCCCAGTTTCCTCAGTGGCGGAAATTTCCAAAAATTATTGGTTGAATGATAAGTATTTATAAAAATTAACATTTTAAAATTAAGCTAAAATATTTGTTTAAATTCAGGAAATAATCAAATTTTCAATTATCTTCTGCAATACATTTTTGTTTATTATCTTTTAATACGTTATTTCAAATAGATGCTTATTCGTAACATTAAAGAAAAGCCTAGAATCACATTAAAATAGGCCAAAACACCTTGAATAAATTTTTGTGTGCTTCAACCTATCCACAGCGCTCGCTTGTCGCTCGGGAATCATTTTCTATGAGCCATATTAAAAAATAAAAATATGGCTGCATTAATAATGGACCAATGAGAAACCTATCATTAATAAATGTAACCATGACAACATATGTGGAGGGAGAAAGCATGGATTTATTAGAATGTTATATATTTGGGCATGCGCCTTGAGAGAGTTCCAAGGTTTGCCGCAGGTATTCATAGAGTAGGAAAGAGTACGTTGGTGAAATGTAGAGAACGCCCTTCAGAAACCCGAAGTAATGTAGCTTTTAGAACATAGGTGGCGACACAATCTAGTTTTTACCAGTAAAAACTTGTTATTTAATTATTTTTAAATGTTAAAAAATAATTTTAATAATTATGGTATAATTCGAAAATATCAGGGAAATATACTTTAAAATTTTTGATTACTAAAAAAAAACGATTTATTTATCTGATTTATTCTGGAGGAATTCTAGGAAAATTATGGAAATGTGATTAAACTATAAGAATCCATGGGTCTGAGGACCTCCTTTTAATAATATGCATTCAAACAATGCCGGAACAGATTGATAAATTTACTCAGACTTCGTTGAAATTAATTTTAATAAAACCTCAAAGAGAGAGATTAATTTTCAGGAAAGTTCGTGAAATTTACAATTAATGGTAGCTGTGAGATATTTCGAAAAATTAAAAATTGTTTCAGAAAGAGATTAACAGAAAGGCACCTACATACATTTAAATAAATTAGACTCTTGTTGCATATTAATTTTCCACAATAGATGCTCGAGAATACGACTCCCCGCTTTAAAGAATTTTTTTAATTGGTGTAACAAACTCATTATTTGCATTAAAATGCTTTTATTAAATTATGTTTGGAAAGAAATGTATTTATCGAACGACAAACAGTTAGCGAAACAAATAATTTTGATTAGGAAACATGGGCTTCAGCAATTAACGCAGAACTAAATGAAGCTTATTTATTGGTGTTTGAGATTTTAAAAGTGGTTATTTTTTTCATCACGAGACTAATTTGAGATGTTGAATGCCATCTTATCAAGGAAATTTTGAGGTTAACGTAATTCGGTACCAAGACTTACCTTTAATTTCCTATATCGATGAAAGTTTTGCTGCTGAAACCCAAGAGAAAGAAGCCAAAGAGAGCGTTAGATCGAGGCAATGAGCAGGTTAAGGAACGTAGTTTCTTCGAGTCAATGATAGTCTCTATACAATATTTCTCGGCCTAGACGAAATGGTGCTTATGGTAAGCAACAGAGAGCTAATTTTCTTGTTGGTGTTATTTAGCTTTCAAAAAAAATCTCATTTAAAGTTAGTTTTACGTTAGACGAGATTTAATACTTTTTTACTCGAAATCCGATCACTATTTGAGATTTCTTTAAAGAAATTGTATATTATTAACATTGAGAAAAATGAGGATCAACATCATATAAGTTGCCTACGGTTAATTATCTGAATCAGGAGCATATACCTTGAATATTCCTTCTCCTTTCTAATTAAGCTGCTTTGTTTTCCAAACTTCTCTATGCATGAGTCTCATTGGTAAGGTTTGAAGATTTGCCTCGACTATAAATTCTTCTTTCATCCGCTTCAACATGGATTCACTAAATCGAGGTTTACGAGTACTGCGCTGGTCGAGTTCACAGAACAGATTTTGTCAATATTGGCAGATCGTCGAACACGGTGCGGTATTTTTTTGGATCTCAGTAAAGCTTTTGATAACGTAAATGACGGTATCAGAGGCATTCCGAACAGGTTATTAGCATCATACCTTACAAATAGGAAAGAAATAGTTAGTGTTAGAAATAAACGGCAGAGTGCTTTTTTCAGAACCACAAGTTATGTCGGGTTCAGAACGACAAGGCAGTGTACTTGGGCCTATAGTTTTTAATATATTCTTCAGCCGATTTACATCATATAATATCTGACTCATCGCATACGCTTATCAACTATGCGGATGACACAAACCTCCTTGTACATGGTCAAAATTCTTCACATTTAATTTTTGAATGTAGTAGCCTGTTTGCCGGCTTAACACAATGGTTTGAGATGAATAAACTAGCTCTAAGTGTTGACCGAGTTGCACGTATAATTCCAATAAAACTATTACTCCTTTAAGCTTAAATGGTAACACCTATAGTCCTATGAGTTCTATTAAATTTCTGGGTGTTAATCTCGATAAGTATTTAAGATGGAATAAGCACAATGATAACCTGTGTTGTAGACCAAATTCAATCTGCTACGGTATTCGTAAATTAAAAGACACTGTTGAAATCTTTGCTCTGAGAACAATATATAACGTTAGTTTTGGCAGTTATCTAAGATATGGTATTGTACCATGGGGACAGAGTATGAACATTGGTAGGGTCTTTGTTGCCCAAAAACGAGTTATCCGAACAATGTCCGGAATTAATTATATAGAGATGTCTTCAAATATTGTAATTATTTAACCGTTTATTTACATCTACGAATGTATATTGTTCCTAGTAAGATACAATGAGCGTTTTTCGAACTCCAAGGCTGATCATGACTGCAATACGCGGAATCGAAACCTAAATTACATTTTTCCTGTTCATAATTTATCCCTCACTGAAAAGGGTCTTCACTATTCTTGTATAAAGCTTTATAATAAATTACATGTTTTTTCCTGAAATCGGCCGAAACAATCGCATTGTTAAGAAGAAGGCCATTTACATATTTAGTTACCCTAGAGCCTTATATACTCGCTAAACGAGTATTAACTTTTGTTTTTATTGCATTTAAATGTCCTGATTTAATCATTTAAATTCATGTTTGATTTTTTCATGAACATATGTATATATTATGTTTGTATATAGCTTGAAATAAATCTACCTATCTATCAGAATCAATCTTGTTCAAATGTTTCAGAAACCTCCTCAGAGACGTAATTCTGCGTGGGTAATTTTCGGGATCTCGGAAGATTGTGCCTTCGTAAAGAGAGATTTTTCACATCGGTTTTCTCTGTTGGGGCATGCAAAGAATTGAACAGCGCGATATTTCGGAATGAATGAAGATTTTAAAATTCTGAAAACTTTACTGTGAGGGGCTTAAGTTAAATGCGTCTCCGCTAGATGGATTATTTTTGTTAATGGAATACCCTACTTTCTATTTGATTTTTGTAATCTGCAACATATTTGTGATAACTTCCTTTATACCTGCTACCTGTTGTATTTTTCCGGGAAAATAATAATTTTTATAAAGTAAACACGACGATATATAATAGCTTAAAAAACTAATTACTAAGAACTATATGTCAACAATTACAGCACGAGAACATTAATGATTTTCAGACTTAAACAAATTAGGATGTATATTATTTTTATGGATGATAAATTTTGATAAATTAATTATTACAACTATGAATAATTAACTTCGACAATTTATCGGAGGACATTGTCGTATTATTTAGATATTATCTGTACTGCACATAAGAATGCTGAAGAGTGATGAATGAAAAATTCAAACTTTATAAGCATTTATGTACAGCTACCTAGCTTACTTAACATCTTCGTCTTAAATTTGTAAAAATTATTTTTTTTTTGTCAAATAAAGCAGATATGTAGGTAGCAATTATAAGGAAAGTTGTCAGAAATGTGTTGCAGATTCTAAAAATCAAATAAATTAAGTGGTGGCGCATTTAATTTAAAAAATGCTTTTTTTTTCCCGCCGAACACGCTGTATATCATATATATTATATTGTGCTAAATAACATTATAAACTCTATATATAATGTCAAAATATATATATTATTTTAAATAATTTTAATTATAATTATTTAAAATAATGAAATAAATATAGGTATGTAGTTCATGGTAGAATATTTTCTTTAATTTTTGAAATTCTCGCTAAATTCTGCCGCAAAAACTAATATTACGATCACGCTAAATCGGATAATCGGATTATTATATTCATGTAATTTCATTGTGAAGCGCTACTTACGAAGTAGCCTATTTTCTAATATGTCACGCTGAAACCACGTGAAAATAGAATTTACCGAGAATATTTAGTAATAAGTTACTGAATTTTACTTTCCCCGCATTCTTCCTATTTGCTGCATAGTAAAGCTAGAGTTTCCTATTGGATTTGGCAATGTATACTTTATGGTTTCCAACTACTTTACACGGTGAACACTGATCACCAGAAGCGAAAGGTGGCAAAGCCGGGAACGAGATTCAATGTCAAACTCCCACACCGACATTTGGTCATACTTTATATGACGCTAATAATCTTAACTGAAGTAATTTCTTTTGCGTGTCAGCTAGCTCCGACTATTTACGAGATGTAGGCGCGAAAGTTGCAGCAGAAAGAGCCACCGAATCGCGCATTGCGATGTGGATCAAATCAAAGAAAAAATGCTTCGATTACTCTAGCCGTTTAGAAGTTACGGGCGTTTAAAGTTGAGAGAAGTCTAAATCGTCGAACTTTGAAGCTTCTTAGCGCTGAAACGATTTGACCGCAAATATAATTAAAAATAAAAAAAATAATAAAAATTTTGCGCGGAAATTAAGAAAAATGAAAAAAATTACTGATTTGACCATGCCATTTTATACATTTTCATCCGCCGAATAGGCGCCGCTCTCTACTCTTATCGATATCTTTAACCGTTTTTGAGTTATGTGTTATCTACATTTCTAGCTGAAAATTTTAAATGTTTCCAATAGAGAATTGTCCATTGAATCCATTGCGAGCCTTCTAGCTCTTTTGGGAGTTTGGGAGTTTCGATGCTTCTAAATTAAACAAAGAAATTCTTTCTTAACTGTGAGAAGTTCTAGCGTCGGAACGGTTACAGCGATAGAGTTGACCTTTTTTTAGTTATAAAGCGCTCGCCGAGAGTTTTTCAAGGGACCCACATTTGACCCTCTCGCTGCTACAGCTGCCGCATTGTTCTCCGCTTTGCTACATTTTCCTAATTAAAAATGATAGATTTACATATTAAAACAATTTAAAATAAATGCCTAAGATATTGATTAAGAAATAATTTCAATCGAACTCAAATTTAATTACCTTCAATCCTCCTATTAATATGCGTAACTCTACTTCTAGAATTTACCATTTATCGACGCAATCGCGAGAAAACGCGATCCTTTAATGTATCGGTGCGCACGTAATGGTTTCGATGGTAAGCAATTTCGTTGTGCGGCGGCAGCGGTTTCCGCGGTTCGGTCATAGGCGGGCTCGGCGTTCGCATGTTGAAACGGCACGCATGACGCTTCACGCTAAAAGCGTCGAAACGAGCGGACGGACGACAATAGCGTTTGCAGCATCGAAAGATGACAATAACAACATCGTTACGGACACGAGAATGATCGCCGTTCCGGCGTTCAGACGCAGTTATACGCACGCAGAAGAGTCAGTCGAATGCACATATGCACGACCGTAATAATTCCGTTTCGCGATTTTACACACGTCGAATCCTTATTTCTTGATGCAAGACCGTAGACGTAGTGATTCGCGAGAGGACCTTAAATGTTTCCCAAACGCTGTGAATAAGAAGGTTTGGCAACAAAGCCTAACATATTAATTTTATTCATTAAAAGTGCACCGAGAAACTACTCGAATGTTTTAATCAATTATGTTACGGGTGCTCCTGTTTAATTTTTTGGTACCTTATTTCACAAATGCATTTCAGTGTTGCGATAATTGTCACTGAAACCGTGTCAATTAAAGAACTTATATTTAAGCAGCACAACAACATTAACCACAAAACGATTTGAATTGACTTGACCATTTTTGTAGAATACCATGCGGGGGGGGGGGGGGGATTCAAAAAGGAAATTTCATTTTAAGCAAAAAGTTGCAATCGATGATTAGCTACGGTAGAATCGATGGCTAGCTTCAACATAGACAAGCTCGCTAGTAGGGAATAAATTAAGTACAGCAAGTTCAAGTTCTAGTTGCAGCCAATTAAACATTGAGCATTACAGAAAGCTAGCAATTTCATTGTAATTCAAAATATTCCTCTAAGCTTAGTGCACTGCTCAACCAACCAAAAAATAATAAGCGTGGGAATTAGAGTAAATTGTAAAGAAAGGCAAATATAGTGGTACATCTTTTTATAGATGCCTCATGGGGAAAAGCATGCTAAAAACTTCATGCCTAATCTTAACATATTTTTTTCAACAATAAAATTAACAATAAATTATAATCAAGAAACAAGTTAAAAGAAAATATTTAAACTGTTTACCGAAAGCTGCTAAACGGTGATTAATCTGTCTTAAAAATGTCTTTTTACATTTTGCATCCGCTTGGGACTAATTCCGTTAGAAGCTTGAAGAAGAATTCTTTTCTTTCAGTTCCCCTGAATCTCGAGATTTGTCTCTAATACTATCATACACACTTTGGTTGCTAGGTAACCTCAATGAAAAGATTCGAATCTAGAATTATAGTAGGCCATTTTGGAGTTTCAGAGTAACAGTTCAATCCATTCATGAGGAAAGCGTGTGCTTAAAAATGTTATAATTTTTCATGTATTATGAGGAGAAGTTCCATGAAAAATTATTATCATTTATTAGAATGCCTTGCATAGTTGGAAGAATTATGTCAGTTATTGATTGAATTATGTAATGCTTTTAATGATTATTTTTTAAATCTTGCTAGTAGTATTGTTTCGATTAGTAACTATTCTTCTGTTGATTTTAGTTTTATTAATACTAATTTGAAACATATTAACCATTCCTTTTTTAGTCATCCTGTAGCTGAAAGTGATATCTCCGAAGCTATCTTGAAATTACGTTCATCGCATAGCGCTGGAAATGATGAAGTCGATTCTTTCATTGTGAAAAGCTCAGCTGAGTGCATTATGTCTCCGTTAACCTATTTGGTTAATTTTTCTTTCAGAACAGGAATTTTTCCGTCTTGTTTAAAAACTGCGAATATACAACCGATTTTCAAGAAATGATACAATGGTAACTTAAATATATCACTTTTTCAAAAATAATTGAAACAATCATGAACAAAAATATTATATCTTAATAGTTTAATCTACTATCAAAAAACCAACGCGGCTTTGTACCTAATAGATCAACTAATACTGCTCTATTTAATTTAATTGGTAGCATTCATAAATCGCTTGATTCTGGGACGCCTTGTGTGGCGATACTCATCGATTTGTCGAAAGCTTTCGACTGTATTAATCATTCCATTTTGTTGTATAAGTTAGAAAGGTATGGTATCAATGGAATATGCCAAAGGTGGTTTAAATCATATTTAACTGATCGCCAGCAGAGAGTCGTTTGTGATGGTGTTCGTTCGGGTGGATGTAGCGTTGCCAGAAGGGTGCCTCAAGGATCTATTCTCGGACCAACTTTATTTGTGATCTATATGAATGATTTACCAATTTCATTAGGCCTGGATTTAAATTTAACTCTTTATGCAGACGATATTAGCATCGTTGTCACTTCAACTAATCTCAAAGAGCTGTTGCAACAAGTAAATAGCATTTTTATTGCTGTTCAAGATTGGATGTATAAAAATCAACTGAAACTAAACTATTTTTTTATTTAACAGAAGGAGATATAATATATCCGGTTTTCCCTTAAACAACCAACTTAGCCAAGGTGTAAGTTCTATAATAAATTACCTACTAGTATCAAACAATTTAATAATTTTAAAACTTTCCAAAGACAGGTAAAGCGTTTTCTTTTAAATGTCAATTGCTATTCCATTAATGATTACTTTATGGCAACTATGTAATGGCTTATATGTTTATTGGTATGTATCTTTAATGTACTTTCTTTCTTTATTGATTCCTTGTATCTGTGACGTGTTTCGTTAGCATCTGTTATGTTACTATTCGAAATAAATGTGTATTATTATTATTATTAACAGCTGGAGGATTTTTTGAGTATTTAATGACTCTCAGACGTTGTGGAAGTAGCATAGTGGTTGGACAGAAACAATAGATCAATAGCAAAACTGAAAGTGGAGGGATATTGTAAGCAATTTCTGAGAACAGATCCAGCAAATTAATCTGGTCGAATTTTCAGAAAACCTTGTGTAGATCACAAGCTATTTGAAATTTCTAATTCGAATTATATGAAAGTTAGGAATTTTCATGAAATTAAAAAAAATCTCAACCAACATTAGTTATAATATATCGTTCACTAGAAACCTTTCAAGTCAATTACTTCACCTTTGGTTAAATCATTTACTTTTTATCAATATTATTTGTAATCTCTAAGAACATGTGTTCTAAGGTGTTCAAGCAGAGAAAACACATAATTTATAACATACACATAAAATAATGTTAATTTGGTTTTCTCATGGAGCAATATGAGGAGAGAAAGAAAACGTTAGCCCATGGATATGTTTCTGCCTATTTGGCGCCATCAACGTGGTCGCGAGCGTGTTTTTCTCCATCTAACGATGAGCCAAGCACTTCTTGGGCTAAGAAATGCATCCCTGTCGTTTAGAAAACGGCGGCAAAAACCGGCTACTGTTCCCCAAGTGATCTCTTGAGCATGTAAATAATTCCCACGGGTTTACCATGACGTATTAAAATCACATCATAAAGTGCTTAGAAACAGTAACCAAAAAATTGTGTTAATGTAGCTTTCTCTTGATATTGATAGAATCATTCACGGCAAAAATAATGTCAGGAGAGAAAGCAACGCACTAACCCACGGCGTTGCTGCTTTCTAAGTTTTTTTTTTTGCACTAGCGCCAAGAAACGCTTGGCTCGAATGGATATGAAATGCGAGGCAATGTTAGGTGAAGAGAATTGCGCTTGGAGCCATGCTGACGACGTCGGGTAGGCAGAAACATGTCCATGGGCTAGTGGCTTTTCTTTCCTAGAGTAAGGTTTTCGTGGTTTTCTTTACTTCATGAGGAATGGTGAGACTGAACATCCAAAGACGCTCTATGAATGCGGACGTAATAAAAACTTACGGGAAGTCAGTACTCCCTGTAGTTGGGGAAAGCTGTTGGGGGATGAAAAAGCATATATCTACTCCTTTTCATGTACGCTGTTTCTTCATTCTAAATTGGTCTATTCTTTGTGCACCTTTATCGTGGCACTATTAAAACGACGAACGCATCAGGTACTCCTCAGAATCCAGTGTTCATTTTTCTAGTTGTTATTATACTTCGGTATAACTTATTGTTTAAGAAAAAAAATTGTTCTACACAACTGTGAGTAAAAGACAATAATAATAATAATTAGAATAACAGTTGTGCTTATATTCTCAAAACGTCTAACAGCAGCACACAGCAGCTCTTCCTCTCAAACCTCAAACCTCAAACCAAGATTTCTGCAACGCAACGACACTGATTGTGAGTTTAGCAAATTTCCTAAGATCATCTCTATTTTTCTCTAAAACAATCTAATGCAAAAAACGATTCCATTCGAAGCATCATATCATTTAATACCTTCCCAAATAAAACAAAACCCATTTATTTTCTTCCCAAATCACGATGTCATCATGTGTGTTCAACAGGCAATTAAATCAAGAGAACAGGTACATAAAAAATACCAATGGAAGTATACATTTATCCCCCAAACTACACAGATATACACATAGAAGCTAAACCTGAAGAGCGACGCTAATTTTTACGAGCTCTTAAAAATTAGCATCACAACTTTAACGGAGGGTGCCTTTTCCTTCTTCCCGGGCCCGTGCGTTCATTGTTAGCCGAATACTCGTAACATAAAAGCACTTTAGGACGGCCATTCTTCACGGTTGGCTTCCAAATTAAAAAAAAAAGCACAAACGGATTTGTATTCCGAACCTGTGTACCGTGCAAATTATTATTAGGTACTGCGTACCTGCCAAAACCAAGAGATGTTTTCGAGTTTTGAGTTACATTTTACGTTTGAAGTGACAGCTACGGGAAAAGTGATTATTGACTGTTGCGAAATTGGGTAAAAATAGAAGAGGTATGGAAGAATAGAAAAATATACAGGGTTCTTTTTCTGGTTTTAAAAGTAAGGTAAGTATTAGAAGTTGCAAAGCGTCTATTGTTGTAGCTTGTTTAATTATGGTTTTAGATCATGATATTTAAGCAGATTTAGAAGTTATATAAGCAGCAGGTACGTAAAAATTAAATAAGTCATATGTTAAATCTAAACGTATATTTAACGAGACGCAGATCTTTTAAAACAGATGTGTATAACAAAGAATAAAATTAGTATTTAATGAGAACTTTGCTCACAGAAAAGACAAAAGTACAGGAATAGACGTGACTGCTTCCGTACTATGAATTGTTGTGTATATTAAATATTCGTAAAATTAGAAAAGAGTAGCGTGGAAAGATTTTGATAATGTGCACGCAATAATTTTCTTGCCATTTAGAAGGGTGCAATAAAATTGTTTCGGAAGTGCTTGAACTGGCTTGAGAGAGAGAGAACAGAAGCCACTAAACAATAGATAGATAAGAAATTTCAAGAGTGGTGGAAGGTCATTCCAGGTCAGAGACAGGCCAAGCAATTTTTGATTGGACACAGGCTCACATGGGTAATCTGAGCCTGACAGAAGAAACGACATGTAGATTTTGTCAGGTGGAAGAAGAGGCTGCCGTCCATGTGCTGTGCGAATGTATAGCACTGGCAGAAGTATGGCTCTGAGAAATGGGGTCGGAATACCCAAAAGCCAAGAAAGCAAAGATAATGTAATTGATCTAATGAGGGAGGACCATAATAGATCTGGAAAGGTCGCAGTGGGATAGGTCAAAAACCAGCTCGGGTATCATACAAGCTGCTTTATTAGTCCAACGGAATAATTAAATGAAGCAGTGGGATTACAGCATATTTACAATAATTCATCATATTTAAAATAAGGAAAATACACCAAAGTTATACACCGATTTTTCTGTCCAATAGCTTGACAACTTATTAGTTTTCTATAAAAAGATGAAATTTAATCCAACTAACCAACCGTATAAAAGAAATCAACAGACATTTTGTTACACTTGGTTCACTTCAGATCCTAGACATGCTTAATGATAGAAGGGTATGTTGGCAGATAATTCATGTTAGTGGCAACTGCAAATAATTAAATAGTCCAAGCAACTGATAATATTTAAAAGGGCACTCTGAAAAGTTTCTAACCTAACGCAGACAGAAGCATTTTTTTAATTCGTCCAAATATTACTTGGCATCTTGCTCTGCAAAATAACCATTTACAAATGTGATGGCTTCCTCATTCGTTGAAAATCTCTATGTGGTGCTGGTCTATCAGCTCGAACCGCAACTCGTGAATTTTTGTCATTACGACGGTGTGGTATGTTGATGGAGCAAAGCTTGAATTTTCTCCCAATGCGGCCGTCTTTCCGCAATTTCTGTCTTTGGCTTATCAAGTAATAATACGTAATATGTCCTTATTATTGTTTTTCCTTTTCCAAGACTAACACAATCTTATGGTTGTTCCAAAAAGTAATCGCCAGCGCTTTCTCGCCCGATGGAGCAGTCTTCGCCACTTTCGAAGTCGATTTTAACTGTGCCTTGGCTTCCGGAATGCGCTGGTGTGTTCAAGCTTCATCTACAATTACTAATTGAGCAAGTGCGGCATCCAAAAACCGGTTTGCTCTTTCATGCCCTAATCTTCAGTCAATATTTGGCAAACACATCCTATCGAGATGCCCACAGGCTCTGCTATTTATCTAACGCTAATACGACGGTTGTCTAGCCCCATTTGGTGAACTTCTCCGATGCTATCGGTAGTGGTTACGATTAGATAAGGTGATTCGTGTTAGCAGATAATGAAATGGTGCAAACAAATGATAACATTTAGATTCTTCCACTACAGCCCCGTTATCTGCTTGAGCTTTTTACCTATTTGCATATATTTCTGTTTTGATTTTTAAACTCTTTTCCCTTTTTGACGGTCTTCCTTATCGGACGGATTATTCTAGCACGTGCGAAAAAATTTCTCGTCAACGCAGCTCCGATCAATGGAGGATTGATTCCACCGCTTCGATTCTTTGGACGACCAACTTCAAAGTCGTTAGTATTGCAGCAAGGATACAATTACTAACCAACAAATCCTAGTTTTGTACGCATGGTGAAGTATTTTCAAATCACTATTTACCAACAAATAAAAATTATTAACTACCCCCCACATATGTAGAATTATATTTATTTTCATTTTGTACAGCAGAATTAAAATTATTAATATATTGTTGCTTTGAAAAAGCTAAATTTTCTTCTTGTGGTTTAGTGTTTTCTCCATAAAAATACTTGGCGCCCTCTTTCTCCTGTTGGGGACCTTCAGTCTCCACTTCGGAATTCATTTTACTTCTTTTTAAAGTACTCAAAGATTATCGTCGCTATCCTTCGCAACTTTGCACCCCACCATAAGCTACTGCTGCTCTTGCTCTTGCTTCAAATGTGGCAAATATATAAGGTAAAACCATCAGGGTTATACTAACTGGCGCAGAATATAGGGCTGGTATAGTAACTCTCAAACCCGGGAGTGGTAGATTCAAAAAAACAATTGTTGGAACTATTGCGGATGTTAGAGAGAGTATAGATCATTCACATAAAAAATAATTAAAAAGCTTTTACAGGAAACTAATTTATCACATGGTACTTGCCAGCTTATTCTTAAAAAAGATCTGGAAAAATGTATAAAATTCGTGTTATGCAAGAAATCAGGCCCATTGCTCACGTAATGAGAAGGTAATACTGCAAAATCACATAAATGACAATATTCTTGACAAATCCTTCTTCTTAAACGAAGCTTGGTTCCACCTTAATGATTTTATTGCCAAACAAGCCATGCGTGTATGGTTATGATATTATGACGAATCATTGCATTTTAAAAAGGTTAGAGTTTGGATAGTTGCTTTACGGAGAAGAACTATTGGTCCATTAGTTTTTCATGAAACGGTACACGTAGAAAAGGACAATGCCACAGCTCATAAAACACTAACATCTTACAATAACCGTGTAGAAGATTTTCCTCCGCAAGGACTTACCGAAGCAATTCAAGATGTTTGTCACACGACAACGCATCAACACCTCGCCAACGTATTTAACGACATCAAACGACAAGTAAGGATTTATTTTGCAACCGAAGGAAATCATGCTGTGTATTTAATATAATTGTTTAATGAATTCTCCTTTTACTTTCACTAGGAAAACCATTAATTGACGAGGAATCCATATTATTTACTCGGAGCGTGTTGAAGCAATTGCCATAAAATAGCAAGACTTAGGGCAGCATTTCTTAAATTTTATATAATTTATGAGGTTTTATTTCTGTTAGGATTTCCTTCAAAAGATTCAATGTTGAGCTCCAAACCATCTGATCGCAACTATACAATCAAATATTTTTGTTTTGTGATGTTAGAGATAGGCTGCAAATCAATACATAAGTTATATCAAGAAATATGCATTTTGTTATCTTCTTCATGAATATTGTTACTACTTAAGTCATCACTTTTACAAGCTTATTTTTTCTTTAATTTACTGAAACTCTCTATTAACAAGCATTAACAGGAAAGATCTATGGTAATTATTAATCACAATCTTCCCGTTCAAATTAAATAATTTTCCAACCCCCTACAAATTAGGCTGGGCCCTTAACAACTCTGGCCGGACCACGAGAGCGTTGATTTACCAATGATAAATTGTAACATCATGACTTTACAGAATTTTCGGTACTACCCGATGCGTTGTATATTTCACAGACTATTGAGTGCAACAAAACGGCTATTCTACGGCAATTAGCGCTCGTTAAAGATTAATCTATCAACGTTAGAAATTCGTGCGACGTGGTGTGGCACCTTGCGTATTACGATCGGGAAAAAAGGCATTACTTTTGTTTGAACGAAGGAAAGATGTTATTCAAGCGGTTAATTTATAAAACATTATATTCCTTTGTTTGTTTTATTTACAACGCACGCATTATATGTTTTGTTAAGGGATTTATGGTACCTATTTTAATAAATTTTAAGAGATGTGGTGTAACGTTGAAAGATTTGCAAGTTTTTTGAATGAACGCAGCAAATAATAATAAAATTTTAGAGTATTTATTGCAACTAATACCGATCCTTGTCTCGGCATATAGTTAGTTAAATTTCAAACCGAATTGCTCGCATTCTGTCTAACTAAAGCGCTGCAGCAAAATCAGCCAAGTTCTTTGGCTGATATTCGTGTGCTCGAATCTGTCTTCCTAGAGATGTTTTATGGAATTAAGGTTGGGATTGCAAGTTGGAAAGTTTATGTCAACCTCATCTAAATTTTTGTTGGCGCTTCGAGCACGGTGCAGACGCACGTTATCGTTCATAAACCTTGCGGCCATCATAGAACCTCCATCAACTACACCCAATTCAGTACGGACTTCTACGCTACTTATGCAGCCTATCTGGTGATCTTCCCGGATTTATCCGAAAATAATACGTTGCTTCAATCAGCCTGATTCCACTTTATACAATCTTGTGTAAAAGCTAGTCGAGCTCAACGATATTCCACAGATGGCCGTGGATATCGGGGCGACTTTCTGGACATTAAATTAACTTCGACTAGTCGACTTACATGTAAATTTCTTACTTCGCTCAGTCGATTTGCTACCCAACCGAAATCAGATGCCTACCTTCAAAACCACAGATCGATCGTCTCGTTCGGATATTGCTCTTGTATGGCCTTATTCCGACCTCTTAGTATAGCTGCCGGTTTCATTAAAACACAGAACGCTTCTTTGGACTTCTGAACGAGTAACGCCTAGCATAATATTGGCTACGGCCACCTTCCACCAACGCTACTGCCTTGGCTGCATTTATTGAAATTAAAGATTTTTTTTAGAAAAGAAAAAAATTTCTGGAGAAGTTTCCTACTTCAAACTCCTTTTAGTTGTTAAAATAGGCAGCTCCAAGATTTCAAGGTTACAGATATGCAGCGATATTTTCAGGTGACGCTAAACGGTAAACCCTAGCATACATTACAAGCTAGAAAGAAATTATACAGCAACAGACTTTAATCAATTTCCCTATTTATGGACTTCCTGGAAGCTCTATTGCTGACCAGTGCATTATCCAAGTCTGAAATTCGTATTTTTCTTCTGTAATTAGCTTTTCTTCATATGGTGGGAATTTATCTTTATCGAACATTTCATACTAGCGACTACAAAAAAAAAAAAAAAAAACAAAAAAGGAAAAGAATTTGATATCCATACATGCTCCCACAGTTCTAGTACAATAGCAACCGAGAGAAAAAATAATAAAACAGAAACTATTGATTCATATATGCCATACATGACGCGCATACAGAGACGCAAGATCATGCCGAAGACGAGATCATCAACGATCCACAACGCTGGGGCTTCTCTCGAGCCGGCGAACTTGTCGGGTCCTTTTTGTGCTTTCGAAATGAAGAGCGAGAGAAGCGAGGGACCTGGCGTCACGTCTATTAAATAGATAAGTAAAGTAGCTACCGGGCTTGAATCGTCCAGTCATCGACGGATAGTAAATCATTAAACAGCATGACTAAGACCTTACCGTCGACGACGTACGCGGTATTCTTCTTCTTCTTGTCACCTCGGCTACCTGTCGACACTCTTCATTCGAGATACACCTCGAGATGTATGCAGCATCATGTCGTCTACAGTATGTAACGAAACTATTCGTATTCTTTGCGAATAAAATCGTGTTAGCATTGAACAACATTATTACAGCATCCGGTGCATTCATAATTATCCCCATTTTGTTTAATTTAATCGTAATTCTAAGTTATTGTACTTCATGTTCTTTTATAAGATAAAACTTTCGAGTAAAAACCTTACAAATCCGATATTTTAAAAAATTAATGTAACACTATTTTTCTAATAGGCGCAAACACTGAAATAGTAAACAGAGGGTGGATAAATAAATAATATCGTGGACTGGCTCATCTTTTAAATGGCGCCTTACAAAATTTCAGGTAGACTCATAGGTTAGTTTTGATTTCACAACCATTTGTAAAGGACGTGCTTAGTGTTTCTGTATAAACTGGAAAAGGAACAATATCAATCAGTAATTCACTTTCTGCTGGTGATAACATTGAAAAAATCTGCGAGATTATTCTTGTTGATTCCCGACCCGGAGTAAGCGAAGTAACAGCGATCGTAGGTGTATCGCAATGAACGACAATTAATATTTTACCGCAGCACTTAGGAGGAGGAGGAGGAAAACTGTCAACTCGGTGGGTGCCGCGATTGCTAATTGCTGAAAAAAAGCGTATAAGATTGTCACTTTCGAAGCAGTGTTTGGAACTTCACAAGCGAAATCTGCAAGAATTTTTGCGTCGAATCGTCACCGTTGTTGAAACTTGGATCCATTACTATTCGTCTCAGACGAAACGACAGCTTCCATTGGCCGGCAAGGCCGTGGTCACTATTTTTTGCGATTCGTAGAAAATAATCCTCATTGAGAGAGGACGCACTACAGCGAATTGTTGGACCAATTTGTCAAAGCAAAGAATGTTGTTCCCCCAATACGGGAGCTCACACATCCGGAGTTGTGGCGGCCAAATTGCTACCCCATCCACTTTACTCGCCCAACCTGGCTTCATGCGAATTATTTTTATATCCCAATATGAAAAAGTGCATCACAGGAAGAGAATCCAGCTCAAACGAACAGGTCATTACTGAGATGGAAGCTTAGTTTGAAGAGTTTAATAGGACGCATTTTTCGGAGCGGCCTGGTGACTTTCTGGGTAGGCTACCTTTACGAAGATATTTGTTTCACGGCTAGTTGGCGTTCTTTAGATGCTACCGTGTAAAATATGCTTACGTTAAAAACTAACCGTACCATATAGGACCTGATAGGATCTAATCGGACGCCTAAGTATTTATTTCCAAAAAAATATTAATTTGGGTCGATAATGAAATGGCAGATTCGTTGAAAAAAAGTGTATCTTACTAAGAGGAGATTATGAAAAAAAAAGAAATATTTTTTTGTTGTCTTCATTACTAACACGGGATAAAATAAAACTTCCACAGTTGTGGTACGATTCTTTCGATCGCTCTTGTAAATTGTACAGCGTAGCAAGTCGATTGCTTCTTTGTGTAATAGCAATATAGGAGTAATCTTCATGCCAAATCAAACCCATTTCATTTAATTTTACATCTCTGCTTTTATATCTCTGCTTCTTACCTGTATGTTTTGCTAGGCAACTTCATTAGAATTTTTCCACTTTATTGGTCACCAATGATAATTTCTTCCTGATTTTTCAGAGGCACTGTTCAGAAAGTAAAATGTTTTCTCCCTTAAATCAAGTTAATTTTACCATCTAAATGCAGACATAGATAGATTTCCAATTAGACCAACAGTTAATCAAATCTTGGGTCACCTAACTCAGGGTTCTTATCCATGAAATTTTTTCAAAAATAACCTGACATTGCAGCAGAATTATCTGCTGCGAATATTGGCCTGGCCAAACTTAAACAGTTTGAGTGGTTTGACTTACACATGATGTATGTTTATGAGATTTCCCTTCGACTTTAAAACCTACAGACAAGTTTCTATCTATTTTATCTCAGGTGGGGCCAAAGTCAATGAAGATATTTTATGGGAGTTTACTTTTTTTTACTTTAATCTTGTCTATTGTTGAAAGACAAAAGACAAATATTTCAATTTTTTTTAATAATAAGAAAATTACAGTATTAGAGACATATAACTCAGGAAATCTCTTACTTCTAACAATCAGCATTCTATCTTCCGATTAAATAATTTTCTAAAGACGGTATTTTATAGTTTTTGTGGTGTACTTATATAGTGCTGCAGTCTTTGGCTAAGAAGTACGATTTTATGGTTACAAAAGAATTGTAGCGTATGTACGCTTCCTCAAGCTTCAATACAAACCTTAACTAGGAGCCAAATGCTACTACTTTTGAATATACAAAGGAAAAAGAAAGGAAGAAGGAGCTAATGAAAAAAAGAACAAAAACATATAATAATAATATAATATTTAATAAAGAGAATTTCCATATTTAATCTCATCTAAGCAACATGGATTTATGCATTGACGTTCAAACGTTAGAGAAAGGTTCTTTCCTTAGTTCCTTATTCTTTCCTAATTCATCTTTAATTCTGTTGTATCTGTGCCTTTTCAACATGAATCGACAAGTCCAGAGAAAGAGAAGATGTAAAGATGGCTATACAAGGACCAACTATTCTACAAATGTCGATTGGAGGTCGAGGATAGCTGTTTTGGCAACATCATCTAAGTCTTGATTAATGTACTCAGATAAAAAGACCGCGCTACCGATGCAGGGACCGAATTAAGGCGACTTTAGCGCCACCTTGAGCCGCCGCTCGAATTTAAATCGTTTTAGTGCCCATGATTAATGGACGAATTACCAACGATGTTTTAAGTAAATTTATTCAGCGGATTTTTTGCGTTGGGAAAGGTGCAGTTATTAAGATTACAATGCAGGTGTTAATTTGGTATTATTGATGTTGAAGTGTGATAATTTAAGCCCCTCCAATATTAGTTAAAAAGATGATATGCATTGGTAAGCGTAAAAAAAAATCGGATATACAGTGTCATCATAAAGTAAAGGATATATATCAATTTATTATGCAACATTTTGTAATTCTTCCAGTGTTTTTGGTCGCATTCTAAACACTAAACTTTTTAAATAGCTCCAAAGCCAAAATTCCCTGGGTTCAGATCGAGCCATTTTGGTGGCCATGAATTTTCCAAATGTCCTCTTATTTACAACAAGTCTTTAACATATCGGTAAGCGTGTGGTGATGCTCTATCTTGCGTCAAAATTATGTCAACTGTGGAATAATCTCTTAACATTTGCTGGTATCGTTTACCAATAACAGTTATACTTACGTATATGCTCAAAAAATATGGACCATTGATGAAATTAGCTGTAAAACGGTGCTTTCTTGTCATGAAAGTGTTTCCTTGTGGATTTCCTACTGACCATATTCAACAGGTTTTGAGTATTGATTCCACCATTAAGAATAAAATCATTTGTCATAAGATACGAGATAACTATCCGGGTTCAATTTCAATCTGTGTCTGATTGCTTCCTTCAATTTGGATACATTTTTAGGAATCTGCGTAAAATTTTCCAGCCCGTGGTAATGGCACTTGCAGACATTTTAATATTGCATTAGCACTGCGGATTTCTAGAGGATTACCATCGCTAGTCCTTGATTTTCTTAATCTTGGGAGGTTAATTACAGACCCTGTTCCTCCAATTTTGCTAATCAAACTACCGTACGCCTCCATTTTACAAAGGCCCGCTCTCAAAACCATTCTTGTTCGAAATCTTTGTAAATTAGGAGCGTTCCAGAAGTTTCCATCATATTCTTAATACATTGTATTGACTTATTCTTGTTTGGAGAGTTCAAGTTCAACTCGCAAAGGATATCATAATATAAAAGATTTCTAAAGACTTTCTAAAGACAGTCTTTAGAAATCTTCTGAAGAAGCTGACAGGATGGTCAGCGAAACGTCAAAAAAGTAAAAATTAACTACACGACATCACCCGAAAGATATTTCTACTATGGATTGCGGTCGTGAAAGCCTACACTCAACTACTAAGAAAACTAGTTTTACAGTCTCCTTACACCTGATACGATTTCAAACCAACATGCTTAATTTAATAATACATTGTCTTGTTACATCGAAAGTTGTTTTGGGGACTGTAACCCGGTTTTTGTCGCCCCTTTCTAGACGGCAGGCGCGTATCTCTCAGCATTAGATTGAGTTAGAAGATACTTTGCTTATTGTTTCCAAGCGCAGTAATAGATGCCGAGAGGTAAATAGTGGTGTGAGGTAGAGAAGCACTCGGAGCAACGCTGTTATCATGTCCATTGATTAGTGTTTCCTCTTTTCACATTAACTTTTGCGTAAGCGATCCCATCAATATAAAGAGCTATATTAGCATTACATTGGTTACTTCAAAACGTAAACGTCATTGAGTTCTTACCAAATGCAATTGTTAGTGTAAGAAGTCATTAGTTAAATTAGGTAGTCCCATACAAAGTTACATAGAATTTTTTGCATTGCAAAGTATTGTAGAAGGATCCCACAGAATTGCCGGCTTCCTTTTTTCTATATGAAACAAAAATTTATTTAAACAAATTCGCATTGGATCATGATGGTAGCTTCAAAATTTCGAATTTTGAAATTGACCAAGTTGAAAAATAATCATTTTAATACTGTAAGCAACGTTTTGATCTTCGAAGCTTGTTGATTCTTAGTTTGCGCTATTGTCGTAATTTTGGAAAGAAACATGTCCATTAATTAGTGTTTCCTCTTCTCGCATTAACTTTTGCGTAAGCGATCCCATCAACACAAAGAGCTATATTAGCATTACATTGGTTACTTCAAAACGTAAACGCCATTGAGTCCTTGCCAAATTCAATTGCTAGTACAAGAAGTTATTAGTTAAATTAGTTTGTCCCATACAAAGTTACACAGAATTTTTTGTATTGCAAAGTATTGTAGAAGGATCCCACAGTATTGCCGGCTCCCTTTGTTCTATATAAAACAAAAATTTATTTAAATAAATTCGCATTGGATCATGATCGTAGTTTCAAAATTTCGAATTTTGAAATTGACCAAGTTGAAAAATAATCATTAATTTAATTAATACTGTAAGCAACGTTTTGATCTTCGAAGCTTGTTTATTCTTAGTTTGCGCTATTGTCGCAATTTTGGAAATAAGCTCGAAGCTTTGAATGGTTAAAAAATAGCCAAAGAAATAGATCAGTGGGCTAGGAAGGTTCTATATTAAAAGTTGCGAAATGAATCGGTTGCGACCAATAGTAGTTCTATATCTTCGCGGGTGCGTAATTACTGATGTTTTTGGGGTACTATTGCTACTGGGGCAAGGACGCAGTTGCCTTTAGTCACTGCGATCTTAATAGATCTGCGACTGTTAGAACAGTTGGAGGTTTTTAATAAACCTTAGTACTACTTCCTTCAGTAGATGCAAGAATCTGTTTGGCGCAGGCAACAGATTTGATTCCCAGGGAGAGGAATTTTGATTATCCTCCTAAGTCTTCATTGCTTGTTTTATTTATGTGGCTTCACTGCCTCTTTGACCAGTTTATCTGCCTTCTTGTTACCTTCGATCCCTTGGTGGCTTGGAACTCACCACAAAGTAACGTAGTTATTGCATTCTAATTACTTTAGATTGTGTACATATCGTGTATGACATCAGATTCGTATGTGTGAGCCTTAGTAGCCTTTTTCTCAAGGCCTTTCATGGCGCACAGGTTTAAAGCAGAAATCCTTGTTTGAAATACGTTGGTTTGGAGTCCTGTAAGTATTTTCAGGTGGTAGTGAGGGCCACTAATGGCTATAGTTGTTCCGATTCCTATTCTCGAATTGTCTGTGTGTCATGTCTAATACGGTTTCAGCTCCGTGAATTGACCATAGCGATAGTATGAATAATTTGACTCATATTTATAAAACATATGCGATCTCTATTAAAACAAGTTATAAATACATTTATCTAATGGCTGTTACCAGATCCATATGTTCACAGTAAATGCATGAAATCTTCATGTAATCTAATATAATAAGTAATGAGCCAGATAGTATAAAATTTGTATTCTAATGAGTGTTAGGCGGGTGATGATAATAATAATGTCTAGGAAGTCTGAGCTTCTTCGCTTCACGACAAAAAAAAATTAAGAACACACATCCGACAATAACGATAATGATGGATAATCTCGGTACATATGCTATTCATGCAAAGGTAAATGTAGTAATGAATCGGCGATGTAACGTTAAAGTAATTGTGGTTAGTGGCAACTGTGTGGTTTGAAGCCGCCTTGAAAATTTGTAACACGGTAATGTGTAGGTTTGTTCAAGCAGAAGTTGTTAATGTAATAATTTTCCTCCGAATGTGAAAATTGCGTATTTATATTTGTTTTGCCAAAAGTACTGCATGTATGGTTGGAAGGAAATAAGTGACTTTGGTAACCAAAAAAAAATAATGCTATCCGGCGCCATCAATGTGGTATTTTAACTCTACCTTGTATTGCTGCTGCCTCACATTTTGAAACGTGTTTCACCGTAAATCAACAACATCATCAACACCACGAGGAAGCTATTTTAGCATTTTAGCATTTTCTGATATATTCCTGCTAGTGACTGGTCCTTGTAAAGCTCTTAGTCGGCTATTTCTTTTCTTGAATCTTAAACAAGAAATACGGTTTTTTTTTTATTGCGTTTGGTAATAGCCTCAGTTAAAGAGAGTTTCTACAAATAAAACAAAAGTATAGCAAAGTTGTTATTGCCCTGATAGTTTTAGCTTTTCAGCAATTCAAGATTTTCAATGATCATGTCTTCGTAATTACATTTTTGAAGTTAGACGTCAACGTGCTGGCTACCTAATTAAATTCTTTCGAGCTCAAAATTATTATAATTGCCTCCCGTCTAGTAACTATAATTATGAGATATTTGAAATAGGATTTATTGAGAAACACGGCAAGAACTTTAATATGCACCCGGTAAAGCAATAGCTTCCAAAACCACCAGCAAATCCCTAGCCAGCGGATGGGTTTCTGCCTACATGACATTATCAGCGTTGCTCTGAGTGGTTTCAAAGGGCAGGTGTGTATCTCTTTGCACTAGATGGCCCTAGGGAGTAGGGTGCGTTGGAAAGAACATCCTAAACTCCAGGAGTGTATTGCACATGTAAAAATAATGTAAAAAAACATATGTTCTTATTCGATTTTTAAGTTATGAACAATTGAAAAAATGTTAAATAGCCTTCTTGTAGATAGTGCGAATTTTCGCTTGTTTTCGTGTTAGTACGTCTTAAATAACATAAAAATATTCTTGCGTTGACTACCAATGTAAAACCAAAAGGCAGCCACACAAAATTTGTCTCGCTTCTTATCATATAAGGCTATCTGAGGCTCAAAATCATATCAATAATGTAATTGTTCTAATATCGTCAGTGTATTTTGCTGGCGGCTTAACGTTTATTTTCGAATTTGCACATTATTTTGTGAAAAAATGCCGTACACTTATTCAAATTTAGAACATGCAATTATGATGCTTGCTTATTATGTTTGTCATGAGAATGTTACAGCTCCTGTTGAAGAATATCGTCAACGAAGAGGAACCCCGGTAAAAACGTATTTATCAGAGTTTTCAACAGACTGTGCGAGGTCGGAGTGCTTGCCATTGCTTATGTAACATTTTAGCGAGCTGCTGTACCAGGCTTAGAAGAATTAGAAAATATCTTAGATTTAGTAGAAGAAGATGCAAGGCTTATATTCATACCACATTGAGCGTATACAACATTTACATTAGGAAAATTATGCTAAGCGTACGGAATTTCGTCGTTGGAAATGTAATAGTCGTTGTGTTGGATCGTGCGTAATTTTAACGGATGCAGCAATATTCATCCGTGACTACATTAATAATACTCAGAATTCTCATGCATGGTTAGACGAAAATCTCCACCCAATAGCACGAGTTTTGGTAAACGCGTGGTATGGTATGGCCCATAGTTATTTAATTGGTTTCTTCAGTTTAGAGAATCAAAAAAAAATTGTTCAAAATGAAGCATTTTTAGAGGATGTTCTTCAAACATCAGAATGCCAGCACGATGGAGCTCCTGCACATTTCGCTCGTTTGACCAAACAACATTTGGACGATAGACTTCCAGAGTTTTGGAGTTTTGGTCGCGGTAGTCCCATTAGTTGAACCTCTGTTTCCTAAGCTCAAAGTTTCGCTCGGAAGGTAAAGATCTTCGGGAAATGAGGAATCCATCATATTCTTAAACCTTTATTTCGCAGAACAAGGTGCTAACTAATTCTGCTAATATTTGGATGAAGAGATGGGAGCATTGTTAGGAAGAGTGTATCGAATTACAAGGGAACTATGTTGAGAAATAAAACTGAATTTGACAAAAATGTGTTAGGCTAAAATTTTTTCAGTGAACACTTGTATATTGTGTACATCGAAAAGCACCAGAGGTAACGGCCACAATTGTATGCATTTGGAAACAATTCTACATCAAAATATAATATAGAGGGTGTTCTATTTAAAAAAGTACAACTTACATCAAAAAATTCCAAATATTCAATGCTCTTTCAATCGCTATCCACAGCAGATTGGGCACCTAATATTAACGGAAATAAAATTATAAAGGAATACCTTGCACCCATCTGTTCCTAGAATCTCACCTTAATCTACAATTACCCTAAAGATTTTCATGTAACAATACAGAATCGTTCAGTAATGGATATTGCGGTTTACTTTGTTTACACAGCTACCCTTTTTTTGAAGAAGATTAAGTCTTTTGCGGACAGGTAAACCACACGAGCATGAAGAAATCGTTCTGAGGTAATACTGCCCCTTTTCTTTTGTGCCATGAAGATATGCGATTATTGCTCCGTATTTTTTGCATTCATCTTATTTGCAGAAGAGAGGAGATGTGAAATATATACTTCCTGTTGCTCATTTAATTTAACGAACTCTAAAATCACCGTGTTAATGATAATTATTCTAGGAATAACTGAAAGCGAATGCTCTTCAATTAATTTATCGTTATGATCTTAATTTCTTCATTTTCCTGCGTCGTAATTGACTAGTAACATGACTGGAACGATTAATTTACTTCTACGTGGGCATTATTGGTCATGCCTACGGACAATTTGTGTGACAATTTCCGTAGTTATGAGGTGGATTATTCTCACAGTAAAGGATTATGTATGCAGACATACCTTTGGTATGTAAGAGAGGCAGATTTAAAGGTGTTTTAACATTCACATGGCGTTTAATATTCACATGTGTGTTTATGTATGTAAATTGACCGTAACTGGTGCATATGTGGATGCCGATGTGGAAGCCGATCCGTTATTAATGATGTTTAATTACACGTTAAAGGAAGTTCAAGACTTTTAACGTTTAATGTATTATTTCATGTGTGAGCTTGTAGATAAATATAGGGTGGTATTTCTAAAGAAATGTAAGTGGCGGAGTGATTTGTATTCATGGGCGTCTTTTTTTTGATGACAAATGGATAAAAAAGAGCTTTGTCCTATCTCTCTTAAGATTCTGTTCATAGATTTGTTCGACACGTAAAAATATAGTTGGAGTCAAACAAGCTAGAGTATTCGTTGAAAAATTTATATATAGGGCGTTTCAGAGGGAAGAGAAGTATTTCGAGGGTATATTCCGAAGGTTAAAATAACTAAAACAAGGTAAATTATGCCGTATAGATTTAGCCATAGAGAGTATGCCGGCATGGATTTCGTTTGTGGATATTGCAATGGTAATGCAACTAATGCAGTCGAGTCGCTTTCTGGCTGGAAGAATTCTAAATTGGAAAGTATTTCACAATGAATTTGCATCTGTTGGATAAACAGGAATATTTGCAGCTGCAAGAATTGTTTCCGAAATAGAGCATGGTTTAGATATATTGTCCATCTAGAAAGTATCCGGAATTTATTATTTTTCTTAATTTTAATATATTTCTTTTTTGTTACATCCTAACACAAAAGTTATGCATTAAGTAGGTTGTGGCGACTGTAGGCCATGGCAAAAATCAGTTAACAACACCAGTTGTCGAATATTGTTGATTATCAACAGGCTTAATATTTGTGAAATAATGTCGCAAGTAGAAAGAAGACAGTTGGTGGAATATTTGTATAGAAAAGGTGTTAAAAAATTAGTGCAATTGACTGAACTCGGAAAAAGTGCAGTATATGAGACAATAAAGAGGATAAAAAATAGGAGAAATATAAGCCATTCACCAGTTTCTAGAAGACCGCGTAAGATTAGCGGAAACAATCTAAACGCTTTAGTGACTTTAGGACGACAAAACCCGCGCCTAGGGTTTCGAAAACTGGCTAACAGATTTGGCAATCAACGTCAAATAAGAGTGTGTCCAGAGACTGTCCGCATTTCACTGAGAAGACAAGGTTACTTATCAAGGAAACCAAAAAAAATCCCTGCAATGACACCTCTACAAAAGCAACGAAGAATAGATTTTTGCCAACGATTTCGAGACGATAATTTTAGTGATGTTTTTATATCTGACGAAAGTTGTTTTCAGCTTGGTGCAAATCATTTAAAAATCCTATCAAGAGAAAATGTTACCGTTCAAATTTCCAAATTTCCCACAAAAATAATGGTTTGGGGAGCAATCTCTCAGCGTGGTGCTACACCTCTCTGTATAATTGATGGCACCGTTAATAGTGCAAAGTATTGTGAAATTCTTGAAACGGCTTGTGCTTTATATCCCGAAGGGTAGTGTTTTCAACAGGATAATGCAATATGCCATACTTCCGAATATACTAAAGGTTGGATGCTAGAACAAAACTTGGCAACAATTCCACGGCCAGCAGCTTCCCCAGATCTTAGTCCCATCGAAAACATATGGGGACTAATGAAAATTGAAGTAGAACGAGCAGCACCACGAAATAAAGAAGATTTGATTCGGTCAGTTTTACAAGCCTGGAGCACTATCACTGAAAAGTATAGCGTTGACCTCGTTTCGGGATTACCTGAACGTTTAGTTAAGTGTTTACAGTTAAATGGAAATTTTATTAGTAAATTGGAGGAATTATTTGTTGTGATTTTATTATTATTATTATATACCGTCAAATTTTAGCCGTGCTTTTTGTTTTCCGGATACTTTCTAGACGGACTATGGAACTTCAAGCAAATATTCTAGGTATGGTAGAAGAGAATCAACATAAGCGCGCAGCGTCTTGCAACTTAATCAGAGTACGCACACAGCCCTTTGGGGGGTTGCTTAAAGGAAATAGTTTACATTCTTTCCACGTTCAAACTGTTCAAAGTTCTCACGCATGGTGCAAGGTTGCAAATCTGTAACTGGACCCGACAAAATGGAAGACAATTACATTTTATTTAGTGACGAAGTTCGATTCATTGGCGATTGAGTAAATAATTATCGTAAGGAACATCGATGGTCAGACGAAAACCCACATGCCACAGTTGACCGGCGTAGGTTGAATTTTTTTGGAAGGGCACATGACAGAAATTAGAAGTGAAATTGGCCAGAGACCAAATTTTCTGGTAGCAGATAGATGCCCTTACTAATACCGTAGTAGTACCTGTTATGCTAACTTACTAGATGTCCAAAGAACCTGTACGTAGAATTTACTAAGGTTTGGCAGTTTCTGCTCAATATCATTGGTTAACATAATCGGGAAGTTAATAATTTAGTACATGCTTATGATTTTGAGTAAACATGCCATGATTTTATGTAAACAACCTTACCTTAAAAGCAAGGCGTACCTCTATTAGTTTATACGGAAACAACATTCAACATCTCTCCTACTGAGATTGGATATATGGAGAACCTTGACGTGGGATAGTTGATGAATTTTGCAATGCGTAATACTGATAAAAATGCTGTTCTTATCTTTTCAGAAACTATTCTATAATAAAAAACAAGGCTCCACGCGAGTGAACTGGACCGCAGAAGCATAGAAAAATGCAGCGAGTGCATTTGAAAACAAGAGACTGAGCATTAATATGGCATGTAACTCGTCTGATGTGCCAGGGACTACGTTGAAACGATGAAATATACACTTTTTTATAAAAAAATTTCTTGGTTCATGATCAGCATTAGGTACTGGACATGAAAAGTACAGAGGTATGGATTTACGCTTACGAGGAATTAAGTACGATCGATGGCCTACAAGCTAGCTGAGCCATTAAAAATCAAACAAAATTTTATTAGAATTTCAAGGATATTTTAGCCCTTTTTCATTATTGACGAGATTGGTTTTAAGTTGAACAATAAATCTCGGCATGTCGTGGCTGTTAAGGCTTCGAACACTGTTTCAAATATCATCTTGGGGAGAAACGCAGAAACCATTTCCGTGATTGCGGGTTGTAAGGAAGAAAGCTTTTTTTCCTCCGGCGTGGGTTAAAGAATCACAACAAAGCACAAAAAAGTCGACGGAAACAGTATTAATGATATTGGATGGCTGCAGTTCTGACTGCAGCTCGGCATAGATGCTTAAGCTTGCTAAAGAAAATAATATCATTTTACTGCTTACCCAGTCATACCATACGTTACTTGCAGCTGTTGGATAGAACTTTCTTTAAATCATCAAGACGCTCTATTAGGTATTGTTCCATTCGATTGCTACGGTTGTTTATTCTTACTACCTACATTGCAGGCAGAAAACTTCAGCCCGGGATTTTACAACAGCCATCCCTAGACAATAAGGGAATGCGAATTTTCACTTCTTCTGAACCTCGATCTCAAAATTTGGTTTCAAATGAGTTACTATTAACAAGCTGCAGCGCTTCGGCTTCAAATAACTCTGCTGATGCTGCTCGGAAAAATGTTGACTTGAAACTGTGCACAAAAGGGCCAAAAATTTGGCTTCAGTATTAATACAGAAAATAATATAGATGCATTAAAGGAGAAAAGCTTGCTAAAAAGTAGTAAAAAGATGTAAGAGTTACTAACCAAAACAACGGTCAAGAAAAGGAAATTAAAAATATTTGATACATTATGATGATGGAGAAGAAATAAACGATGACGGCAATGACTACTGTGTAGGTTATGGCGGAGAGCACGAAGCTACTAAGAGGAGTGAGGACTGGGTTAAGTGCGTTGGGTTTGAACGTTGGCTGTACGAAGATTGTAAATAATTGAAACACGCGTGGAAAGTTTTTACCCAAACGCAAGACTGCGTTTTATTTAAGTATATTGTGCTTAGTTTATGACTACGCAATGCTGTGCACAATCTTCGGTTTTGTTTAAATACAATTTTTCGGAAAGATATTTTCGTTTTGCATTAAATGTGAGATAACGTGGGCACTTCTAACACAATGTCCTCCACGTTCAAGTGTCGATGATAAAAATTCTTTGAATGTTCGCCTTCCAAATCGTTGAAGTCACCAGATCTTAACGCTGTAGATTATTATTTGTGGGGGTGAATAAGATCTTTGATTTTTTGGACAAAATTGGACACGAAGGAGGCACTAGTTCATCGTATTTTTAATGCTGTAGTTGCCGTAAGAAAGCAAGAAAATGTCTATTATTATTCTATTTTAAACATCAAATAATCATTTATTTCTGTAATAGTCAAAAATCGAACTTAAACATATTGGTTTATTTTACTTATTTTAACCTTTCAAATATACCTTCGAAGTGCTTTCCTTTCCTCCTGAAACATGCTGTAGGTTGTATATACATATTTGTACATAAAAGATCTACATACATATACGGTCGTCACTCATGTATAAGTAGATACTAAAAAGGAGCAGCTCGCGCCCTACATATCCTTTTCTAGCCCGTTAGAAAAGCGGTAAGTCGGTTTCCGTTTACCTGGCGCGACCGGCGCCACTCGAACACACCTCTGCGGCCCTTTGCGGCTTAAACACCGCTTCGTCTACCGACAGATCGACCGACATCTCCAGCGCACACCTTTACTAGAGTACAACATGCATAACCCACAACACGCAGCATGATGGCCTAAAGATACCTACTACTCGCATCACATCAAGTCGCCCGCGCCGGCTGTCACCTTTTTCTGGATCTTTTGCTTCGGGGAACCACCTAGAGGGTCTTGCTGCTTTTCTGCGTGTAGCTGGTGGATGTGGAATTGATCTATTTGGTTGCCTTGGTTACAGTGGTATTTAATGTCTGCACATATATAAAATAATAGGAAAGGAGCAGTGTAGAGAATACAATAACGTTATTTAAATTATCGGCTCGGTGGTCTGACTGGGCAGAATTTAGGGTTGTGTGTTCGATTCTCGCTAGTATTAAATTTTCTTAGTGGGTCCGGTACACTCCCGGGTCACCATTCGCAGCTGGGGCACAATTAACTGCGTTTCATTCTTTACGGCGAGGTGGTGTTAGCAAGAAAGCCATGGAGCATATTACACACAAAGGCCTCTGAGCTTATGACAAGCTTTAAAAAGCTTATAAACTCCGTTGGGTCGCCACCATACTAAGAAAAAAAACAAAGATAACACTATCCTTACAATAATTTCAATTGTGCATTAAAAGCTTACCTTTTACCTTGATTAGAATAATAATAATATAACTGCCATGATTAATACTATTCAGCCACGTGCAATTAGGAGCGTTCACATTTGGGTCAGAGCGATGCTATTCCGATGCTGAATGCAATGTTTCATCGACTTGCGTAACCGAACTCCCTTCTTGTTGGTCTCCTCTTTCTATTCTGAGGGTTTCATAAGATAATGTTTGCAATTAAATATTTAAATTTAGATAAATCTTCTTCGTTCTAGCGAGAACGCATATTTCGACGTTGACACTAAACGGCTAACCCCAATGTACGTTATAGTTTGGCAAATCTATCTTATCTATTAAATTTTCAATAATAGCATTTCATCAAATGCCGCACGTGCTCCTCTATCACGCTTCTTGTGATGTCTTAGACAAAGTTTCTTGCTACAATATACATTCACCTATTACACATGTACAGATCGACCAATGAAATTGGATCAATCGTAATTACGACTTCATGCATGCATATCGAGAATAGCGTGATATGTCAAAAATTTGACCTGGTAAACCACTCGGGAAGTTGCAAAAATCCCCATATAAGGTGCGAATCTAAGCAAATTCTGTGTGAAAGTTTTTAGCTCATTCGAAAAAACGGCTGTTTCGAAACGATACACACGAATATGGAAATTGGACGTTTTACGACATACTAAAATACTTCATCGGTGGACATCGTCATCTTCTAGACGCGGATCGTCGTCTCCTAACAAAAGAAAAGGGGTTTATTGCAACATTCGAAGCTACACACATGTATAGTCAGTCGCAAAACCTGTTAATCTAGCAGACGCCGACGATAAATCACCAAGTAGGTTCTTTTACTATTCTCGTTTATCTATTATTATATGCGAATGCGTTTCGCTTGCTCGGCCAACAATCCTCCAATGAGAACCGTAGCCGGTTAATTTTTTAATGCTATACAAAGTAGATAGGAAGAGGCAGGTAACAAAGAGCGAGGCGTTGTTAAGGATGAGATATTAGACGTATGAGTGACTTTATACGCGCAAAAAATTGCCGTGGAGTTACTGGAGGAGGTGGTAAATCAAGTTGCTAAGCAAATATTTTTAGTACGCTTATAGTTCTTTAAATTTGTTGATATATTAGAAATTATCTGATGCACATTGCAAAGGACATGATCCCTGTGCAATACAATTTTGGTCAGCCTTACAAGGTGATTATTGAAAGCTCTACTGGGCAGCCTGTGATCCTCGAAGAAAAAGAGCTACCCTGACTTGGTACACGAACGACTGATGGAGCCAATATATTTTAAGCAGAGATTTGCACCTATGTACCATAAGGATTCTCGAGAAAGGGAATTATAACTACATCCAGCGACAGTTCCAAAGGCTATTAAGCCCGGCACATGCGAATCTGGTTTGCTATATGAATGTGTACTCAATTTAAGGCAAACGAGACGTAATAACCACCCAATATTATTTTGGGGTGGGTCCTAAGCGACGAAATCCCTTTTGTTGGCTCCAAAGCAGCCACATAAAGTAAGTAATAAAGACATGGGAGGGCAATCACAAGGTCTCGTACAGGGAAAATGTTTTAGGGCAAAATCAGGTGAATATCAGGCTGATCAAAGACAGCAAAAATAATGCTATCGTTCAGCAAAGGTGACCCTAGATTACTGGCAGGATGTTTCAGAGGTCAGGTAGCCTTAAACTATCATTTATTTAAATTAGGAAAAGCTGAAGATCGAATTTGTCGTTTATGCCAAAAAGATGTGTTACCATCAGTTGCATGTGAAGGAAGCAAGGGAGAAGATGCTAGAGTAGTACAAAAGCTTCCAACTATTTTAACACAAACAAGGGCATTTTGTTGCAATAGACCTATTAAGGTCGCAGTGACTAAAGGTAGCTGTGCCATAGTCTGGTGACGAAGATGCAGACGACGACCTCCTTAGTGCTGCAACCCCAAGCCTGAATCTACCGATTGCTACTTCTGAATCAAAAAACCAGAACACTGTTGTATATTCTGATAACACTCTAAGGGACCTAAACACAGATCACCCAGCTGTACGAGAACCTACTGAAGAAAGCGACGAATCGCTCGGAAATTTAGGTAATGATAACGACGAAGGCTTCAACTGGAAGCGAAATTCTAAGGTACCAGGCCTTTTGGAATTAGCAGGAATGTTGAACCGGACATAAGCAATTCATTGCATTAAATGGTCGCTAAATTTATCTCTGGATGAACTGAAGGCATATATAGGCTTACTAGTAATTGTGTCTTCCAAGTAAGATATTTTTTGTAAGGTCGTTACAAGTTCTGTCGGTGCCCTAAGCTCTGCTCTGGAGGATAGAGAAGTTTGTGTTAACGGGAGGCCAGATAGCCCTTTTATCCTACAGCAGTTTTCAGTGGAAGGGCAACATGACGTTGATCTTCGTCCAGCATACTGGCTTGATGTGGCTACCAGCTTTTCCTCCTTCCAAAGATTACAATCAAGTCGAAGGGGCCAAGGTTCAGCAGGCATCGTGGACTGTGTTGAAGATATTAATAAAGCAAGATTTCCAGAGTGCGTTCCTTAAATGGAAGAGGCACTACTGGCGAATTCTATAAAGAATTGTCTTCTAAACTTATTTCAATTATTCATGGCTACTTGTAATATATGGGACAATTGGAATTTAGGTTTCTTTGAATATGTATTTTGGACGCCATTCGACTCCAATAATATATTTTGTGTCTGCTATAATTCTGAACCAAGAGAAATCTAAAATCGGAATCGATATTTGTTGGAGACCTTCCTGTTGGTAAAATTTGACTATAACATGGCAAGTGTCAATCATTTCAAATGCCATCTTATCGAGACATCCAAAGAAAACAATTTACGATACGCTGCGAGTTGGGGATGCTTCGCTTCGGACGTTGATTTCTGCAATTGGAAGCGAGACGGGAGAAAAGGAGGACACCGCAATCGTCGTCGGCCCGACAGAAAAAGAGATAATTATCGGTTGTGCGTGCGTGCGTACCGGACCTTCCTTTGCTTTCATCCATACAAGGACCACACGTAAGGCAGCATGCTTTCGATCCTAGACGGATTTGGCCTCAAGTCAAGGACGCGTACGGCCGGCGTCTAACTAACTCTGTTCGGGCGTCATTACGGACGATGATTGCTGTTGCGGTAGGATGGCGAAGAGGGTAAAAAATGGGCAGTTCATAAATTTACGTAGATCTTTTATTTACGTTTTCGGCGACCGCGGGGTGCCGATTTTTCCTCGCCTAATCTCTATTGTCGGTACCTCGTACGCTCACCCATTTCGCCTTGTTCGCTTTGCGGTTCCCTTTTGCGCTTTTCTAGCACGTGTTTAACCCGTAATTACTTGATTTTTGAACGATTTGTTGTTGGACGCTAATTGAGCAAATAAATCTATCGCCATATATATGCGTTTGTTTGTTGGTTTAGGATTTAATTGACAAAAACATTAAAAGTACATTTCAAAGAGCGTTTGTTGAAACCGTACTAAGAGGAAACAAAGGAGATTCGTTAATGAAACATAATAAATCTGCGGTCGGACAATTATTAATATTCTGTAACTTTTGCGTTTACAATTTATTGTAATTGTAATTAGAGTAACCGGAGAAGCTGAAGAAAAGGTAGGAAAAATGAGTCGAATAATGCCCAACATTGTGGGAAGGGGGTAGACCGATATTCATAAGAGGAGATTGCTCGCCGGAATAGCGCGTCCCATACTCCTCTACGGAGCACCGATGTGGGCAGAGGCACGAAAGGTTGAAAGAAACTGTCTTCTCTCCACGTGGCTCTGCAGATTATCGCCGGAATTCCACCCATAGGTCTGTTGGCACAAGAAAGGGTGCAGAGATAGAAAAGAATTAATCAGAGAAATAAAAGATCGAGCACTGAATATTTGGCAGGAAAGTTGGAACAGGAACACGCTTAAAGGGCAATGGACAAAGACGCTAATACCAGAGTTAGGAGCGTGGAATAAGTGAGACTTTCATCTCACAGAGTCGCTGACAGAGCAAGAGTTATTCAGAGCGTATCTGAATAGAATGCAAGAGTTACCGGAAGACAAATGCATAACATAGTAGAATATCCTCATATGTAGTCGCTCGAACACAATAAGAGGGGCAACTAGAGCGAACATCGGAATAGAAATAACAACGAAGAACTTGGTTGAGAAAATGATGGAATCCACGGAGAACTGGGAAAGGCTGCACCATATCATCAAAATCATAATGAATACAAAGGAGGAGGAAGAAAGAAGAAGACAGAACAGCTAGGCGAAAGAAAGAAGAAGGAAGGAGAACGATGAGGCTACTCAGTGCTTCCGTGACGTAGAAACCTGTATGGTGGTTCCATGGAAGTACCAGGAGAGACGAAACGGGTTGGTTTCGGTTTTGCACACACTAACTGCTAATCCCACATTGCCATGTTTCGAAGTATATACATGGCGTCCCACCCGGCAAAAAAGAAACACATAACTATTAAACTGCTTCACCATTTTCTTTGTATGGGTTGATTTTGTTTCATTGAATTTGGTCTATGTCCCATTTCATGTCACCTTCCACTTCATCAGTTCTAACCTCCAGCATGTAAGTGTCTTTACAAGAATTAAAATAGACGTTTCATTCGAGATTCAGCCAAAAAATATGCACTGCTTATTATAACACTGTAGTTTCCAAAGCATTTATAGCAAGCGGTACGCACTTAACGTAAAGTACAAATTAACTACTAGCGCATAAATTGCTTTTACTCCATATAAAGGCACGTGTTATTCATATCGCATTAAAAATACAATCAATTATCAACCGAGCGGGCCTGATACCAAGCCCGTAATTATAAAAGCATTTATGTCAATTAATTTAATTGACACAATTACCGATTAAAAAGGAATTCTTCTTCTTTTTCCGCTGCAACATAGTATATTTATGTCCGCATTAAATTTATGTAGGTGTTGACGTCTGTAACCGAGCGTATGTGGATGCGTGCAAGACGGATCAACAAGTACAAATTCTAGACGTCTATTAGAAATCGACTTATTACACATTAACAATATATCAACCGCAGGAACGAATGCTTTTATGTCGGACGAGGTAATAAATAATGCTGATGGCAATTATAATTTTGCGTAATGGATAAAGTTATGAATGGTCTTGTATTGTTACGTTTAAATTGGTTGTAATATGCGTGTCGGTGAAGTTGTTAGGTTTTCTTGGCCGTTTCGATGGTAACGAAAGTCGAAGGCAGTATTCGCAGTAATAACGTTTTAAGTAAAATACCCATTTGATACCGAAACAAGTCTTTTCTAATTTTAACAGGTAGACATTTTCGCGACAAACTACAATTTTAGACGTACTTATTTTCTCCAAGACTAAATATTGTGCTAATTTTCACGTATTTGCTACTAATTCCCAAGATATTGTATGAAATATGTGTGAGCGCCAGTACCTATGTACAAGGTGGGCCAAATTCGATGCTTTTAATAGGGAACTTATATTTCTAAAGGAATTAGACAAAAACTGACCTAAGCTTCTCGAGCTCGATTTTAAAAAGAAATCGATTGGTGAAATCCCTATTTTTATATCTTCCTTAATATAAGAGATACAGAGCGTTTTCTTAAAATGTGCAATTTTTAAAAACCCTTGTAACTTTTTTATTTGTGAAAATGCTTGATTGATATAGAAACTATATTAGGGCGCTTTTTGACGCAGAATCCTATGCTCTAATTTTTTCTTTTTTTAAACTCCTATTTTTTGAGATATTATCAAGATGTTATGTTTATATGGAACACCCTATATATTTTTACACTATTGAAAAGCATATAAAATTACGTTTAGAATGATATAAAAAATAATGTGAAATGAAGAAAAACAAATAATTTAAAAATTGTATAAATGATATAACACACTTGATATTTTAGAGATAGAAATATAAGTTCCCTATTAAAAGTATCGAATTTGGCCCACCTTGTATGGTGCAAGTAATAGCTGTAAGAGAAAATACTCTTTCCTTTTCTGATAAAATAAGATCATAATTTTTTCATAGATCCGTGTTGGTGACTGCTGACTTTACATTAATTTACATTAAGGTATATTCTAGTATATAAAATATAATTATATATTTTACCAAAATTACAAATAATGCTGATGGAACTGTATTTACTAATATCAGATCGATGGCGCTTTTCAAAAACTTGAAAATGTAGCTGCGCGTGCTATTAACACGTTAACACTATCTCGGCGGCTAAGATAATTCGATTTGGTCCAAAAACATACAGCCTGGTATTCTTGTCTCCGTTCTCTTGTTATTAACTAAAGACTAAAATGATAGATTCTCAACGATTTCGGTCTCAACCGGTCAACGGATAATCATTGTAAGCATGCTGCATTTCCTGCTTTTGAATTCGACGAATACGAGATAATTTGTTCCACGCTTCAATTTCTTAAAATAAAGTTCTTTGGGGTGAATCAGGTTCTTGATGTTAATAGTGTACCATACTGGACAACTGCGATTATAGGTCCTAGCTACCGGAACAAGACAGTCAAAAACATTCAAGAACATATGTTGTTGTAGACTTCCGCGGTCTTTGTTTTCTTTTAAAGAATTTGGGTTTCCGGGTTGAAACCGCGTCGTAATTGCATGAGTATGCCGACGTTTCGTTCTCAATTGCATGGAGCTTCTTCTAGGCTGCTGCATGCAATTGAGAGCAAAACGTCGGCATTTTCATGCAATTACGACGCGGTTTCAACCCGGAAACCCAAATTCTTTAAAAGAAAACATTAAAATACTTCATAGTCGTCATAGCCGATGTCTGGTGGGCTTTATGTAAATAGATACAAAATCAATTTGTAGAGTTTGCAACTATTTAAAAAGAAATCTATTGTCAAATAGAAGCAGCACAGATTGAAAAATATTTTGATCCTTTTAGTACTAATGTTTGAGAGTAATTTCAAAAATTTGACCAAATTCATTCGTTTTTTGGAACAGCGGTATTTCATTGAAAAGTAGAAATTCGGCAGGGAAAAGAGACCTTATGAGTTATGAGTATATTAAATCTAGCATAGAGAAGTAAGAAAATCCTAATGGAGTGGAATACGGCGTTATTGTGTACAGAGTAAGAGTGTATGAGAATATAATAAAAAATAAGCTTCGAAAAACCGTACAACCGAAGCTTGCTGATGAGCAGACTGGACTTAAACCAGCCCGCAGTGTAAATTACTATATTTCTACAGTGCAACAAACTGAGACATTTTTGCTAATTAGCTACATAGCAAAGAGGGAGGAAGAGTTTTATGGATTTATTGATTCAAAAAAGCATTTGATACGGTCAGCAGAGAAGGAGAATGGAAAAGTCTGGTGGCTAAGGTTGTTGATAATTAAAACTATTAAAAGTCTTTATAGAAACATAGGCAATAAGGCCAGAACAGTATGGTGTGTTGATTCCATTACTGCTCACCTGCCTCATGGAAGAAATCATAAAAGAGAGGTGAAACAGAAGAATAGGCTATAGAAATCTACAATAGTAGCAAGAAACCCATAAATAGAGACAACCAAGGCAGGTGAAATCTTTTTCGCAGCGACTTGTGTCTACTCGCCTCATAAGAAAGAGTTCGTGTTGCCTATTGGTTTCCCCGGAAGTCGACAAAACACGAGTCTGTCTAGTTTCTGCAAAAAAATAATAATTTCACCCGCCTTTGTCATCTCTACTCATAAATTCTGAAGAGGAATATCAAGGTATGGACAAATTTATCAAGTAAATAAAATCTATTTATAAATAAGGACAAACCGAAGTGATAGCTGTATCATGTAAGGATGGACAAAAATGAAATATTAAAATAGAAAGGGGAGACCTAGAGCTAGTGCTGGGAATAACTTTCAAAGGCAAAGCCATTCCCAAATAAACAACGAATTACCAAGTCCACAAAATAATATCTATCCCAGAGCCAATTACGCACTGTTTCGGCATTATGCTTGTTATTCTTAAATCTAAAATTAATTCAATAAAACTGCTTTTTGGATTTAACATACTTTGCATCTAAGCAAGAAAAAAGATTGCAAACTGTTGAAATTAGGTACCTAAGAAAAGTAGCAGGAGTAAAAAGAATAGACAAGATAAAAGAACGAAGACATCAGAACCGAACTCAAAACAGAGAGAGAAGAAAATAAATTTAATTGGATAAGGCATATCACAAGCATGGATAAGAAAAAATAAATAATAAATGATATGTAAGGCAAAACAAGACAAAAACAAGAGAGGACGGCCTAGAACAACATCGATTGATAGTATTGTGGAGGTTATAAGAAGAAAGAGTAAAACTTGGGAAGAGGCTAAAACTTTTGCTACAGAGAAGTGGGGTGTGTCGTACCTTCGTAGAAAACTAAAGACAAGAAGAAGGAGAAACCTCGATACCTATGGGTAGTAAAGGAATAGGTTATCATAATTCTACCTTTGTATAGTAATAATATAATTATTTTCCAGCTTCCGTGTTTGGAGAGTCTCCACCCATATCTGGAACGGATCAAAATATATTGAACAATTTGCTCAACATACATATCTTATTTGTAGCCTCTGGTAGTACTGGAGGTTGGGATCAATTTCGCCGTTTTCTATGACTTTACGTACCATATTGGTGAATTGCTTAATATTTCTGATCAGACCGAACACAAAAGAATTGTGAAATTTGCTTCGTACAATAAAACCAAACTTTGCAAACATGGTAGTAAATACTAATAAATTGTAGGTATAAATACATAAATTGCAATAAATATAACAAGGAAGAAACAGGATGTTAAACAGAAAAAAAAGTAAATTTAAAAGTTATTCAAGATGCAGGAATTCACTTCTGAATTCCAAAGAAAATATAAAAAAAGGATCAATAGCTCTGAGACACTTATGCAGCATATGCTTACGAAACATTCTGTAGATTTCAATATAATTTTAACCTATCCTTAGACTCAGACTTCATAACAAGAAAGAATCGGTTCGAAAACTCTCTACATGCAATGTTCTCAGCCCGCGGATTTGACTCACTCCGTATACACAAATGTAGACACTGGAAACATATTTGTTGGGTGTAAAATACAAATACGCAGTTCGCAATGGGACACTTTGTACATAATCCCTCATCTTCTTTCCATTGCAAAATGTTGATCGTGACGTCGATACATCTCTCGCAAAAATTCTTCTCCATACATACGGGAATCACTCGGCCGCAAACCGCCACGTCTAACCACCGCTACCCCGAAGGGGTAAGCCTTATAATTCGGGGCCATTATCCGTGGTCGCGTGACGAAGTCGAACACACGCCCGTGGCGCCGCAGAGCCCGCGAGTTACAGACGGAAACCACGCACGTCTTCGTCCGTTCGACTTTCCTGACGTTCCTCCAATCGCCGACGAATTGGGGTAGTGCAGGTCCGAAACTTTGCCCGCTTCAGAGAAAATAATGGAAAAAGAGAACCCGAAACAAAAACGCACCTAATTATTACATATTCGGATAATTACCAGTCGAACCGTTTGTATCGCGTCGAACAATGCGATAACATATTTCTGGAATAAGTGGATCTATAGGGCATGTTGAGGAACCGCATATGAGCTTTTGCAGTAGAGAGGTTCGATATAGGAGGGTATTAAATTGCGGGTATCTAACCGTTAGAAAACGCCCGGGGTGTTAAAATCGTCAAAATTGACAGGGATATTCACCGGATTGATCGAAGCTTTAGAAAATGATCGACTCAATGATCCAGCGGGGTAATTGAATGCGCTTTCTTTTAGCATTTATCGATAGCTCTAATTGTCTTCAATATCCGAAACATTTGGGCCAACAAGATTCACGAATGAATTCAAGATCTATTTGTCTGTCTCGCTAGGTATTCTTTTAAATTTATAAAATGACCGATAACATTCGAAAAAATTAAGTATCAAGTGTCAAAGGGATTTCGAGGAAATTAATATATTTTTAAAACATCATTCTTCTGTATTAAATCTTTAGCAATTTGTTGTAGACTTATTTGTAAAAATTAAAAAATTAAATTATTTCGGCTGCTTTTTATGGATTTAACGAGACCAGACTATGATTCAAAGAGTATAGAATGCATTATGACCTTTAGGGGTTTTACCTGGGTATTTATTGGAGAGCAAGAGATGGGCTTAGGATGGGGTGCAAAGTTTGCGGAGAATAGCGATAACAATCCTTGAGTATTTATGAAAATGAATTCCGACATGGAGACTGCTCGCCATTAAAAGAAGGACGGTATCTTTGGGGAAGAAACACCAAATCGTCCTGAGGGCTTGTTGTCTCCGATCAAGGACAAAAAGAAAACTTGGCTCCTTCAAAAAAATTATACACTATCAATTTAAATTGGCTATATAAAATTAAATGACAATAAATATGAATGGGCGTCATATGAGGGTAATTAACAATCTTTAATTGGTTGATAAACGGTGATTTGGCTGACGGATCTGGAAGGACCTCACTATGCGTTAAAAATTAGGATTCGTTGGTTGGTAATGGTATCCGTGGTGTAATACTGAAGACTTGGTCCCCCAAGGAGCCGAAGTGGTTAAATCAATCGCCCAATGATGGGAGAAAAAAAAAAAGAAAAGTAAATGTGTTACTAAATTTATCGCAAAATAAAAGCTAGTTTTTTTAAATTCCAGACAAATTTAGACCAGTCTCACAACTGAAATTTAAATTTAAGTCAAACAATGATATCCAAAATGGATTACGAATTCAAAATTAGAGATGAAATTGAAATTGAAATAGGAAATGAAACTAACATTAAAAATCCAGAAAATCCAAAAGTGGCGCGAGGATCTAATTAGTATTATCAAGTACAGCGTGAAAAAAGGCGATAACAAGGAAAATATTAGTAAAAAGTAATGGGAAATAAATTAAGCAAAGAAGTTGACTGATTATGGTCAAAAAATCTGTTTCGCTCATGCGACGGTATCCGTCCGCCAAGCTAGACCGTCAAAAAGAGACATGCTTTGAGATATTAGAATTGAAGCAAAGCTTCTATTGTATAAGCAAAGTCTCAGACCAATTCTTGTACAAGGATCCCTTTTTGGGACACAGCGGTTAGATCCAACCTACAGCGACTAGAATCCCTCCAGAGCGTAGTACGTGGTATGTGAGAATGTCGAGGTTTCCAAGAAAACGCGCTCAAGAGGCTGAGAACGCGTTTATCAAGACAGTAGTTGACCCACAGGGCCGTCCGCCGTTGAAAACAAGGGTCATAAGCATTGGAGAAGTGCTTGATCTGGTGTCGCAAGATTCAGATCCTGAAGAGGAACGATATACTCAACCGACTCCTTTATATTGTTGACCATCATTCAACTACCTCAGTATTGAGGAGAAGATGCTTATAAGATGACAAAGAAACTTAAAAGCTTCGGTTTAGCTTTTGCAGATCATCGATCATCTCAGATCCATGATATACTAATCATTTATATATTCAATACTTCTATGCAAAGTATTCATAATACACAAGGTATCTTACTTGACAAAACAAAAGTATCATGAAGTTAAAAATCTTAGAGTTACATCTACAATCTCTTCCGCTGAATTGTCAAAAAATATTGTAGTTATTTGCAGGGACACATCTAATAGGCCATCTTAGAATTTTGCTTATTTCGTATTTCTGTATTCTATGAACTTAGAAAATAATGGTATTACAGAATTTTCCATTAAGGATAATTCAACATCAGCAATATCAGTATCGGAAACAATAAATGAACTGCATCTTCGTATAAAATATTCTTGCTCTAAGCGTTTTCTTCTTAGCCAGTCCATATTCTTATATAATGGGACTGCCGTAAGAGAATTAATTTCTGTGTGTTAGCCCTGAAAAGTCCTGGATCGAGTAATTGAACTGGAACACATGTGTTCTTTGAGTGTTTATTTCATATAGTAGGCGCCTAATGATTGTGGGTTCGACGAAATTATCCAGTGAATCGCTAAATATCCGAATATTATTTAGAAATAAGTTAAAATAAGCAATTTTTTTGCTACCGTTTTGACCACTCTCCTTTAAATGTTTTGGAATGGGTTGTAAATGTAGAAAGAAGCGTCAATGACAGGGATTTTTGCTCGCACAACACAGTGCTTTCGTATCCATGGAAAAAATGAAATCAAAGTGTTGGTTGAGTGTCAGCTACTAAAAGCTCCTCTCATGATAGCTCTGATGGAAGAGAACCAACATTTAAATCATTCAACCAAAGCTTCATCAGGGTAGCAAATGAGTTGCGATTATATTGCCAATCTTGTGAATTATAAACATGCCTCATTGCAACGAAGAACATATTAGACGTTGTTGAAATAAAGCGAAATATCGGTTGAAAAAGAGTTCTTCTTTTATAAATATTCCTCGTCATCTCGACATCAAATCACATGTCAGTTGCTAAACATCGCAATACTTGGTGCTTTGCTTTGAACAAACCAACAGCTACTTCACTAAAAAGACAAGCAAAAGGTAATTTGAAAAAGCTTCTGAAGGGTTTAGATTTTGCGGCTTTGTAGAAATTCCGAATACTGGTAGCCTTTTGTGATGATCTTTCACATACAAAAGAATGTGCCTCATTGTTAGTTGAGGAATATCAATATACTCAACTTCAAAAACTTAATTCGAAGTTATGTATCATTATTTTGAAATGTTTATATTCAAATAGAATGTATACATGTGTGAAGCGACATGATTTTCACAATGTTCGGTGTATTTATTTTAAAGTTACGGTAATCTTATTATAACTATCTACATACAATACAATTATTTACTTATTTCAAATATATGTCTTCATATAGTTCCTCGCGTAACTAATTTTGATTGGACCAGTCCAACCAATTCATTTTGGGCGAGAGGATAAGCCGATGAATTGATTATCTTTCTTGCGACTGGAATGTCTTGACGATTCCGATGGATTTATCGATGGCTCGCCTCTTATTCTGAGATTCGAAGAACCACATAACTATCAGCTATAATGTGTAATTGAATGAAATGGACACTCGCGAAATAAAACGCTTTCCTACTTAACGTTTCATACGTCTACTAGCAAACTTACAACTAAGGAATCGTACTGCTACATTTCTTGTCAAGACTACTTCGCGAATGCTCTTGATTGCCTTCAAAGCTGTATTTAAATGAACGTTGTTCCGCCCACAATACAGTGTTGACCAATGATGTAGAGCAACATGCAGTTTACCTTAAAAAAATTATGCTATGGGTAAAACCTTAATCTGTAAATTGCTGGATGATATTGTAATTACACGGAAGTTTGTCGATAGTTATAAATAATCCTGCAGAAACAAGTACATAATCCGCGCGCTTCACGAAATTAGCACAGACTAGACAGATTCGTGTTTTATCGACTCTCAGGGAAACCAGCAGGCAACACGAACCCATTCTCATGAGACGAATAAACGTGTCTGTCTAGTGTCTAATTTCGTGATGCGCAACTCGTTTCTGCAAGCTTACTGCTAAGTTATATGATTCTAGGTGTATCTGAGTCCAAACGATCTTTGTTGTTATAAAGTCAGTGTAACAATTTTCTTGTAATATTATTGCGTTTAAATATTACAACTTTATGCAGATTTGCTTTATATTTGTTACATAATGAAAATGAACAATACAAAAGTAACGGCGCACTCTGCACCACACAAGTTTAATTAATTAATCCGGGACAGCCGTTTCGACGATGTGTCGAACCTTATTTTCAACCGTTGACCGAATGTAAATCAAGATCGATGCATCTTCGAAACGGCCCTCCCGGAATATTTAATAAAACTTGTGTGGTGCGGAGTGAGCCGATGCTTTTGCGACAGAATATGATAAAACTAAAACTTTTATATTTAAAAATATGCAATACTTCTGTTATATGATAGATTTGCTTATGTGGGAGCTCACCTTATATCTGAAACAATGCAATGAAGTAAGTGTTTTTTGTGGGCAAGGTTGTTGTATTTCCTTCAGTTATTTTTAGATACTCTTTTCTTTGAGGGGCCTAGTTCACATAGACTAAACGTAACGTTTAATATAAGACTATCAAGCTTATTTAGATAAAGTGAAATTGGATAGGTTAAAAGGGAATAAGTGTTGAATAGCAAACCAAAAGAAAGAATTTTCTAGGATTGAAAATTACTTCAAATTTTGTTTTAAAAAGAATATTTAAAATCCTTGTCGTAACGCCATCCTTTACAAAACACTTACCTAAACCTAAATTAATACACTTCCCATGTCCCGGCATACCCAATCGGCACATGTTTGTGGAATAAACACGAAGCGGGATTTAATGTAAATATAAGGTCGCCATGGCTGAAAAATAAACACGCGAAGCCAAAATGCGCTCTCCAATTGGTCTTCTCACGGAAAGCAGAACGGGGACCTATCGAAATTCATTCTGCTACGTGTAACAGCTGTCGCGTTTACACAGAAGACATGTATGGGACAGTGAATGGCGACACTTTTCATTACGAATGCCTTGCAATGAACGAAAAAGGAAGTTTACTTTGAAGGAAGGAATTCGTAATGGAGTTTTGATAGAGAAATCATGATTAAATCATGAAAACTCTGAGGATGAGGGTGGTGAAGTTTTAAAAATTCATATACTTCCTTCAAATTGTATTTTTTATCTGGGCGAAGTATTATAAGGTGTAATTGTAAAGGACGGTCTTAAAATGTGATGTAAGATTTATAGCGTCTCCGTTTGTGTTCAACTATTACCAGAAAAAGCTTGTATTTATTGTTTACGAATATAAAAATTAAGTAATAGTATGACATTACGCTTAGCGTTAAAAACTAGAGAAGAAAGTAGGCTATTATTTGTATACAAAATGGGTGGATATTAGTTAATAGGATAGTAACCCTTAAGAGAGGGCAAAATACGATGTACAGAGCTGTTTTTCTTACAGTATAAATTATTGAATTACTGAAAACTAAAAAAACATTACTTCGGATGGACCAGGACAATTAGATACCTCAAAAAAGCATTTAAAGATAAACTGAAAGAATGTTAAAATCAAGCGAATACAATTAAAAATAAAATAATCGATGGTAACTCAGTGAGTAAGTTCATAATTGGGAATACAGTGCAAAAATTATCATAAGTTTAAATCATTAAAACAATCAATTTAGAGAAATTTTAATTCTATGACAACGCTTGCTTAGTACTAACTCTGGCCTGATGATGAGCGATTAGCTCGAAATCGGTCGCTGTTCGATATTAAAGAGAGTTTGTGAGACAAGGAACTTCCCAATTATGAATTACATTCAGTGAGCTAACGAAGTTAGTGGGAAAACGGAATTTTTATTATCTTACCAATTGAAAAATAAGCGCAAAATGTAACCAACATTTTGGTAAAAAGCTTTTTGACGGTGTTTTTTTCTGATAAACTTAAGCTCCTCGAGTTTCTTTCAGCTACTTTTTTTTTTGAGATGCCTAATTGTTCTTAGTTCATAAGTAAGATTTGGAGCATTATTCAGGAAATCAAAGTTTATTCAGATCATTACCTCATTCGGAAATCAAGGAAGTTTAAGAAGAAATAAATTTTCATCAAAGGGAACTGTTGCCGAATAACAATTTATAGAACAAAACAAAGGTATCAAATCGCGTAAGCAAAGTTTTCGTCAAGCTCTTAAATACACTGACGCAAATGGAAAAAAGATCATCGAAATCTCATGAAACTCTTCAATAAATAGCCACTGGTTTGGAGCTATTCTGAAGCTTTGTTTTCCATCTTCTATTGCAACTCTATTTTGTTATATTTTATGAATTTCCACAATTACTTGTAATTTCTTTCCAATTAGTTTTATCTCATATTTTATACGCACAGAGAAGGTCGCTTGTTAAATTAACAAAATTTTTTTTATTGAGATTTTTTGCTTGGATGAACAACAATATTACTCAGTTTAACAATTCGGTTTTTGTTAGCGCAACTGTTCTTTGTTGGAAGAACAGTTGGTGTTATGTTTCCCTTAGCATTTTTTTTGTTGTTGTTCAATCAGAATGCATGCATTAAATTAACAAAAAGTACTTCAGTCATTGCATTTTGTTAAAAGATTAAAAAAAAATTGTGTCGTCGTATACAAGAGAGATCACTTATTAATGTTAGAAAAATTTTGTTAAATCTACAACCGTTCTCCTTTCAGTGTATTTGTCATCTGATTAATTAATTAATTACATCTAAAAAGAAACGATAACAGTCCTACATTAATACTTTATTTAATGATCTTATTTCAATTGTAATTTTATGAATGGCTTTCAGTTGGCTTGAAGATTAATTGCATAGCTCGGAACTAGCAGCTATTTGTTGATGAGTTTTGTGAGATTTGGGACATCTTTCGTTCACTTAGCTCATTATACAGAATCAACATGGATTTTCTCAATTTTACTTTTAAAAGAGGAACGGTTAAGGTCTAGAAACAATTTTTGGCAATTAAGAAACAATATTTCCATCGAATGTTTTAATCCTGCTTTACCAACCTTGATAGGTATTTTCTGCTAGGTATATGGCGGTTATCTTTCTGTTGTAATAGCGTCTGGCACACAGATGATGTATGAATCAGAATTGGGAATTCCTGCAAGACAAAGGCATCCTACATCACATTATTCTTTTCTAGGAAGTACGATTTTTGTTCGAAATCAATACTAAGAAGCCTGTCGACCTTAGGCTGGACATATGGCGGAATATCTGAACACAATTTTAAAAAATTATGAAGTGACAAATTTTATTTCACTTTTTCACTAGATCAAAATGAAGAGGTAACAAAACACAAGAATACAATTCCATAAAGGAATTTAATCTTTCTAGTGGTTCCAATCATAAATTGTGTAAAGCTATAGCTTATACTGGGTGTTCAGTGAAGAACATATCTCAGGAATAAAAAAGGCATAGGTTACATATTTTATGGTATTTCATGGTGGTTCTTTTAAGTAAATGGGTCACCGCTGGCGCCACATAACTTCTTTTAAAGGAAATTCGTTACTGTTTATTCGATTCTTGAATCTGCAATATACTTGTGATAACTTTCATTCTAATCGTTACAATCCTGAAATAATAACGTAGGTTTCTACGGCCAGAGTCGGTTAAAACTAAACGTGTTCCGGGTTTGGACCGTATTGTGGTAGGTAATCGAAAACTCGACGTTTGTTGGGCTTCTTAGGGAGAAGGAAAGGTGGCAGGCCACAGTTAGCATGGTCACTCAACGTGCAAACCACTCCGGAGGCGAAACTATCTGAGCGGGAAACAAGTTAGTTTCGCCAATACTTTATTGGTTTCGAGTTAATAATAGGATCAGTAACTATCTTGATAGTTGCTTAACTATCAGTCATTATGTTTATTTTCCTCCTCGTGCAGCCTCTCTTTACGATGACTTCAGCACAGGTTACAAATGCGAATAGTTCTGCCTGGAAAACTCTGCTGGAGGACATAATGGACACACGAGCTCTATCGGCTCCTGTGCCCATTATGTCCTCGAAGGAAGCAGCTCCTGTGCTATTCATTGTTCTAGCGACTCCCAGCAGTGCTTGCCGCTGGCCTCATTACCATAGCGTATAGACACTTCTGGTTTTAATCTTTAGGTTTTACCAACAATTCTCTTGCAATGCCAGAACAGTTGCGTCGCTTTGTTCGATATTTTAGGTAAGTGATTACTTCAGTTCAGTTTGACATCAAAGGTAACACCCAGATACTTCAAGATAATACCTAAATAATGTGACAATACCCTCTGATAAATTGGGAAGTTGTTAATCATTCGTAATTGCAAAGATTACTTTATTAAAAATTAACGAACACGAATGAAAACAAAATTTATGAAGAGTGCGAGCAAAGCCATCCAGAAAAAAAATATTGTTCGTGCAGCTAATACGTTAAGAAATACTGATCATTTTCCTGAAAGTAAATGCAGAGATTGAGAAAGAACACTAGCAAATGAACCCAATAGAATAGCAGTACCTGCAAATGTTGCTTATCTTATAATCTTCACGCCTATCGATGGGCTTCGTAATCTTAATTTTATCACATCTTAATTTTATCACGGAAGGTTTTATGGAACTTTATTCGCAAGTTCCAAATTTTCCAGCACATATTCTATGATCTGCGACTTTTCAAACAACGGAATAATCAGTCGTGATAATTCACATTATTGGTCGTCGCATTGGATGAGAGAAACGAACCAAGGAAGGTGGAGCATAAATGTCTGATGTGGAAGATTTGGAGACAAGTTGATCGATTTATATATTTTTCTTAATAGGTCCGCAGTACCTGGATTTTCACATATCTCTTTTGCTCGAGAATGCTAATTTAACTTCGCGACAGACGACGCTCCGCTCATAACAGTAACATAATAAGCAACCATCTGAATAAGAGACAATGGTAGGTACTAATGGTCCTATAGGACGGTCAGAACGTTCTCCTGATGTAAGTCCTTTAAACTATTTTCTTCGGGGAAAGTGCTGTCTACACAAACACCTTACAGAAACGTCGAAGGTACAGTACAGCTTTAATTAGGCGCTATCAAAAATGTGTAGAACGTGATTGAGGAACCTGGCGATGATGCATCTAATTTAAATCATTTCTATCAAAATATGTGCCCTGGTCATATTTTTATAACAAAGTCTTTAGAAATCTAATATCTGCATTCCTCGCTGACTACGCTATAGATAAGATTTAAATATCGTAAGCATACTGCACCTAAAATTCCTTGATATGATGTAACGGTAGCATTAAACTAAATTGATAGTTACAATGTAATTTGACATCCCCTTCAATTCGGAAAACATCACTTCATAAGAAATTCATGTGTTGTTAATCTATTGCTGCATAAATTATGCAAAAGGAACAATTAGATTTGGATGGCATTTAATGACCGATTTATTGCTACAATTTATTCCTTGAAATATTTATTAATAATACAATTTTCTTCGTTTGTTTCAAATTCCTTTCTGATTACAATTGTAGGCCTCTCTTGAGACTGTTTCTTCGGGGTTATAAAAAAGACTTTAAACTTGACCTGGTCGCGTCGAGTCGTTATGCAATTCAAGCAATTGAGTTTAAAAAAATGACGCGAAAGAATAGTGTTGCTAATTGTTAGTAAAAAGGAAAATAATATTTATCGAGTTTCAGCACGAAATAAATAAAAACATCTGACAATAATAGCGACCTTGCTACTATAATAGTTTGATACATTTCTTAAAGCCTCGCTTAGAATTTTAATTGAAAACAATTAATTTTAGAAAAATATTGGATTTTGACCTAGTTATTTTCCATGTCATGTAAGAAATTAATAAACAAAAATTTGCCTGATTTTCTTTTATAATAATAGTAGCAGTACTACTGTTACCAATAGTAATAGTTTATTGCACCATCAATCTTTGCATCAACGTTTGCTACTCGGCATATGGTTACGATTTATTACGGTTACGATTTATTATGGTTACGGAGATGCTTGTATGAGATTGGTTGAAGAGAAGGGAGGTGGAAGAATTGCAACAGAAGATCCTGCCACATAACGTGGTAGAAAAAATTGCCAATACAATAAAGGAAAAGGTAACAAGAACAATCTGGAGTATATTTGATAGAATGTGGAAATTGTGAGTCGGTTTATGTGGGTTAAACACAAAAGTATCTAGAGATTAGAGCCAAAGAACATTAGTTATGTATTTAAAATATAGATATTTTTGGTTTAGCTTTAGCAAGTCATTTTGTAGATCTTGGCCAAAACTGTAGCCACAAGAATATTAACATCGTTAATCAATTTACATGGAAAAAATAGAAAAGAAAATACAACATGCAGCATAAACATCGGTGGTAATCAGTTGGAGCATGAATAAGGCAAAGTTTATACACAGTATGAAGATTGCAGCAGATTAACTAGCTTACTCCACAGTAAAATCTATCTCTATAAGAGTTTAAAAAACGCCTTACCGTTAAAAACCTTGATATTCTTATATCACTCAGAGACGCAATATCGACTTACTTCTATGGTGTTCTTCGTCGTCAGAGAAAATAGTTTATCGTCCAAAAACAATTAATACGAGTAATTGTTAGAATACAAACAACGGACTCATCCACGCCCTTTAAGAATTTTGACCTTGCCATGCAAAATCCGACAAGCAAACGATTCTCATTTGCCAAAATCTAAATTGCAAGTTTCCAGTAAAGGTTTAGAGTGTATGGATAAGGGAGAAGGATAGAAAAGTCAACCGAACAAGTTATTTAAAAAGCAAGTTAAAGATATTATAATTTTATTGCAACTAAAACAAGCTTGAAATAATAACATAGGCTTCCACGGCCAGGGTCAGTTAAAACTAAACGTGTTCCGCGTTCGGACCTTGTCATGGTTAATCGAAAGGTCGACGTTTCGCCGGGCTTCTTCAGGAGAGGGAAATTCAAAGAGGAAAATCAACGTGTAAATTACGCCAGAGCCGAAAGTAACTGAGCGCCAAGCAGTTGATTACAGTAACTCAGCATGTCAACGTCTAACTAAAACCCTCGTTTTTCTTTAATATAAAGTTTAATATAATATTTCATTTGTAATGGTTTATATATTATTTACTTTCTCCATTTTCTTTTGGGGAATGATTCCCTATCTTGAGATACCGCGAATCATTAAAGATTATCACTATTATAGCCCGTTTCGCTTTGTAACAGCTTATCAGTGCACATTTGTGCAAGGTGGAAATCAATCGATTATTTGGCGTGTAAATACCGATTAGAGAATTTGATTAAAGGTACCCTAATCACATAATTTGCCGAAACATTTGCAAGTACCTTATGCCTTACATTATTATTATTGTTACTGTTATGAGTAATGATGTTTCCCCATTAAGTAATATGTTGCTAGATTTGGTGAATTTATTATTGTATTTTTAGAGTATTCTTTTGTGTTTCTGTCAAAAAGTATCGGCGCATTAATGTGTGATTAAATGAAGTTACGCATTTGCAAATAAAGCATTTAAATCTGCTAAACTTTGACCATAAAAAAATGGAAGCTACAAGCAAAATTGGGCATTGTTCACCTAAAAATTTTTCAGGACTAATTTAGTCATTACTTATAAATGATTCAATCGTAATCAGACCCGCCAATCATATTGCATTTAGTCATGAGTAAACGTTATTGACCAATCCACGAGTAATGGTTAGTCATAAGAGTCATTAACCATGACTAACCATTATTCATCGCCCATCAGTCGCGATTAACCGTTATTCATGAATAACTGTTTTTCATGACAAAATACCCTGAAATGGTGATCGCATACAGGCAGCCAAATATCTTATTATTTATATATTTTGTACTGATCATAGGTTTCTTGTAAACATTTTCGAAATTATTAATAATCACCATATTATACACTGCTGCTATTATTTATTAACAATAGCAGGAAATGTCTTTCACATCGGCTTCCTTTAGATAACATGATAATAGCAGAATACTTATTTGCGATCGCCATTTCAGCAAATCAATTCGGGTAGTTAATCAGATTCATCGACTAATCGTTATTTAAGAACAATGACAACCATGATGGGTACAAAACAAAACATTGTCGTTGGTTGTCCGGACCTGGGTCCTCCTTCCTCCAGTGCCTTTATCTTGGTAATCTTTCCGGGGTCTTTTCTCCAGGGTGTGGGAGCGTCGAAGTCTTCGTCCCGGATTCCTTTTTTGTGCTCCTAAAGGAGAAAGATATGGGTTAGTGTGCTGTATTCATTATGAACGAAGATAGGAGGGAAAGTCATTAAATAAGCCACAAACTGCCGTGGGAAAGCTGAAAATAGCAGTGAGCTACTTCCCTATCTGTCATTAGGTGGTCAGCACAATCCAGCTTTATGATACTCAAGTAACAGTTGCCATCCGCGTACACAGGCAGTGTTAAAATGGCGACTGTGCTCCATGAGTGTACTGTGAGACAGCAGCGTGCTTTTGTGCGTTTTTTCTGGGCAAAAGGACTTCCTGCAAAAGATATCCATAAGGATATGTCTCTTGTTTACGGTGAAAAGTGTTTGTCGCGTAAAGCTGTGCACAACTGGGTGGAGAAATTCTCTCAAGGGCGGTCAAAAGTTGAGGATCAGCTGTTCAAATTGCGACAGATGCAACACTTAGACGGGTGGAAGAGATGATTCGAACTGACAGGTGAGTAACAATAGACAGCATAGCAACTACAACAGGATGTTCTCATGGTTTAACCTACGAACTGATGTACGATCGTTTGAATTTCCGAAAAGTTTGCTCATGGTGGGTACCTAGACAACTAACCGAGGAACACAGAAGGATTCGAATTGGCTTGTCCTTGCAACACCGCTCTCGGTACGGAGAGGAAGTGAAGGACATGCTTAACAGGAATATTACTGGTACCTGAAATAAAGCGTGTTTCAATGCAATGGAAACATCCTTCTTTACCGTCAACAAAGAAATTCAAGGTTGTGTCCTGAGCTGGTAAGGTTAAGCTTTCCGTATATACCATACTGTAGAGTTTTGTTGTTGCTTCGGGATGCAATTCGATGAAAACGTCCAGGCCTACTGTCGAGAGGAATATTGCTGCATCACGATAATGCCAGGCCGCATTCGACCCACTTGACCCAGGCGAGAATTAGGGTGGGAACTTCTTGAACATGGAGCTTACAGTCCAGACCTAGCCCCAAGCGACTATCATCTGCTTGGTCCACTCAAAAAGCATCTTGGCGGAAAATATTGCGAACTCCTTTATGCAGCAAGCATTGGGGCATTGATAAAGCGATGACCCAGATGGGTTGTGTAGGTGCGTAGGTAAGGATCGGACGTATGTGTGATTTATACAACAGAGGCCAATTCTGTTTGAACGCTATCGTTTGGCTCAACCAATACTAGACGACACTCCTTGTGTAAATGGTAACTCATATATTACAGAAAACTTTCTAAGCGTCAAAGTGTATAAAGATTAACTTAATATTATATTTTATGGAAATATAATTTTTTATAGAAAAATATGGAGTGAGCGTGTATCTTTGGTTTTCATTTTATTTTATTTTCAGGGCCTTTAGCTTCATTTGGTTATAGGAATACTCTTTGAAGCGCAACAGCGAACGTGGCCAGTTACATGCTAACATATAAATACATAAATACCTCAACATATAGAACACATAGAATAATATCAAAATCAGAGGAAAAATAGACGTAAAAACTTCGCAATCTTTCCTTTACTGCATTATCTCAGAAAACTAGCTTTGAATTTTGCAGTTTTCGACGAGAGATCGGCGCTCAAGCTGTGGAAAATCGGACTCTGAGGCTAGGGATAGGGCTATATTAGAGTCTTCTGTGTACCCGGGAAAACGGATTGTATCGAAATCTCTTCGCAGTCAGGAATTAAATTCGAAATAATCAATAATAATATTTATTTGGATCTGAATCGAAATTGTGAGATGTTTATAAAATTAGAAGAGATTCTTCGAAGCTCTTGCCTCGATAACGGTGGGGAAATGTCTCTCGAAAAAACGAGATAATTTGTTTAGGCAAATGGCGTCCTCTTCAATATTTCAAGTGTCTCTAGGTAATAAGGATTTCAGGACAGTATATTAGAAATAATATATTTAAATTGTTTACAATATTATTATATTTATCAGGGGGTTAGCAACAAATTATATTTAAGATAAATAAAAAAATAATTTTTTTAATAAAAGATGTTGTAAGTTTGTTTTCTGTGCGTGGCATTCACTTCACAATTCTAAAAAAAAAGCGTTCAGTAAGCCATCTCATAGATCACACGAAGCATATAATTAACAATTATTTCCACACAAAAGTCAACATTCATTATGCAAATGAGCAGAGCCAATGCTACTAGTTATCAAATAATTTATGAAATTGTTCTTGCATCTATAAGCAGCTTCTATATTGTAAAGAATCTATTGGTTAATGTAGGTTTATCGCTTTAACCTTCAGCGGTGCTATTAACTTCTCCAACTCCTTTTCAATCTTTGAACGCTTAAGAATAACAAGCACTAAGCATTTACATTTACATACAAATACATTTTTTTGATGTTTGGAGTCGTAAAAATGAGTTATCGTGAACTACTTAGAAACATTTAGAAGAACCAAAGTAAGAAAAACCGGTAGCTTTCAAAGGATGACCTACAAGAAGCTACAATAACTTAGAATTTTGAACGTTTTCGAATCATCTGAAAGGAGGAAACGAATATCCCGAAGATGAATTGACCTTTTTAAATGTTTGCACAGAAAATTAACTCGAACAAGATCGGAACGGCGTTATTTATCGACGGCGGAGCGTATTGTTAACGCCTCTACTACCTGCAACCGTTTCACGATGAGAAATCGGCAAAAAACGCTTGTCGAACACTTTCTGAACGGACGGTACACCTTAGCCGCTGAATGGAATGTAATCTTGTTATGGACGACGCATAAAAGTCAACCGGACAGCGGATAGAGAATTTAAAATACATTTAATTTTCATTTGTTTCCAGCGGCCTCGCCGGCTGACAAAAATCGTGTTTTACACGATAAAACAGATTAGCTTCCGCCTGTAAGATGTGAAACGGGTATTAGTTACAACGAGTCTTCTATAAAACGAGTGGACAGGGTGAGTCAACGGCTTGCCGAAATCAGTTTGTTCCATGGTCCAGAAATGTACACCAAATGTATTTACTGAGTGAGTACACTTTGCTGAGATGATAATCATATGCAACAATTCCCTTTTTGCGTGATACGCAGTCACTGATGCTGCTGAAGGGAGTATATAATATCAAGTCAACTTACAGTTCAGTTTAAAGCATAGGTCATTAATGAAACTCAAAAAAAAAAAAATAAAGGGGGCTGAATTTAACATTGTTAACGAAGCAGAAGACTCACTAGATATATGTTACGTAGCGTCATCTACTGGAAAAGTAGGCCCTGAAAAAGAAGACCAACGGGACAGAGAAGCCAATTGCTTCAAGCTTACAAAAGCACGACAGGAAAATAGCTTTTGTTTTTTTCTATTTGAGACTTGCAGATAGCATTCATAGTGATTTACTGATAATTCGGATATATATATATATATATATATATATATATATAGTTAAAGGAACCGATCCTGCAAGAGTGAATTGGAGGAAAGAAGATTTAAAAAATTCTGGGGAAGCATTAATTAAGCATATTAGAAGATAGATCATCAAGTGTATCATCGTCTGCGTCCACAATTGTGTTGAGAATAGCAAAAAATCCACTGCATCAGCGATCTTGGTGACCATCAATTTTCAAAGCATCTGTTAGTAGTGCCAGTATCATTCAAAAAATACGGACCAATGATGAAAGAAAGCTGTTAAACCGTACCAAATAGTGACTTTCTTGTGGTGAAGATTTTCCTGACTGAACTTGTTGGATCCTGTGGATTTTCGATTGACCCGATTCGCAACAGTTTTAACAACTGGCCCACCATTAAGAAAAAAATGGGCCTCATTTGTCGATCAAATACGGGATAATCATTTGGGTTCAACTCCAGTTTGAGCCATTTATTTGCAAATAAAGATGGTATCTGATTGCTAAATCCGCCTCCTTCAAACAGTCGTTGCAGTACAATTTTGTAATTTCTAGCAGATTAATAATGACTATGTTTTGATTTCTCCGAAGAACTTCTACAACTTGGACATCACTAAGTCTTGGTTTTCCTAATACCGAGAGGCCAACTACAGACTTTGTTCTTTCAAACTTTCTAATGAAATTACAGCAAACCTGCAACGTACAGGGCCTGTCCTCAAACTCAATCTTTGTAACCGCGTAATTTCTACTACATTCCAGTGGGGTCCAGTTTTTACTTGCAATTCTTTCAATTTGCTAAAATTGTAAAAGAATTTTTGAGGCAACCTCATATATAGATAAAATTGATAATCCATGAAATTATCCATATGTGGTGTGAGATGTATGTTTCGATTAAGATATTGATTTTTTCGCTCATCTGATTTATTGTGGGGCTTAGAATTGGGGCGAGATGACGAAAGCGACAATATTCGGAAGAAAAAGCGCGAAATGAAAGTGATATCATCCCCAACGTCGATGTTAAAAAAAATCTGCTGCAAGAGGCAAAGGCGAGCAGACGTGTGACCAGCGTCCCAAGAAACGGCGACGGTTGGCTGTAACAAATCCCAACTGCCGAGAAAAAAAGGTGACCAAAGAAACAAAAAAAATAAGTCATAAAGAAAGTTGCATGGTATTGCACCATAATATTATGTGGTCATTAGGTGCCCTACTATAAGAAAGGCGTTAACTACGGCCTTGATAGTTGTTACAGTGCGTTGTAAAAGTGCTATAAAAAAGCTAGTCACCATCGCCTAGGAGCCGCAAGTCAGGGTCATCATTTTTCGCCCAAGAAGACGGCGAGAACGCATCAGTATATCACCAGAAGAAGACGCCCAACAGGTCAAATCGCGTATTATCTGTTTGCTTATAATTTTCTGTTTGTATTCATATCCTTGTTAATCTGTTGCTCTGAAATTTTCATTTTTGCACATCAAATCTTATTTTCATCACATTCTTCTCGTTTGTTTTTGGATCACCGTGAATAAATGTAATTTGTCTTATCTCAATATCTTTTGCATTAAAGCATTCTTAATATTTCAAATCAATCTGTTTTATTCACTAGCTTGACTACTTTTTCCCCCGGAATTGCATAATAAGCATTAAAAACTAAGTACCCATATTATTTAATAAATTTCAGTTAGCTAACCATCACCCCGGTAAATTCCAGTACCGTATCATTGGCGTTCTATTACATTTGGCTCTTAAAACGACTGTGCTATCACAGACATCCCGCGGTGTTTTTTAGCAATATTTATAATTTTTTCAATTAATTATATCTCACTTAATTTCAAAAGAATTACCAAATAAAGTATTTGCTAATATTTAAATGAGAAATTATTATGTAATGCATATTAAGAACCAGCAAATACATATGTATATGAAATAAGCAGTAATTTCTGGCAAGTTTTATGATCCTATTCTTGAGATTCGTTTCAGTTTATTTCTTCTTCTTGTACATAATTCTTTTTATTTTCGCAAACCCATCAGTAAAAGTCTCATAGGCACGATATATGCACGATACACTTTTTGTTAATTCTTTCCGACTCTAAGTCATAAGGTCCGTGAAGGCGTTGATGCCTTAAAAGATATCCTGTTAAAAATGTATTATTTTTTTCGACCATCTCTTGGCTTCCCTTAGAACTTGACCGACTGGCGCCGTCAAAAGAACTAATTTATTAATTATCTCCACTGCAAACACATCCACAGAAAGGACAGAGCCGCGCTCTGACTCTCGTTTTGGTTTTGTTGTTCTTTCGGGTCGAGAACGACGATGATGTTGATGTCGCTTTCCGATGGTCTCACTGACGTGTATAGGCTTGCATGTATTGGAGAGCGTATATAGGACGTGTAAGTGGAAACACTATTGAAACGAGAGGGGATCGAGTTTCGGTAACGACCGTCCAGTCGCTTTTAATTGTTCGCGTTAATTGCCCATGTCGAGTTAATGTCTATGTGTGAGTGTGTGCGTGCCGTTATTGTTTTTAGGAATGAAACGATTGGAGATGATTAATCGATGTATGTTCTCTTTCTTTTGGGGTCATGGTTCGATTATGGAGTGAAATTCTGTCGAATATTTTATATTGTTTTCTCTGAAAATGATCAATGAAAATGCTTTGGGGTTTTTGTAATTTTGCCCAAATTGGTGCATTTAATAAAAGTACCGAACATCATATTCCGTTGCTAAAACCAACATCGTACCTTTGAATTGCTAAAATTCAATTCTGATCATGGTTTCAGCACATCATAGAACTACTCTAAAAAAAGAACTAAAAAGAAAAGCAACTTCGCAGAAATATTCTGCAATTAGCACTGAATTTTATCTGAAATGAAGAAAGTGCTGCCTTTTTCAGTTAATGCATTACACCATACACGTGCACATTTCACTTGGTGAATTTGTAACAAATATCACAACTTGAAAATGGGCAAAAGTGAGGTGTTTGATTTGTAGAAGAAGGGTTTACAATGCTAACAATGTAACATAAACCCTTCCTCCAAAGAAGGCTTACCAATAACAAAAAATTTGAATAAAAATGTTTTTTTACACACGCGCATATTATCTTTAGAGCTATTATTGGTTATTCTAGATAACTCCAACTTCCTTAATCGATACTGTACTAACGATTCCCGAATCTCCAGAGGTTCACAAGTCTTATAAAGAATGCTTGGAAAAAATTGTGAAATTTGGCATTCCAAACTTGAACTTCTGAAAAGGATAGAATTGAATCATTGATGAGTCGACCTATGTACTCAATGCTGCAATATTCCATTCGGAAAGACGTATTACTTATAAAACTTCTGAAAAGCCATACGATAGGAAAAGCAATTTTTATTTGGGCGTCTGCAAAATCGATGACCAGAACATTTTCTGGTTTTGTGGCGCAAGTGAACGGAATCAACGAAAATATTGAATGGACTGGCAGGCAGAGTTGAACGGTACTTTAACCGACGCTGCAAACATTGTAAATAGTGTGTTCTAAGCTATTCCATACGCTTTATCAGGATTTTCAAAACGTTTCTTTACTGCTTCTCACAGAAGCTAGATGGCTCTGTCGTGGCAAAGTTTTGATTTGATACACTTGCTGGAATTGAAATCTGTGCTTTGAGCAGCTTCTCTGGACCATCCGTTTCATTTGTCAACTTATATATTCGATATTATTTGGCTGCAAAAACTTATATACTTAGCTGATCCAAATCTGGTTTTATAAGGCTCAGGTATTACCATCATTAGCGTACGTGAGGGAATAGAAGTCATGCTATAGAAGTACAACTTTTCAATGCTTGCAACTGAATGAGTATTAACGTCTATTAGCAGCATTTTATCAAAATATTGAATTCAATTTAGCGGAGGTATAAAGAGGGAACTGAACATCTTAAACAGCTTTAAGGACTATTTTTCTGGAGCGAACAATTGGATACCTAGACTGCTTCTTACCGAAACAGTCTATATATCCAGTTGTTCGATGTTTTTGATCCTTCGATACTTCCTTAAATGCTGTTATTAGAGGTGACTAATTCATCTTTAGCTCCGTGAGGAGGACATTGATGTTCTATTTCGTCGGTGAAAGCTATTGAACTTTCATTGCTCTTTTGTACAATATACTTATGCGGAAAAGAATCTTCAACACCTAAAAGGTAAATACAGATTAAACCTGATCTAAAACTCAAACTTTTAGATGTCGAACCTTAAAAAGTATAAACAAATCAGATCAGGAAAAATAGAAAAAAAAACCAGAGGAACAAAGAAGACAACAACGGCAAACCCAAATGATTAGAAGACGAATGACCAAAAAACCGAAATGTATCATTACATACTGGGTCACAGCGAACCAATCCCTTGTTTTTAGGATATTAATTTCCGTTTGCGAACGGGAGCGAGGACGAAGCATTCGGGGGCGCATCCATCCATCCATCCATCCATTTCGAGTCCTTCCATCTTCCTTTATCGAAGGACTCCGAAGATAACAAACACGTAAACCGATAATCCATCATTTTATAGCATTAGTTAATGACCCTTTGCGGATGCGGGGTTGGCAGGGCAGCACAGCGTGCGCGGCAGCGTGTTGGTAATCGAACCATCGAACGAAGAAGGGCATTAAATAAAGTGCAATTAATTAACGTTGGCCGGTGTGGATAAATCACAGCGGTGTGATGCGATTGCTGCTAGAAAAAAAAAGAGAATTTCGGAACGTATATATGCATTTTGTTTATTTTTTTTCTACTGATTTGCATGAAATTTATTGCTATGAGTAAAGTTAATTAAAAAAATGCGATTTCTCAGATAATTTTTTTAATGCATTCTCTTGAAAATTTTCACTTTAGAATGATTTAGGGTGAATCAATCAAGAAATAAAAATATATACAATGTGTCCGCTTAAATTCTCTATTTTATGGAGAAAAGTTGCTCTTTGCAAAAGGTTATGCTTGCTCAAAATACATGATTAAACTATAGCTTAATCATTCAAGTTTGGGTATATTCAAACTTCATTTACAGCGTGCAGGGTGATCATAAATTATTAAAAATAAAATGGATAAAGACCAGTTGATACAGGTTTTCCAGTTTGTTGTTGAAGAACTATTTAACCGGACACAAGTTGTACAACTAAAAATTTCTTTTTTGTAATGAATATTATCATAAAGATTAAGTTACTTATGAAGGTAATTATTTATAAAAAGCCCATTGTCACAGTTAGCCCTGTTATTTTATTAAAACGTCAATATGAATATCTGAATTAGATAAAAAAGCCATTGAAATTGAGAACCTGAGATAAAATTGAAATTATTTTAATTGTTGGCGGAAAATTATAAGACGTATCGGGAAGCAGCAAAGATTTTCTACGAGACATCTTCATAAGAATATACATTTCACAACAGCAAGAAATATATTTGAAAGTGTAAAAGGTAACTTTAACAAGAAACGTAGGTTAAGGGTTGCAATTGAAGAAACTGTTGAGCAAGTGTTGTGGTCTGTCGTAGAAGATGGTAAAAAGTCAGCGTACCAAAGATCTGCAATGTTACCAAATAATGCATCTAAAACTATTCAGAGATATTGAAAGAAAACAAATTTCAACTTCACAAACCAAAACTTATAAATACCTTGAAACGAGGAGATTTTTATTGATAATTTGAGTTTAGCTGTTTGGTATAAGGAGACCTGGAAGGTGATCTTTTCATGGTGAGAAAAATTATTTTTACCAACGAAGCAACGCTCACTTCCAGTAGTACTGTGAGAGAAGTGAAGACATTCTTGATGGTGGAGTGACATGAATTCCAATTTCACGATACAGACACGCGTGTAATTTTTAAAAATCGGGTAATTGAACCAGTATTTATTCGACAGACAATCAACGTTACTTACATTTTTTTTTAAAACACCCACATATGAAAGACTACAGTACCAACAGGATGGTGCACCATGTTATCTCATAGCACAAGAGATGTGAGATAATATTTAAATATCCTTTTCAGTGGACGGTTTTCTGGTATTTTTTGGCCTGCTAGGTCTCCGGACTTTAATACGTATGGGACTTGCAAAAATCATTTTAAAATATTGATCATTTGGAGAGAATAATTAGGGAAACAATACAGGGAATAACTCCTGTTAAGGTTAGAAATGTATTAAAAGAACTTCTTGCAATAACGGCTATCTCTATGAAAGGGAAAGTGGATATGTTGAGGAAAATGGACAAGTAAACTAAAAATCCATTTATTTTAATTTTTTTTTAATAATTTAAACCTTTTAGTTAATATTCATCACAAAAATCGATTTGTTAAAGATATAAACAATAATCTTAATAGTAAGTGGTAATGAACTTAAATTCAAACATACTCTTTAATAATTGTAGGTACCTTATTTAGTCCTGAAATAAAAAGTAATACTTCCCTCTTGGGCCAATTTTGATCTCTTTCATTTTCGATCACCTTGTGCGTTGTAAATGAGCTTTGTAACTTAATTACGTATTTTGAGAAAGCAGAACCTTTCGCAACCTTTTCTATAAAATTGATAATAAAGAAATATATTAAACAGTAATTGACTTTTTTTTTCAGAAAGGTTTCCAGATTGAAACAGTGTCAAGTGTACGTCAGTGAACCGACGTTTCGCTTTCTATCGCACGCAGCTTCTTCGGAGCTGTATCATGCCAAACTCTGCTGTTAGTCAACTGTGTGACGAGATGGCTTACTTTAAGCACCTATTCCATTTACGAACTTTCGAAGCATCTATAAAGAAAGATGTTTGCTGCTTTTATACACACAAAATTTCTTGTACGGCTCTTATTTACGGCATTTATAAAATGCCTTAAATTTTAAATATTTGGCAGCTTTCACTCTTATCAAAGCCGTATTGTGGGAAATACAAGCACACTTCACAGCATACCAAACACAATTCTCTTAAGAAAATGATATAAAATCAATTGCTTTAAACTTAATCTCAAAACGAATTGTGATCCTCTTCACCCCGTTGATAGGTGCTTATTTACAAAAATTTCGACTGAAACCACGCAAATTTGATATTTTTTTGTGTAGATAGCCCTTATTGAATATATTCCTTATCATCTAGAGTGGTTAGGGTCGGCTTAGATTCAGTCGTGCAATTGTTTGATTTCACATATTGTCCAAATTATTTCCTTTTTAATTTATACTAATTCATGGAAAACTTATTGTTCACATTTAACTTGAACTTCCGGGATCACGGTTCTTCGTCAGTCGGTTATACTGTTGTAGATAGGAAACAGCTGATTTATTATGCGCAGTTGCCACATACTTGTATAAAGATATGTTTTTATTTATTTTATTTTTTTTTTACAAGGCGTAAGAAGGAGCAATAAATGTGTGTATACTATATTCATGTGTAAATATTTATACATAGAAAACCTGGAATTTATGCACATATTTATTAATCTAACGACGAATTCATTAATATTATTAAGATCAATCACACCAAGAAAATCCCTACTTAGAAACTCTCTCGATCAGAATGCAAGTAAAAACCACATCAAACGCGAATAATGATAGTATCGATTGACATCGTTCTTATCTAATTAATATACTTTAAGTATACACGAACTAGCTAACCAGCGCAGCAAGCACTTAGTCGCTTATTTTGGGAATACTAACTATGTAGACATAATATTTCATAACGCTAATTATGAAGTAATGGAACGCGGTGAATTTTTTACGATCATTAAATTATCATTAACGTCTGCAACTGTGGGTTGTATATATTGAAATATATTCTCCCTCTTCGAACATTTTCTGTTATAGTTCTTTTCCTTATATATAGTCTTACTTTCCCGAACTGCATTGATGAAAGACAAACGGATACCTTTGTTTTAAGTAGCATAATGCAAAACGATGCAGGGACGCACTGATTTTATGCTGTTCTTCGAAGTTTTACACCACAAACAGCTATACAAATTTAAATTTTACTGACAGATAGGACGACTATCTAATGAACGATGAATTTACATTGAGTTGCGTCTAAAATGATTGTAGGGTAATTTGGTATTAACATTTTAGGAGGTAAGGAAAATGAACAGAAGAGAAGTTATTTCTGTTCCACCACTACCGTCGTTGGGTGCACTTATACACTCCCCGACAAAAACTTAGACGCGGTAAGATGTTTTACGGGTTTTAAGGATTACAACATTTCTTTGCGAAACTAGCAAGATATCTAATTAAGTTTTTATTCATAAAAGTAAAATAAACTTAAAAATATCTCCTCCAGTAATATATGAACTAAATAATAAATTATTACTCTAATGTTTAAACAATTTCTGCGACAAAAATTTAGACGCTCTGTTGCAAATGTAAAACAAAAATCAACAAGTGAGTGATCAGTAATGCGTAGATCCTCCATTGTTCTTAATCACTTCCAATAGTCGGTTATTAATAGATTTATATAAATTTAACACATAATTTTGAGGGATTTCTGCCATTCAGTCACTATTGAAGTTTTCAGTTCCTGTACCGTGAAATATTGACGGCCTCCGCCATAAACGCGACGTGCCAATTCACCCCACATGTTTTCAATAATGTTTAAGTCTGGTGACCGTGCCGGCCACTGTAAAGTTGTAATCTTTTTCTCTTTAAACGATTCAGTAATGGTTTTTGCTTTATGAATTGGCGCGTTATCTTGCTGAAAAACAAAATTGCGCCCGGCCCATTGGTTTCCAAAACGTAGAAGATTGTCACGCAATAAGTCCTTATACGTCACAGATGTCATTTTGTTTGTGCAAAACACTATCCCTCTTTTATCGCGAAATCCAATCGCTGCCCATATCATCACAGATCCACCCCCTAATTGTCTGGTCATTTTCACTTTTGGTTCCTTTCTCAGATCATGATAATAATGCGAGTACCCATCCGGTCCGTCCAAATTAAAACGTTTCTCATCGGAAAATATCACTTTTTCCCATTGTTTCTTCCAGGACACGTGTTCTTCGGTAAATCTCAACCTCGCTTCTTTGTGTTTCGCCGAAAGTGGCGGTTTTCTCAACATTTTCTTCCGTGATATTACCGGTGACGCCTTTAAAATCCTTTGAACATTACGTACGTGCGTTTGTACCCCCACCTGTTCTGCAATAACTCTCGCCGACGCAGAAGAATTGGATGCACACCGCAATATTATGCGTTTATCCGGCTTACTTACAGCTTTCGATCGCCCCTGGCCTTCTGATTTGCCGTAATTTTCCGGATCTTTTAGGAAATTTCTAACGGAATGATCGCTTCTTCGTAACCGACGAGCAATTTCCTTCTTACTAACACCATCCTGGTGCCAGGCTAGAACTTTACCCCTTTCTATCAAGGATAATTGCCTTTTTCTACGCATATTGCAAACACTATAAAATATAATTTCTCGTGGTGAAATGTGTACACTTCTCCAGCACAACCGCTGCATATAAAGAGAAGTATCAAATTAAAACATTTTTGCTTATATTAATGTTAATAAATGCACAGGGTCTAAATTTTTGTCGCATTTAAAATACCTATTTTGATCTGGGAAAATCTCAATTACCCCTCATGAAGCAATAAATACCCAGAAATATCTATAAATGGACTATTTACATAACAAGTACTAATAACTCTCATTTACATTTTATATAATGTCTATAAACTTTGTTTCGTAAATAGAAACGATACCGCGTCTATGTTTTTGTCGGGTAGTGTAATATCCGTCTTACTTCCACACTCCAAATATAGTAGGATAGAAAGGAGTTTCCACTCCTAAAATCCAGGTCCAAGCTACTAGAGAGAGGTTAAACTTTGAGTGAGTGGACATATTAGAGTCACTAAGCCTGATGTATGCGTGGCGATGCTGAGAATAATAACATTATAGTAGTAGACCGACGGGATAACACAACATATGCAATTTCATTTGTAAAATTAGTAAGAGGTCCCCTAAGAATTTTAAAATTATTTTGAATTTTAATTCGGTGTAAAGTACATTTAATACCATCATTTATGGAACACAACATAGTCCAAATATCCTTTTTGGAATTGCTGGCACATAGAGAAAAATGTTGGGACAGCGTTTATTTAAACTAACAAAATATGTAGTTGCGCTAGCAAGAATTCTAGTTGGATTAAAGAGAGAGTGTTGCTGCCAGAAATTCTACTGTAAAATTTGTGATGAATTTGTTGAATCCAATTTTCCATGACCTTTTCACATAAATGTGACCGAACATTGGAAATGTTGGTTTAATGCTGCTGTCCTGTTGACTTGCTTTAAGGACTTCACATAATCCCATAAGAAGTTCAGGGGGTGTTAAATCATACGGGCGAAGAGGATAATTGACTGATGCATTTTTGAAAATTATTGATTACTGAGTTTCATGAGCAGTGTGGCAGGTGGCAACGTGTTGCTGAAACTATATATCGTGTTAGCGCAGAGCACTTAATTCGCGCTAGAAAAATTCTGTGAACATTAAATGATAACGATTGCCATTCATAGCAATGAAGTTACTCGCCATCGCCAAATTCAACAAATTTATATTTTATCTACAAGAATCAGGACTTATTCTATGTAAATGGGAGAAGTATTTGCACAATTGCACTGGTGTTTATCAATTTTTAATAACGTAATGTATTTCACTAATCGCTATCATTAAGCATGTTAGTGCACGATTTCCTTTCGACCCGAAAATGGATTCATAGAAGGGGCGCAAACGTTTCTTTTCTGCTTTATCTTTTAACCATTAATTCTTGCATACTATGCAATGAGCTTCTCTCTAGTAAATGTTCTTGTTCTCCAAGTCATTCTTGGTCAATTATTTTGCTTATTTTGAGATCATGTAGAGGGTTATACAAATTTTTAAAAAATGCGAAATCAGTTCCTATTAAAGAATCGGCATTAGGTATTGGTGCAGTGTCTTCATATTATACTCAAATAAATCAATAATTAAATAAATTAGAAAAAGTTGATTCCTATGCTCCATCAATATTCAGCAAGATGCTCTTGCAGGAAATTCTCAGATGTGCCCTGCCTTGATCGAACCAACTTTACCTTAATATATATAATGGCTGATGAGAATATACGGATACTTCAGCATTAATGCTCAAGTACAAGTGTTTCTTATTTAGCATTGAAAGAATAGTGAATAGAAAAGATTTCATTAATATCCACAGTTATTATTGAATTGTTTCTACTTTATTAAGGGTTGTGCATTTTCAATTTGTTTCTATTGAGGAATTGTTCCCTTTATTTTGTCATTAAACTTAATAATCAGGCTTTTCATCAGATTAGAATCAAGCTTCTACAAATACAAATTAACAATAAGGATGAAGACTTTGATATTTTTAAATATTTCTGATGCCCTGTGGGTTTCATCCCAAAGTTTGAATATTATATTCAACATTCCAAAATACGCGAAATTATTGAGTTAAAATGATTTTCTTAGACTAAAAATAAAAAAGAAGTACAAGAGTTCATCTTCATTTATACTGCTAAAATTTTTCACTTGCGACATGATGTTTGTAAACTTATAATTACATCGACACTGATATTATTAAAAGATATCAGTCTGCTGACTTACTGTTTTGTATTTTGACAACAAACGGTGAATGCATTTTCTCAACAAATTTGTGGTCCGTAATCGAAAAAAATATTCAGCGTGTTTATTTTTGGAACAAGATATTTTGACGGTTACAAAGTTTTTTGTCATTTTAATAGTTAAAAGAAGTTTGAACGTGGAACTTCTCTAGTTTTCTTTTTAAAAAAAGTCTAACTCCAACGGATGCAGCCTGGGCAGTAGATTTAGCCAAAAATGGCCAAAATTATACTGCTCAGGTCTTGTTCGGTAGTACAAAGAACCGCTATGCGTTTTAAAGAAACCGGCGGCTACACTAGGGGACTAGGATCAGGCAATAGAAGAGCGACAACCGAACGAAACGATCGATTGCGCATGAACTTCCCAGCTTGTAGTTCCGAGCTCACTCCCAATAGAACACCTTTGGGACAGACTAGGAGTACAGATTCGAGCACGCGTGTCCCGTACAAACAACCTGGGTGAACTGCTGCGGCGCTCCAGGCAAAATTATATTCAAAATCTAATTAACTCCATGCCGAGACGTATGCAAGACCCGCCAACCTTAGTATTATTTCAATAATACATTTCAAGCCACTTTCAACATAATAGAAAGGGGAAGTTTACATCCGCGCTGTATAAAGATATATGTTAACAAATTTTAATTTCAATTCAGATACTGGAGCTGTTTCCAGCCAAATTAAATTTTTACCGGGAAGATCATGGAGTGTTGGATTTCTTGAATAAAGAAATTCACAAGCTTTTTTCATACGTGGATGAAACCGTGCATATGGAGAGAAAATAATTTTAGAAGCAATGCTTCCTACTAGTCAACTGTCACAAGCTTGAAATAAGCACTTCAGGTAAATTAAGGTAAATTGTTCCATAAAGTTAGAGCTAGCTTAAGATCCCAAGACTTAGAAGTTCGAGAAAACCATTTTCCGAAGAATGTCTGGAGATGCTTGCCCTAAATAATTGTCAGTTCCGAATATGATTTTGACGAATGAATATCGTCATTATGTATATTTTTTGTTTAGTTTATTGTCAAATACATTTTCACAAAATATTATGTGTTTAATTTTTTTTTCATCTTATCTCTACTATAAGCTCTTTAGTTTAGTTTTATTTTATTAATCAGCATTACAAAAATTGAAAAACAAAGAAATATTTATGGTTAGAAATTAGGTGTCCAGTACCCCACTGTGCGACGGTACAAATTATTTTAGTTTACGTTGTTTATAGATTTATTTTAATATGAGGTACCTATGTAAGAAAAAGTACTTATGTAATATATTATTTCAATACTATTAGATACATATTAGAAACATTATTTGGGAGATAAAATTGAAGATAGTAACCTATTTACAATAGATTACAGTGATTCTGCAAAACTTAGCCATTGCTACTTAAAATTCTCAAAATACGAGTTTATTCGATCTTAAAAAGGGCTTAAACTCGCAAAATCTGCAGAGTTTTACTTATTGTTTATAACTTTCTGTAATTTCTCATCAAAATACAGATTAGATACACATATACAGTTTGTTGCAAGTATATTTTATATGTAAAACGTTCCCCTCAAATATCACACGATCATTCAAAAATTATTATTATTAAATCTATAATAGGTACTCGCTTAACTTATTTTTCCTGATTCTTCTGCAAAATTTTTACCATTTAGATTTTTCAGAGGAACTATATTTTGAGTAATATTTTAGGCATATTTAGCCAATAAAACATTGAAATATTTTTTATATCATTAAAATTATCTTCTTGCATTTTATATGAAGAAACATACTGCTATTCATATTAAATTAGAACCGTTTTCATGGTAACCATTTTAATTTATCGTACCGCCATCGCCATGGAAGCGAAAGGTATTTCCAATTGATTTAAAAAATATGAAGAATGTTATTTGATTAAATTTAATTAGTGAACTGGGGATCTGAATTGAAAAACAAAAGTGGACGGGAAAAACAAGCTTTTCCTCCATAAAATATAAAAAATGTCAAGCTGATGTGAAACCATTTCAACGAACATTTCACTAACTCAATCTATCTTGACCTTCTAACACTGAAATTATTATCCCTGAAAGGAAACTTGAATAAAGAAATATTTGATTTTGAATTCACTAAAGAACTTTAGTGAGAAGGTACAGGACTTGCCATTTGGTTAAATATAGATGCGAGAAAATTCAATTTCAAATCCAATTTTAAAGTACAGAACCTCAAATAAATTCATAAAAATTTCAATAATTGTCGATTAGACAGTCGGTGGGATAAGTCAATGTTTAGATAAATGTAAAAATAGAAATATTATTTTTAATTCAAAAATAAAATATTTGAATACTAGAAATAGTTTAATTTCCCCTTCATTTCCCATTAATAAATGAAAAAAGTAAATTCCACACTTTAGTTAGTAATTAAATTTAATTTTTACACAAAGAGTCTCATTACAATATAATGGAGAAACAATAAATATCGTAGATAACAAACACTACCTACTTTTATTTTGAATAAATTAGGAACAATGCAAAGACAAACAAGAAATTGGTAATATTAAAAATTAATTTTAGTTAATTAATTATTAAAAATTCAATGGAAAATCTATTCGTTTAGGAAGAGCGCCATTAGCTTTAATGATATTTAGTTTTTAAAACTAATTTTACTTCTATATCTAAGTATTAATTTTATTACAAAAGGAAAAATTATAGTCTTCAAAATCCAAGGTGCATGGTCAAACATGGCAATAAATCGAAATTAATACAAATATCTCATATAACACATAACCTTACAATGAATATGATATTATGCGTGTCTAATATACTGTGGATTGTCACACTTAATATTAATAAGTCCATACACACACACGGAGGTAACACGTAGGTACACCACACACTAAACAAACACAACGCAAGCACACTGTTATTTTTTATTATTATTATTCTTCCATCATCATCATCATCATCGTCATGATCAACAATCAACATCATGACCGTCGTCATGTAAGTGTGTGTATACAGCGCATTACATTAATTCAATAAACCACTGCTGCTATACGCTTCACAACAACACCTTAACCTAACCTAAAAACGAAGCGCCTTGGAGTCTACGAAGGCGGGCCCGCTAACTATAAGAACCGGACCTCATACTCCGCCCGTTGCCTAACCGACGTGTTTAAAAAACTGGCTCCAGACACGCCCATGATGGGGTATGGAGCCAATAACGCGTAGGTAGGGCGTGACATGGTCGATATCTCGCTGCAGACTAGCGAAACCTATCGGTCGAAAGGCGCAACTAAATCCCAAGCCGACTATTATATTATTATTCTTCATTTAAGTACGTACAGTCGTAGGAAGTAGATGGTTGTGTTTGAGAGAGAGCAATTTTCGACCCGCTAGTAGGAGAAAAAAAACGACATATGCACTCAATTTCGTGTAATTTGTTTTCGGGTTAATCTCTCTCCGACTGTGAATGCTTTTTACGCAATTATATAGTGTGTGTGTGTGAATTACACATATTATCGGCCCGGAGTTGAATGCTAGCAAATTGCTGCGAGAATAGTGCGCGCGGTTTATGTGTGTACGATCGACTTGATTAGCGTCATTAAACTGTTCAATTTCGAGCAATTTATAATTATTGGATCTTTTTTTCGGGACTGCAAGGCGTGCGTTTAAGGGTGCTTCTGATTTGTGCGTTCGATTTTTTTTGGCGCGTAGCGGGTGTGCCTCAAGAGGATACGTTAGGACCGTTTTGACTTTGGTGATTTTTCAATTTTCATCTCCGCAACATTAACAATTTAACAATATAAATAATAGTCGATTGTGTCTTGTTAGTTTGTGTATACATCTCTGGTTATTTTGCTTCTTTGGTGATGAACAAATTGGAGTGTTGTAACTGACGAATTTTTTGGCGATTTTTCCGTTTCGGGAAGATCGATTCCCATCAACCGAGGGTGGCAACATATTCTCAAAATTTTCGGACCACAGCCATTCAAGACGATTCTCCAGGAGTGGGCGTACGTGGGTAACGTTGTCAAGACGTCACCTAACTCCATCAAGGTGGACAACAAACCGTTCACGACGCTGAATTTTACCGATTTAGGTTCCCCATTTGGGGGACCGAACGAGGACCCACCGGGTACGCCGACGATGTCCGGTGAAGCGCACATCGGACCGCCGACGCCTCATGAGAGCAGCAATTCGACGCCGGTGTCGAAGAGCGCTTTCATTGAGCTGCAGCAACACGGCTATGGCCCGCTAAGGACCACCTATCAACACCATTTCAATTCACCTGCGGCAAATGCTCACACGGGGCCGCCGGGTGCCCACGACGGGGGTTTTCCGAGTCCCAGGGGCGCGCTTAGCGCGTACCCTTTTCCGCCGATGCACCAGAACACCTACACCGGTTATCATCTTGGGTCGTATGCGTCAAATTGTCCGCCTTCGCCGAAGGACGACGGTGAGTTTAAAAGATCCGATAAGTAGACTCTTAGAAAGCCTTAGAGGAAGTGAAAAAGTATAACCAGAAAGTAAATATAACGTAAGAATAGAGATTTGATTCCATCAAATCGATATTTAGCCCCTCATCTACTTCTGCATCATCTTTTTTGAGAATCATCAATAAGTAACCTCGACAAATAAGTAAATTACATTCTTTTTTGTACATGCTCCAGTTTCAATAATTGAGGAAAACCTATAGATAATGTCCAAATAAGTATCTAAAATTTAAACCGATTTTATTAGATTCTAAACTGAAGTCCTCGTTATTTCTATAAGTACCATTTTCCGTAATGGCCCAAATTTTTGTTGTAAATGGGATCGCATTTCCATCAAAAACAACGCTGCACCACCAGAATACCCGCAAAAGATTGGTTAATTCAATTCCTCAGCCAAAGCGCTTACTTAAAAAAGCGCTGCAACTAAAAATTTAAAAGGCTGTAATTTTGAAGAACGTATCTTTGGCAAGTTCACAAGAATATATTGATTAAAATAATTAAAAGGAATAAGTACACAGAATAAAGATGTCTCTTCTTAAATTATCGCAGTTTATAAAGAATTATCTTCCCAAATGTCCTGAAGACTGTCGATTTTGCTGCCACAAGCAATCTTTAAAATTGCTGTAGTTTCGAATAATATTTATTGGCAATAAGTGCCTGTAGTGAAGTAATTCCTCCTTCTTTGCTTGATACTGCCCAAATCAAATCTGTATTGCATTCAATCTTCCCATTATGAAAAATTGTTCATTCCATTGCGTTTTAAATAACTGTAAAGATAAGTATATTTGATATTTTCTATTTCCCATTTTCTCCTGGCTAAGTCTAAAATTCATCCATATTGAAATTATTTGTAAGAGTTCAAATTTTTATATTTAGTACAATTAAAAACAAAAAAAGTACAATTAAATACTGACCTGGATCTTGTTTGAATTTTGAACTTGAAGGTTTTTCTTGTCTATCGAGTTATTCTCTGATAAAATATCTTAAGCCAACTGCTTGCGAGATTTGGAGTATGGGAAAATGTACACTCTCATTTATTAATAAACATTTGAATATTGATTAAATAAATGCAGAATAATTTCTTCTTCCTTCTAATTAAAAAAAAGATGTCCATTAATTTCGAAAGAAATTACTTGCAATAGCTAGTAAAGCAAAGTAAAAAATTACTTAAATAATTATATGCCAGATACCGTACGAATATCACATTTATTTCTAATGCATTTTTGTAATTAATTTTTATTATAAATCCCAAAATTGAGGATTTTCAATTTCTTTTTAATCTCAGTCGTAGATACCTATTTTCGATGAATCTAGAGAGATCATTTTGATTGTATAAGCTGCAGAATCCTGCATTTTATGACATTACCTCGTTGTTCATAAGTTATACTCGCTGTACGTATAGTTTCCATTCAATTAACTGTAGGTTATTTTTTAATTGGAATTTTGACGGGCATTTCAGTTAATCTTTGGAGTGGTATGCATAACCTGTTGGGATTGCCATAAATTGGACGCTATTAATCGTTATCCGACGCTGACCCAAAACAAAAAAAAATTCTTTTCTTATTAAATTTTATTCTTAAAATTCTTATAAAATTACCATATTTATAAATGCAATAAAATTTATTCCTCACATTGAAATACACGTTTCACAGAATGTAATCTAGAGATTTCACCTAAATCTAAATTACTGCGTATTTCAATAGCCTTGCATCTGCAGGGTGAATTTCGGTGAAATGAAATATGGAATATTAGCGGGAGTCAAAAAAAGGAAGACAAACATGGACTTGGGCCACATCTGCACTATTTCAATTCCCTGATTCCTTGTATTCATCTGTTAGTCTCAGTTTCTGTATTTTTCGAAATAAAGGCGACATTCGATTAATTAAGAATTTCGTATAACTGTTTTGTATTTAAATGGATGCCACGTTTAAAAATGAATAATTGTAAAATATTTTGCGTATAATAATTAAGTGCTCCCTGCAAGAAAATAGTTACATTACTTCACCAAAAACCAATATTTGTCAATCACGAAAATACAACAATTTTTGTACCTTGATCGTTAACAAATAGAACATCCGTTTCCTGAACCTTTCGAATAGTAAGTCTTCTCAACATAACGTTTTTAGTATATTTTTGGGGTGGTGGTTGATGTTTTCACTCGCTTTATATAAATTGTTTGGGATGCATGCCCTCGTTTGTGTTCTGTAGCTTTTCATATCGAATGCATTAATTTAGAAGGCTCCTCGCTTAATTCTCCTACTGTGGATTATTTGACGATTTAATTTGTCAATATCCGCGGGGTGATTTTGGTGCAAATCACAACGTGAAATTAGGACTTCTTCGTAATAACCTTAGCCTTGCAGAAACGTATGGTAAACCTTCAATAAATTTCACTACATTTTAGTACTTTGTCTTTAGTAAATTAATGACACACGATTAGTACTTCCCTCCATAACTTTAGAATATTTCATAATTATTGCAGTTTGCTAAGTGAATTTCGGCACAATTTGTTACTTTGTAATAACTAAATTTTGAAACCGGCTAATTGAAATCTAACGTAGGTAAAGTAATATTGTTTTACTCATTCTAAGATATCTAAAACAGCTTCAAATTGAGAAACTTTCCAAACTACAATATTAAATAAAGGTAATTAAATTAAAAAGCAATTATGTTGATCCTTCGTCCGCGATCCGTTTAGCGGTACACCCAGGGTACGCCAGGTACTTGGCCTCGGCCAGCGATTTTGACTCCATGACTTATATCCACGCTTTGTTATAAAATGCATTTCTTCAATCTTCCTAAGTAGGTGCAATGAAAACTATCATAAGTGCTAATATTGCTACGGTTATTCCAATTTAGATGCAGAAGTTCCAATAAATGGGAGAACAATGTCTAATACTTATGTACGCAGAGAAATGCATTTTAAATTAAATTAGCATTTGGCAAATTTATTTCTCTGTATAATCTTTCCCTCTAGCTAGCTCGTAGTCTAGCAATGTTGCAACTATTTCAAGTCATCCAGATAGTATCGTTTGACATATTCTGCAAAATAGGCCTCTGTTTTGATAATGATCTCTTCATTTGGTGTAAATCGTTCTCCGCTAAGTCATTTTTCCAAGTGTGGAAAAAGAAAGAAATTACAGTGGGGCAAATCTAAGGGATATGATGGACCGGGCACCAATTCGTATCGTAACTGGATTAGTTTTGCTGTCGCAATTGCTGATGAGTGAGCCAGAGTGTTATCATGATGGTAGAGGATCTGTTTCTTCGCTAGGTGGAGCCTCTTCCTTTTTAATTCAATGTCGAAACGCTCCAATAAATCAACTTGGTACTGCCCCGTCCCTTCTCAAAATAATATGCTTTGCGAATCCCAAAAAAAAGTCGCCATAACTTTTCCGAATTATGGCGCATGTTTACCAGGAAAAACCCATTTTGCCGATTGACTTTTGGTTTCTTGCATATAGTGATGTATTCATATCTTACCTACAGAAGTATAACGCTGCAAAAACTCACTCTTATTGCGTTCAAAAATGCCCAAACATTGCCTTGAATTTGTCAGGCGATTCCGCTGTTTATTAATTATCAGCAGATACGACACCCATTTCGTCGATAACTTTCTCATATTAAATTTTTCGTGACGTTTAATTGGAATATTCACCATATTAGCAATCTCTCTGCTCTTCATCCGGCGGCGTGTTAACACGACATCGTGAACCTTATTGATGATACCGTAGTCACCTCGATGGGCGACTTGCCCATTCCTCATCAAAAAGGGATGTTCGGCCACGCTTGAATTCTGTTAAACTAATTATCTGATGGTTGCCGTCGAAGATGTATGGTCCTTATAAACTAACTGGATCTAACTTCTCTTTGACTTCCGCACACGTTTTCCCATCGAAAGAAAGAAATCGAACCACTGATTGGTATTGTTCTCTTTTTCTATGATTCCACAAATACATCAACTTCGTCACTTTCAATAGCTCTCAGTATAATATGATAGATGTTGAGTAAAGGAGTCGGTAATGCAGATGTTGACATAAAGCATCATCAGTCTCTTCATACCATCGCTGTAAATTCCACAAGAAGAGATTTACCTAACTCCATCACGCTTTGTACTTCACCAGAAACTGGAAATATTGTATTTGCGACACGTATTTAGGGAAGCATTAAACACAGTAATTATATTTTATTCCAGTTGGTAATAATTGTCGATACTAAAGACGGGTATAACGAATAATCCCCACTGAGTGTTACAATTATGACTTAACTTATTTTATTAATGCTTTGTTTAAAATAATGCTTGTCACTTGTAATACAACTAATTATATAGTTTACAATATGTTTAAGATTCATCATTATAATGAACATAAAACCGCACAATTAAAATAAATTTATTTCAGATACCAATTTTTTAATGCAACTATGCTAGCTGAGAATTATTTTTAATTATTGATTATATTCAACAGACTTATTATTCTGGCAGCAGGTAGAAAACAATGGCACATGGATTAAGACAAATTTGTCGCCATGTCCTGTATCAATGTTCGATGAATTTCCTGAATGTGGATCGTATTTATTATAAATTTATTCAAAGATGTCCTCCAGCATCGACAGCTCCCTCTCTATCAAAATTTTTTTTGATAAACATACCTTCTGTCCCATTTTATGCAACACTCTTATATGTTTACAGTAAAATAATCATTATTTACTTCTAATTAAACACATAGCTTTGTTTATTCGTTAATTTAATTTTAAACGGTAACAGCGAGGTGTACCTGCGAGTCTGATTGATCCTCCGCCTCTTCCATAGATGCACAGATACAGTCGATAATAAATAAGAATTTGTTCCAGAAAAAATTTCCTTATATTCAAACAATTATTGTATACCTTTGGGGTAAGTGTAAAAAGCCTTATATTAGAATGATACTAAGATAGACTATCTTGTATGAAAAATATCGAACACTCTGTCAAATTTTAAATTAATAAAAGTAAATAAATGATAAGAGGTAAACTAGTTATAATCAATTTATTTCGTTGAGCAATATCGATTAATATCCATGTCAACAGAATGCGACGGCTTGTATCTAACACTCTGTAAAGTTCCATAAGAAAGTTTAAGTAACACAGTTTGTAGGTCTATGCTAGCTTAGTAGAGCTTTGTAGAGCTTTATGCTAGTTTAAACTCTTTGTTTTTTATAAGTAATTTTGTTGTTTAGATCTCTTTTGTTTCTTCTTTGTGCTTTCTAAGTGAGTGGTTGGGTGTAGTCGTATTTGATCTAATTGTTCCATTTCTTGTGCTCGCGTCGCACAGATTTAGTTACCTTTAATTTTCCGTGTTATGTCGCTCGGTGTTTCCGTATCCCATTTTTGTGAATTATTACATGGGACGGAAGTGAGGATATTGGTTTGGGTATTGGTTATTAATATTGGATATTATTTTTAACGAATCCAAACGCCACGGTTTATAACATCTAATTAATTAAATCCCATCTATAGCAAAATCTAAACTCTGCGTTCTAATTTGAATTGACACACTTGGAGCACAAATATTAAAACTTCTTAGTTTGTAACGTAAATTCCTCAGTTTAATTTCTTCCATTATTTTAGTGCATTCCGTATTTTCTCCGATAAAATGTTGCAAATAAATACTTCGAATTGCGTTTACATTTCGAAAAAATTTCTTGTATAATGTCAACCATAAAACACCTCCGTTAAAAATTCGCTTTGGCATACCGGTGCCGATCTTGGAATGGTAAATATTTCCAAAGGTTTTTGCGTAACGGCTAACCGTTGTACTGGCGAGGGTAATAAAGAGAAGATATGCTATTTTTTCGTGTAACGCTCCTTCATTCTTTTTGGTCCATATAATGCCGACGATCAAGAAGAGGAATGTGTGCAAGTTTAGGAGAAATTATAAAAGTGAATTGATTTCTGGGATATTGAGACGAATATTTAACGGTTATAGCTCGTAAGTTGTAAGGAATATCTCTTAATCTGTTTTGACAGGTTGCGTCCAATTTTTCTAAGAAGATTTGTGTTTTAGCATTGTTGTGATTCTCAGGAAAAGAATTTGTTTACAATGTATTATTAATTCGTCAACGCAGAATGGTGATTTCCCCTGGTTTTTTTATTCTGTTCAAATTTTATTTCAGATTATTCCTTGAAATTAGAGGCGATTCAAAGAACTTTCTTTCGATAGCTTCATGTGGTAACATTGCGCAGCATTACAAAAATGCAAGCCGATGTAGAAATAAATAATTCTAACGATTTTAATAAGAAACTTCAGATTAAACTAGCTTCAATATTTTCTTAATAAAGAGTCATTAATACAATTATTTGAGAGGTTCAACGTTCCGAAAGATATTTTGCACGTTTGCAGAATGAATCCAAGGATGTGAAAATAAAAACTTGATGCAATATGTGAGCGTTAGCATCGAAATGATTCCGTTAAACAAGGTTTAATCGCTGGGATCGCAATGAATTTATTTTTTTATACCGTACGCTTTACGGTGTCGAATTCCCTGGCCTGTTTTATCGGCGCTGGTCGTTAGCCGATCTTCCAAAACTTCCATTAACTCATCTCCGCCCTTTATTACGAAGTTATAGATCAATTTAATTTCGTGTAATAAAAACCGTGACGTATGTGCAGCCTTTGTGTAATGTAGCCCTACGCGCCTGTTAATTTATTTGTTATCAATATCTGAAAGGACGTTTAGAAGTTAGGGGTTTCAATGAGCGAAGCAGAAATATAGGAAAAAGGAACATAATAGGCATAGATGCCTATAGTAAGGATTACTAAAATAAATTTAGATATTTAAATGTTAGAAATGAAAATTCTATATTTGGTGGTTATCTTGGTTAGATTTGAACGATTCTTCTTCCTTTAGCGCTCCAATTTAGGTTAATTTTGACGTTATTTACTGGAATTTGTGCAGGGTTGTATTTAAAATGCCATGGAAGCTTATTATCACATAAAAAAATATAAAAATCCTGAATGAAAATGAGATATACGAGGGTGGCGTGAAAAGTTTTCAGCTTAACAGAAATATTTCTTAAAATAGTTTCTTTGTAAGAATACATTTTTCCCAGAGACTCTCCAGTCTCTCTATTTCGTCTAAATAGTAGATGGCCACCGAAGCGCCTTAGTAGAACTAAACTTTCCTCTTTCTTTAAAAGCTTTTCTCAAATTTCTGCCTTCTGTTTGTTAAGTAATGATGGGTGGTATGATCCTGTTATTGTTTCTGCTTTCTCAAGATAGTTTATTAATACAATTCCACCATTGCTTTCCCGAGTAGTGGAATAGCCTTCGCGTTTTTCGGAACCGATTCACCCTTTGTAATCCACTATTTGGATTGTGGTTCGGCTTCACCTTCGGTTCACCTACAATTTTCAATCGACGCCGAAAGTCCGTTTTATTTTGATTAAACTGCTTCAACAGGACTTTGAAAGTGTTTATTTGAATACGTTTTTGGCTCTAAGTGAGCAAGCGCGACACCCAACGTGCGGTTGGGTTTTTTATGCAAAATCTTTAGTTAACATATAACAAACAAGCGCCATTTCGTGCAACTTTTTCGATGTAATCGGTTAATCAGATCCTCAAAGGAACAGATAATTACAAGAACAATAAGCGCAGCTGTATTTTGATTGAAATGGTTTTATTTTGCAAATGAATAAGAAAGGACTTTGAAACACTTCGCGGTTACTCTCATCACAAAACTTTACCAAACTATCATCTTCAGCAGTAAAATGGAACTGTTTTGGTGCAAGTATTGTGGCAGGACTTATAGTGAGATGCTTTAGATTTCCAGTGCCTCACTGTTTGAATGCCTATGTCATTTGAAAAAGTTCTTTCAGCACGTTCCAAGTTTTCAAAATTGTTTTAAACTTATTATTCTACAGCCTCAAACTTTCTATCAAGTTGTAACAATTAAAAGTGCAGTATTTTCTATTTACTTAAAAATATCTATAAAAAAAGATTAGTAATCGACTTTTGTATAAAAAAAAAATATTTTTATGCAGAAATAGTGAAAGAAAATTAAAGTTGTTCTAGAGTGCTGAAAATGGGTAAGTTGGCAAAAAATTAAAAGAAAAACAAGCAACTTTTATCATAAACTCCCAAAAATAAATTCGTATTTTATCATGATTTAGAAAAATTATAAAATTTATCGGGCAAGAAGTTCGTGACTGTTCTTATGATATATGGCATCAGTTTTTGAGCATTGTTCATTAAATAAAAGAAGATCTCATATGATGCCCCTTTTTTGTAACACCATATAGATACACATTGAAGCCGCCGCATAATTTCATGTTATTTCATCCTTATTTACGATCATATCAACATTTTATTGAAATTTCAAATTCAACAGCGATTATGTTATGTTCGAAAACATTCTTGACAACTGCTTCTCCAGATTCATTGTCTCTTGGATATCACTGAGGTAACCTTATCTCTTCACAAATACCGTAATGTGAACATATTATTCCTTCTTATTTATAATATTTTGGACCAACATTGACAGAACGTTTTATAATTTATCTGATTTTTGATCAAAACCTGGCGGTATTTTTATGGCTGTTACCAAAGACATTCACATGAAATAAATCGCATTAATCAACATATTTTTCCCACATTTTCTTTGATGTATTTTCCTTTTTTTTTATCAGCACTTGCTTCTACTCCCTCCCCTGTCTACGAGACAGAAAAAATGCATTTATAATTTAATACATTAATAATATTTTTTATCTAATATAAGATTATGCTATTTGCATTTACCTCCTGCGAAATGGTTTAATAATTACTTACATATTACTTTGTAGCACGAATGAAAGCACCAGCTACTAGAGCGGTATATAAAGCGTTGGCAGAGTAATTTTATTATGGCGCTATAAATACTGAAAAGGTTTATTCTATTACATAAATTACTTGAATAATTATAACAATTAGAATTACCGGTCGTTTGGATCTGTGGATTTATTGAAAAAGTTAGAAAACAGGTTGATGGGAATTACCTGCCGTAATTGTTATTTACCTTGATTTTTCTTGTGTTTATTTTAAAGTCCATTACTGTGAACTGGAAAAATATTAAAGGCTTTTGCGTATACGTCTAAGTGCCGAGTACTGTTTTACATATTTTTGAGAAAATATATTTAGAATAATTTATTATTATGTATAGGTTTAATAAAAAAAAAATAATATTAATTAATAAAGAAAAATCCTTAAATAGAAAGCTGTGTGCAGTTTTGCAAGGCGAAGCCGAGGTCTGGAATCTCCGAAACCGAAAAAGCTCGTCGAGTCGTACTATATTTTTCATCAGCACAAAACTTAAAAAAAATCACCATTTTACGAAAATTTTGACATTTGCTTATACAGATGTTTACTTACTTACGTATAGTTATATTAATGTATTATTACTTCACCTCTCTAAGGACGTAAAATTCCATAACACAGCGGGATGCAATGTAAAGTAATAAGGGTAACGAAGGTAAATAATCCGTAAATCGCACAAATTATATACTCGGTAGTAGGAAAAATTGATTCTTTATGCATTTTGCGTCTTGAGAAAGACGCAGTAACCTTCAAATCATGTTCACTTTATTGAATAAATGTGTTGGGATAATTTACAAACCAAATTCTGCAATTGTGGGCTTCATAAGTACAGAATTTTAATAAACAACGTATACAGCCTTGGCCAATAAAACTATGCACATTAAACTGACTGCATTATAAAGTTCTGCATGTAAATTAATGTCGCGTATGATCTCTTCGGGCTTGTATACGTTTAAGCATTGTGCCCACCAATTTTTCGAAACGTGCCGGTGCTGTAGTTCTTCACATTTCTCTTATTTTGGCTTCAAGTAATGCTTTTGAAGGGTGTTGGTGACACTTCTCCCATAGTACCACAAATGTTGGATTTATTTCCGGAGATTAGGCAGGCTAATTCAGAATATGGAATCTATTTTCGTGTATCCGGCCTTGAGTATTTCGAGCTTTTTTTTTCTGAGAGCTCTTCCGTTTTCCGGTTTTCGATTGTCGTATGTTGGTGTCTTTTTGTCCATTTCAAACCGTTTTTTCTCTTGATATCGGGGAATAACGGCCTTCTCTTGCCTTACAACCTTTTAATCCAGCATTATTTAAGCTTCTTCCAAACGCTCTAACTGAAATTCTTGGACCTTCTGCACTAAATTTTGCAAATAGCTGCAAAGAAGTTTTCTACCTATACTGAAGGGAAAGCCTTTTTAATAGATGGCCCTCTGGCTGTTGTTATTTTGGGACATCTGTTTCTTGGTTTATTTTTAGGTGATCCAATAATCTTAACTTACATATTTATGGCTAATTGACTCTTCTAATTTACTGCTGGTGAACCATTAGACTCTTAATCTCAGGGTCATGGGTTTCAGACCCTACGTTGGGAGCCAAATTTGGGAAAAATTGAGAGGATTTCGATTTTTTTTCCGAATTATTTAGATGAAATTAAGGATCGTGGAATTCGAGCGTCTCTTTTGGCAGATTTTTATTGGAAGAGATAAATGAATTTTTGAATAGGTATTAGAAATTTAAATGAAAACTAAGCTTATATAGCGAAGTTCCAATGCATAAACGCTATGTTTATATGTTTTTTTTTTAATCAGCTACGTCAGAACAATAAATACAACTCACACTTTGAATTCTAATTAGATTTCTTCAAATTAATACCTTTCGATTGGAAACTTACTTAAGACACAAGTTACCTCGATTACAGAGACTCAAAGTCAAATATAAATTTAGCATCACCTCACGCCATTGAAGAAACACAGAAAAATATTCCATTCATAAAAATTTTTATAATGAAAATTTCCAGAACGGCTAATTGAATTCAACAATAAAAACCGCATAATTGAAAATAATTTATCTGCTGCAGAGAATCCATTAGCGCGATACGAAGAATTTATCACAAATTTTGTAGAGATGAATAATCTCGACTAAATGCAAATGATCCATCAAACCCATTGATTTTTATGGCACCACGCAGACTAGATTGAGCAGTCCATCATAGTCGTAAAAAAATTTATAACCTCGTCATATTTCATTCTCGAAAGTGATGGTCCAGGTTTCCGATTGAAACATGGTATTTATACATAGAGAGGAATTAATGAGAGGAAAATATAGAGCGATTTAATTATTATTAAATTAGATGCTTAATGGCTTATTTACAAATATGTAATTTCATCCAAACATAAAGATAATAAAATTAGAATTTCGGAGCTTTTATCTATGGCCCATCTATGGCCATATAAATTTGTTTTGGGCCACGCACTTTACGACACCTAAATTACAGTAATAATTAAGGTTAATTCTTTTATAAAAAAAAAAACTTTATGCGAAATTTATGTTTTATTTCCCTTTTATACGATCTTCCTTATTGTATGTCTATTAAATATACACAGCTCATTCCAAAAAAATCCTGCAGTGTGTGTAAAAAATTCGCCTTAAGTAGGGAAAAATACCTAATAGCGAAACAATTAAGTGGCGTTTTGATATCATCAAATTATGCAAAGAAATTCGTTGGGGATTTTGGGAAATATTCCAAAAGAAGACTCCTTATTTGGGAGCGCCCCATTTAACCGAGATACGAGGATAGTCGTGAAAGTTTCTAATTTCAACATGAAGATGTCGGCAAAAATATGAAAAAAATCGAATACCGAGCCGTCATTAAATTTTTGGGATTGAAAGGCAATACAAGGCAAATAAAATTATTTGCCACATTGAAGTTTTGGGCATTTGAATTTAAATGTTGTTATTATTATTGTTATTTTCCTTGGTACTATGCCATTGGCCACTTACAAACAATAGCCAAATATATAAATGTTTGTAAATATGCACGTATGCACAACAGAATACTTTACAACCCGAACGGACACCAGGGCTGACATGAGACACGCTTCACACCCGGAGCCGATCGGGTGGAATTTAAATGTTGTTATACCAGCTCGGTTGACTAAGAACGTTCGGGACGACCAAAAGCTACAACCAGTATCGATAACATTGGAAAAGCCAAATGGTCCTGAACAACCGTCGAATTAAGGTTAGTGGGATAGCGAAGGCTGTGGACATCTCGTGTTTCTCAAATATTGACTGAAGATTTGGGCATGAAAGAAACAAATAAAGAAAATTTGGGCTACTTTACTGGGGCAAATGTTTCTTTTGAGTTGCTTTTGTTTGGAAAAGCATAAAATTTGCTGTTACTTAATCCACTCTTCTAAAATTAGGTTATATGCTTTTATTGATTTGGTTCATTAAACAATATTAATTATAAAAATCAGGAAAGGATTCTTCGCAAATTAGTCACACTATTGGTTGCAGGGAATGTAAATTTAAAAACCAGACCTTCAAATAGATGGCATGCTAAACTCCTAAATTTTTATAGAAATACCAAAATTCACAGAAGTATTTAGTTGCTTACACAAAGTACATATAAACGGTTTAAGATTGTGGGAACCCCGCGGAATATGACGAGCGAAATTGGATGCCGGGAACTTAAGTGTATAAAAGTAATTAAACCCTTAAGTTTTGCCGAAGTTACCAAACAACATACCGAAAGAAGATAACAAAATTACATTAACGGGTTTTATCAAAATTGTAAAGAGCGTACTCCTTACCTTCTGAAAATGTACCGAAAGAGAGATACAACAAAACGGGAGGATTACAGATCGAAGTTGTTGTTGTAACTATTAATATACAAAAATAGTACGTGATATTGCTAACTCTACAAAAGAAGACATATTTTAATAAATAGGCCACAAATAAAAGTAAGCCACCTTGAAGGTAGAGCACTTTTCGTTCAAGGATGTAGTCAAACAGTGTCAGTGCAAAAATTACATTTTATGCCTTATATTCCTCAAAAACAAGGAAAATGTGAAAGAAAATTGTGCTACATGACCAAACAAACACCAATTATAGACAAAACTAAAGATTTAATTGCATCCTTTGTATACCAAATCTATTAGACTTTTGTGAGGAAGGACCTCTTTTATTTTAATCCTTTATTATGAGCACCTCACAGAGTCGCCATGCTGCTTTTGTCCGAATAAAGCCCTAAATCATTGTTCATTCTGACACAGCATTGATTTCATTGAATTTTTGATATTTGGAAAAACAGCATGCGCGATTTTGTGCCACCATAGAGTAAAACAGGAGTTTTCTTTGTATTAAATAGATGGCCGTCATTTGTATATATGTCAACAAGCATTTGAACCATTTATGTTAGAAGCAGTCTCATACGAATCTCCATAATTAAAATAGCGTGTCATCAGCATAAAGATGTAAATGTAAATATTCAATAATATTAGCCGTACAGATAATATAGAATAAAGGACCAAGCTTATTCCCCGGAAGTATTCCAAATAAGATAGAACGCGGGGAACGTACAGTATTTATATGAGAGTTGTGTTCTATGAAAAGAAAAATGATTGAATTTTTAATGTGAGACACGTATAATCTTGACCAAATCCTGACTGCTGGTTAAGTAAAGTATCACGGCCCCTCAAAAATTTTCGAACCTAAGCGTAAGCTCTAACAGCTTCCGCAACGCAGGAAGAATAGAAACAAATCAGATAAGTCTGTAGGAGTTTAGGGCTTGGAAATAGGTAGGGAATTTAAATTATTACATTAGATATAAATTTGTAGTTTTTAATGCGATAATAGCGACAAGAAAAGTCAGCTTTACGCTGGTATTTTGGACATTAACCAATTTGAACAAATTGGCTTGTTACTTCTAGCAATTTTGACAATATATGTTACTGCCATAACGAAACAAAAGTAGACCCGTTTTAAACCAATAAATCAATCAAATTGTTTATTGGTTTGTATTTATGGTTTGTTATTACGAAATAATAACAATCAAAACTTAGTTAAGAACAAAGCTATTACGATCCCATGTGTACATGCACAAAAATAGCTGATGAAAAATGTTAAACAAGTTGAAAAAAAATAACCGCTGGACTGGTGTAGGCAGAGGTCTATTTTGTTTGGTTACCACTTGAAATGGAAGAACCAACAAAAAGTTCCCAGAATGTAAAGTTGAGAAGAAGGCTGTAAAATCAGTAAAAATGATTCGGAGAAGTTTCTGAGCGCACCGCGTAATATTCGTTGTTAATCTTGATGATGGACGGTATTAAATTTCGGATAAAAAAACAAAAAAGAAGCTCCTTATGCATAATACGCATATGCATATAACATCCATAAAATCCCTTATAAAACAAACGCATCACGGAATACGTTTACAACCGCGTCCGTAAGGTTGATAAGGCCGATAGCTGGCGTATCAACTCTAATGCGGACGAACGCCATCTGGCGCTATCACAGAAAGATAAAATACGCGCGGCGCTTTTAATTTATGCAAATTATAGATTCGACTTCTGGATGTGAGAGAAGTTGGAATCTGTACGGTTGTACAGGGAGGGACGACGGAGAAAGAGTCAGCTATGCAAAAAGGACGTCTTATAATTTAAATTAATGCCGCTGCGGTAGTGGAACGCGCAAAGGAATATACGTTGGTCAAATGGTAATTATGAATATGAGCCGGTAAAGAGAACGAACAATAATAAGGAAATTAAAACAGGTAAGTTTTAAGATTCGTTATAGATAAATGAGCGGTTTTGAATCGTCAAAAAGTGAGTTTTGTGCAACCTTAATTGACAGAAATTGGCAGCGCGGAATTCCCTATCGGTTATATTAAATTTTAAATTTGATAAACATTGCCTATCAATGTCTTTCCGTCACTTGATCAATCTCAATAGTACTGAGAGATAAATATAACTTATTACATTGGTGACGTGGTAGCGTTACGATTACTGTCAACTATTGCATAATATTAAATCAATCATTTCAATTCGCTATACAGATGATTGGCAGATATTGGAATCAAATTTACAAATTATAGAACTTCAAAGTAACATATTATGCGGATGTTTTAACCTCCGTTTCAATTAAAATTTAACAAATTATTAAAATTAATTAATTATTTAAGTATCCTCTTGTATTAATTATATTGCCAGTCTAGGATGTGTAAAATTAAAGATTTTTTTATAAAAAAAAAAATGCCACCAAAAACCACAGAAGTAGTTTGGTCAGGAATAAATTGAGACGTTACTCTTATGACTAGGAGATTTTGAAGTGTTATTGAATGCTATAAAAGGTTTAGAAAGAAAGCATATTTAACTCTTGATTTGTTCTGCGTAATGTTAAGGTAGTTAGCTGCCATCATCGCCTTTGCTATTCATGTTAGTTTGAATCTTAATAAAGAAATGGTTTCATCATTGTAAAACAAATAAAACAAGGATCGCAGGTTCGCAATACGTGCTGTATTGCATCATAAATATCTGGAATAAATTATAATTGTTTGAATCGCTGTTATAACATAGGTAAAGTTTGATCCTCATTAAATTTAATTTTATTGTTAACATTTTTGTTAGATTATATTAAAAAATTTAAAAAAAGCGGGAGATATGTTTACTTTATCAAGAGAATAGCCTTTTTAGGTATATTATACATTATACCGTAAACCAATAAAGTGAGTAAAGTAGACGATAAGCTACAGTGTTCAGGAAGTATTCTATCAGCCATAGAAAAAAATTGTCATCGAATTCTGTATGAATCTGAGAAAATGTTGTCGTGAAGATGTTCGTGGTAACTTTTTAAGTAAGAAGATTAGGTAGGAATGGGTTGTTACGAATAGGTAGCTGAAAATAATAACTTTCACATGTTTTTCGCTTCTGATTTGGTAGAAAATGCTTCTTACGCATTCTCTTTAAATAAGACTCTCAGTATATTATTATATTTTTTCAAGAATATCAACATGTTAATTTTTATTGATAAAGACGCATTAAGAAAAATAAAAAAAGCGAATCTTTGAAAATAGTGAAATTTGATTGAGTTTATAATAAATGTTCAAATTGTGTTCCGTTTACAGCCTGGCAGAATTCTGTATCACTTGTGGCGTAATACGGTTGATTCTTTCTGTTATTCGTTCTTATAATTGTTATTTAAGATTATTTGGAAGAGTGATGGGGTCACCATTCGTTTGCACCTTTGTATCCGATTCAGTGCGTTCAAATATTCAGGAATATTACGCGTAAAACGTGGCAGATCTCCATCCTGCTGGAACCATTTTTTTTGTTTGGAAGATTAGGTCTGCTTGGTTTCGGAAAGAGAGTTGTAAGTATTAGCGTTATCTTATTTCGCAATAAATTTAACAAAAGAATAGCCGTCAACATTTTCATTTCTTCTTATGAAAAATGGTTCTGTCGTATTGTTTCCAAACAGACCACTCCCACACCCACATTCAGGATGTTTTGTTTTAACTTTCTCCATGTGGTGAGGATTTGCAGTTAACCAGTAGCAGCAATTGTGCCTGCTGACAGTATCGTATTAATATTATGTTATTATAATAAAAGGAATATTATTAAAATACGTGCTTTCCCTTTTAAAAAATAAATTGATTTTTACGCCCCTACTTCAAATGTCCTCGATAATTGTGTATAAAATTGTAACGACATTACTATCAAAAAGAAATATGCAAGTAATAAGGATTCAGCATTGATACATTGCTGGTGATAATTAGGAAATTGATTAAATAATTAAAAAATTTAAAGTTAATTAATTGCATACTTTAATATTGTCGTCGTTTTCAAAGATTTTTGAACAAATGTAGAGTAATTTTTTTGCGAGTTGTCAATGTGATCATCCCCTTCTCTATTTTTCATCGAAATTTTGAAACATCTAGAACAGAGGATTCTAATCTTTTTTGGATCACCGCCCCCTTTTGAAGAAGAAGAAAAAGACATTCCAACACACTATTTTCCATGTAATTAATCTTATATGAAATATTAAAGTATTGTTGCATATTATCTATCTGTTTATTTACCTATTAAAAATGATAAAGTACAAATTAATAAAACGACAACCAAATGTGCAATAAGATTGTTTATAAAAATTTTAAAAATAAATATAACATAAGTAAGAATTAAAAAGAAATAATGAGATAAAACAGAATTAATAATCCAAGGTAGAAAACTTGTGTTAATTTTTCAAGCCAAAACTTTTGGTATCCATATTTGAATTTTACTTTGAGTTCTTCGTTAGTTGTGAGTTCTACGAGTTTCTCTCCCAAATTTGATGATTTTTTCAGTATCTGCATTTGCGAAAGGATCTAAAACCCAACTTCCTTGAAAGGTTTCCGTAAAATCGACATGAAGAACGTATAAATGTTGGCGGTAAATAAATCTTCCTACTGCTGATACGCGTATGAACGGGACACAATTTCTCTATCGCACTTGCGCGAGCGTGATCGAAGTTTATATTTTTTTCTTCTTCTCATACATGAACAAGAACAAAGTGATAAAATTGAAACGCGCACCCTCGTGTATATGTAACCGAGTGAACATACATAAATGAATATTTCCGAACCATAACCACTGGTCCTCTTGACTACCTCAAGGCCCACCAATTTGCTTTTGGATCGGCATGTAGCATTATTTTTGACCAAACCCTATGCTACATAGTAAACAAACACATACTAACCTGGGTGAAACAGGAAGGGTTTCCATCTTGGATCACCTTTTATTTGGATTGCGTTATGCATCAATTGACTAAGTGCCATTTCAAGTTGTTGGGAAAAAAGTATAAATTTTACTATTTCATTAACCTTCAGCCGAAGCTGATTTTTGGTAAGTTAGCTAAAAGTATTATTAGGAAGATTGTGTGAACAAATGAAAGCAATTAAATAAACATTTTCGGTCCAGTTAACGATCTTCATTTCTTCGTTAACAGCGTTAGTGCGTATCAATCCGCCAATGATACTTCCTTTTTGTCGTCTCCTATGATATGTAAAAAACTTGTAAAGAGACAATCAAAAATATGAATACATGGTACGACAATTAAATTTGAATATCATTAAATTACTTTTCGAGTGCACATTGTATTTTTTTAAATATTTTTTGTTGATTCGTTTTCTCTTTTTCATCGATAGTCTATATATAATTTAGTAATTGCGGGATTAGCAATTATACCCTGTTTCGGCTATTAATTGTTGAATTTCACTAAACATACAGTTTTAATTCTGAATCAGGATTGGTTACTTATTGGACTAAATTTTGCGCAATACCGATCTCTTGCATGCTTAAATTAATCTAAATCAATTTTTCATATTTTCCCCATACCTCAACGTCTGTTGTGTAACACCTCCTGCGAATATTGATAAAACATAAATTAAAATAAAGACCTCCCCTCCCTTTCGCATTCAAGCACTCCATCATAGTAGCAGGAGAAATCAATTGATCCTGAAATACGATAGCGTTCGAATCGTAAGAGGGTACTTAACGATACGATCGCTATCTAGCGGTGACTAGTTCAACTGTAATATCTCTAATGCTCAATACGATTTTTTCCCGGAGTTTTGTTTAATGATCCGTGCTATTCCAATAATAATATCTATGTATAGGTGGCTTATATATGTTCTATTATTGTAATTGATTTTCAATTTACAATAACATTAATGTGTTAACGATCCTATAATCAATGGTACTTTATTATTATGCGATAATAATAGATATAATAGGAGAAAAATATGAAACATATAATAGGGATTATATGTGGTGGTTTTTTAAAAGCTGTATTATGTTAGTAGGAGCTTATTATTCTTTAACAGCTGGACTAAAGTACATTTATTTATACTGTACAACACATGATTGAACAACAGGAATAAGAAATCATATTATTTGGGGTGCAAGCTCTTATCTATGTTGGTTTCAATCAAATCTCGCCGCATGCATCATTGTAATAAATAATATGTAAAATGCTTGAAATGGTATGTTTATTTTCTTCGTGATAAGTGCAATATGATCTTCATCATCACTATTTGGAATTTATCTTTTCAATATTAGACTACTCCTCAATACTCTAGCAGTATTTCCTGGAGGAATTTTGTTAAATTTAATTCTAGAAGGGAAATTTGTGGCTTTTTATGGAGAAATGATTTTTAAGAAAGAAAAGGTTTTAAAATTGATTAATCAATAAAACTGTATTGTAAATTGTTGTTGCTACTTCATTATCAGCCTGAGATATATACATTAAAATTAAATAGCCTCCAGAAATTTAATTTTGGTGCAGTTTTCTCGATTTCATCGCTTTTTCATTTAAAGAATATAAATTGTTTGTTGCAGAAGGCACTTTTTGCTTTCTTACTGGGAAATTTAGAGAATATAAAAATAAATGTTGAATACTAGCGTAGCCTGAAAAGTTTCTAGCCCAATACAGAAACAAGTACTTTTTCTGCTGTGTTTTATTTCTCAAGATGGTCTCTTTGTAGTTAATACATTTTTCCCAACGATGCTCCCCTCTCCTTAATCCATCCAAATAGTAGTTAGTACTCTGTTCTGCAAAATAGGTATTTACGAATGTGACGACCTCCTCGTTCGATGAAAATCTCTGTTTTCCGAGCGAAATTTTGAGGCTGAAAAACACTGCGTGAATTAGTGAATTTTGCAAGCCATTGTTTCGACTGTGCTTTCGTTTCCAATTTCATCTATAGTTGCTACAACTGCTTCAACAGTGCTTTGGATGTGTTCATTCGAACGTGTTTTTGGTCCTGAGTGAACAAACGCGGCACCCAATGAGCGGTTTGCTTTTTTGCTCAAATCTTGAAAGAGGTTGTTTCGAGATGCCCACCGCCTCTGCTGTCCCTTAATTCTTTGTTGAATATGTTCCACTATTAGTAACATGTTGTGTTTCTATAAATTTGGGTGTGTCTTGGTCATGAAAAGTGTTTCCTGGTATCGGCAGCAACATTGTTAAGAGAAGCTTAGCCAGTTTAGACAAAATTATATAAGATAGGTTGAGTTTTTTTTTCTATGAAGCTCTATGTCAATTGGGTGTCAAAAAATTCAATTGGTAATTAATATAGCTGAATTAGAAACTCAAAAAAGAGATAATTAGTTATTAACTCTGATTTCCGTTTCAAAACTGGAGGAGTTATCAAGTTCTGTTTTAATTTATTTTGCGCAAGTCTTTTATTTCTAAAATCTAAAACTGCTAGTATTAAGATTATTTTTGACAACGCATTTTGAAACAAACTCTTGCAGCTTTAAGAACGAATTCTTTAATCTCCTTCTTCGGACGTCAATACTTCTGGTTTGGTAACATATTGCTTTTTGTCTTCCATCGATAAGTTATAAATTTGGTTCTGCGTTTTTGAAGTAAGTTGAATGGAGGCAAATGTAATACTATTTAATATGTAAATATAAAAATGTTGTGTTTTTTTTTTTTAATATTAAATAGGATACCTGCCGTTAGCTGTGGTGGTAGTTTGAAAAGTTTGAAGCCTTAATGTGAAGATGACCAAACACGCATTCGAATGAATATTTTTAACGGTTTCTTGAAGAAGTTTAAGCCAAATAAGTTCTGGCGTTGATGAATCTTGGATAGCCAAGCCATGATCGAAAAGGCGAAGACTTGGCCGGGAAAGTGATAGCGACTGTTCTTTTGGGAGTTGTGGTAGTCGACTATCTTGAAAAAGGAAAAAACAAACATCGCCACTTGACAAGCTAAAGGTATTAATTGAGCAAAGATGGCTTCATTTGAAGAAAAAGGAAGTATGACACCACGACAACGTACTGTCTTACGCTTCAGTGGTCGCCATGACCAAAATTCACCGTACAATTCGGACCCCAGAATTGTACGGTGAATTTTGACCACTCACACTATTCTAAGGCCATCATATAGGAAACATCCATTTTGCAGAACAAGACTATTTGGACGGATTAAAAGGATGAGAGAGTCACTTGGAAAAGTGTTTAGACTTAGAAAGAGGATACATTGATGGAAAATTGAATTTGAAAAAAAAGAATACTTGTTTCTGTGTTAGACGGGGTACTTTCAGACTATCCGCGTACATTGTATGCTTTAAGGGAAGCTATCTATGAAAGAATACCATTTTATAGACTGAAAACATGGAAAGCGTATCTTATTTTAGCATAGTTTGTATCAAATGTACAAGTTGTTAGCTAATTATTGATAATTGATTGAATTGCGATTATTTTCGGCAAATCTAGCAAGGCAGAATGGGGTTAGAGATCTCTTCTTGGTTACTTCCATGATGTAATCGACCTGTGACTACACAAACTATTTGTAAATGTACGTGACACTGCTGTTTCTCTTTTCTTGAGAATATATGATTACAATTCGACTAAACGGTAACTCTAACACACGCTTGACCTACAGCGACGGTTAAAAAACAAACGAAAAAAGAGATAAATCACGGTCGAAATCGTGCACCTACCTACCTACAACCATACCTATGTTGGTCGTCACGAGCTTCGGAGCAGACGTTCCGATCAAAAACCGAAAAGCAATTAAAGTTCGAACGCTTCGAGGTTAGACGTCGGTAATAGGTGGAATGTACCGAAAACATCTGATTCGCGGTTTTGCGGCCGCACAGGCGTTGCCGTCGTCCCATTGTCGGCCGCAGATAGGAGTTCGGTCGGCCGTATAAGTTGTGTGGTGCTGCGCTATGTGCCACTTAACTTATTTTCCGATAATCGAGAAATCTCTCATTTCTTCGGCTAACGGTACGATGCGGTGTAGGTACGGGCTTTTTTCACTAGCTTTCCGTTACAGTTAGTTCCGATCGAGCTAATAAAACGAACTTCTGTCTTTGGAATCGTTGCAGGGAGTTGATAAATATAACAAAATAATAAATAGCGAATAAAATTTGTTTCATTAAAAATATACATACATAAATGTATAAGATAGCAAAAAGTGGCATATATGCGCATTTGCGGCATAAGTGTAGAAGTGGCATATATGCGCATTTATGGCATACGCAGGGTAACATGTTACATTAAGTGCTCAGAACTTAGAAGATAAATACGAAATAAAACGACATCCTTAAAGTATAAACGAAATTAATTTAAAAAGGCTCTTCCATCACGTTTTACATATTTTTGAGAAGGCCCAATTGAGGTTATTCTGGCAAAGTTTCAGTGCTGTACTGGCACATGCGATCCTAATAAGCCTTTTTAATTCTTCGACATTTCTGGAAGGTATGTCTTAGGCCGCACTTTTTAAGTATCCCCAAAGGAAGTAGTCCAAATGACTTAAATGAGAACGAACGTCTTATAGGACCATTAGTATCTATCCATCGTCTCTCACGTTATTCAGATGGTCGCTTACTATGTTATTGTTATGAGCAGCGCCGCCGCCGCCGCCGTCCTGTTAAGATGTCGTTAAGAAAATACGCACCTATCAACTGGTCTCCTAATATTCCACACCTTCTTTGGAAATTAGTTTTTCTCACCCTATATGGATTTTCAGGCGGCCAGAAATGTGAATTATGACAATAAGCTACTCCATTATTTGAAAAGTTGTTTTCCTCAAATCAAGGAAGAAGATAAAAAGTGCAATAAATTGACCAAGTCCAAATCTGCTTTACAATCTTGAAATAAAAGGAAATCAGAATGGTGTTCTTCAAAAAAACTTATAAGGCGTGTTTTGCTTTCCTGTCAGCCGTACCAGGAAACAGGAACCCGCGTCGTGTGGGGTGGAGAGTATAAAGAAGTAAAAGAAAAAAAATGAACTGACGGTATGGCAATTAGTAGTTTAATTAATCAAGTAAAAAAGCTTTCTTGCAATTGATTTATGTGAGGGATAAATTTAAATATTCGTAGATTAATCAAACAATAACTTTACACCTCTAATTCGCCTTAGGAGTTTAACTATCGCACTTTACAGCATAAAAAGGAAATTCTTTTCGGGAGCTCGTCCTTCTGGGTGCGCCTGAACCTCCTCTACGTGGTTTACCTTGATTTGCAATCCATATGTTCCAACGTAAGCTAATACCCCCTTCATGTAGCTCAATAATCCGGCCACCCTCGAAAGGGGACAATTGTTTATAAGGTGCACCTTCTCGTCTGCAGGGCGTGACTCACGATTGCTTGAAACATATAGCACTAGTTTTACTCGATGTAGTTTCCCCAGATGAGACACTCCGTATATTTCTTATCTTTTCTTGACTTGGTTTCCTCATTCAGCGAAAATAATTATTGCTATTTTCCTTATGGTTATCAAGATATATAAATCCATTGGTTTACCAAAAGATATTACTGGTTTTTTTTTTGAAAAATAGGTTTTCCTTTATTACTTTGAATCCAAAAAAGACGTAATAAGTCAGGAAACAAATGTCATAAGAATTATACAACCCAAAAAATTCCAAGAGTCACCAGCTTTTCCATGCCAAAGTGAGCATATAAAAACTTTGATAAATACAATAAAATAAAAACTCCGCTGCCATTAACAGCCACCAATGAATTTTAAAGATATTTCTCGAAAATCAGATGATAGTTTTTTTGATATGAGACATTAGTCACCAGCAATGCATTTAATTAACCTTAAAATTAAAGTAATAAACTTTACTGTTGGTATTACATAAAAAATCCAGCGATTATAATCGGAATTAAATAAAAACATTTTGTTAGATTTTTTTATGTCTACGCATATATCACGCTTAGGTGGTTTTGTAGTAGCCTCATCCTCTCGTCATTTTACAGTTAAGACAAAATACAAGCGGCTAATACCATGTAAATTGTATGTGTTAGGAAAATTCGCGTAGAACACGAATGAGGTACCTACTGTGTGCAGGATCTTTGAGCGGTATATGAATTATGCAAAATCGTAAAAATTTACGACACGAGGTGCTGCTTATAATTGCAAATGGCGTAATTTTATTCCCATTATATCATCCTGTATGAATATTTTATACTAGGACGGTATTCCTTGATAAAATATTCAGGCATTATCGAGTGAACGCGATAAAAGTTTAGCTTTTGGGAAAGTTTAAAATAAATTAATATTAAGTTGAGTTGGTAATGGCCAGTTTTAAAGTTGTTCACTAACTTAATCACGGCAAGAATGCAAGTATAAAGTTAAGTGGGCGTGATGATAGATGGCTCAGGTATCGATAAATTTGATATCTTTAATCAAGTGTAAGTGTTTGTTGTTAAATTTTGTTTTAAATGTGGTGACGGTCCAACGGGGTGTATAAGCTGTTTTAAGGCTTGTCATAACTTCAGGATCTTTTAGATGTAAAGTGTTCCATGACTTTGTTACTATTATTCCCTCGCCAAAAAGGGCGAAGCGCAGTTAATTGTACCCCAACTGCCAATGGTGACTCGGGAGTGTACCGGACTCCCCAAGAAAATTTGTTGATCTTAGCAGGACTCGAATACACAGCGGCTAACTTTGTCCCGTCAAGCGCAGGCCCTTTTACCAATGGATCACCGAGCCGTTTTCAATTTAATAATATTTTTTTTATTTTAATAATATTGTGGTGCTTATACTTCGTTCCATTGATAGAAAAGTAATGTTAAAATGGGGAACCACTTCAACGTTTTTATATTTCCTGAAAGCATCAGTATACGTTGTTAAAATTAATCAATCAATAATCATTTTTGACTAATTATCTTAAAAATGGCAATTTTTGGCTTGTATCACCTTTCTATCGACGTCAAAATTGATCAAAATAACAACATGCCTTACCCAAATTCATTAATTTCTGGATAAGCGTAACACTGGCTTTAAAGATGTAGAGTAAAAAGATGAACTTGATATTTTCCTGTTGATAAGCTTCGATTACTTTGTAGCTAACGTGACTCTTTTTTTTTTAACTTGATATCTTATCTTGTAAGTAAACTGTTGTTATGAAATTCTTGATGCAATGTTGAGGTACAAACGGCAAACATTCTTTAGGTACCGTATAATACGATTATCAATCGGTTGAAACTCAACTCTTTGTTCACTGATTAAGACTAACCTTTTTACATTTATTTGTGTATGCATTTTCTTTAACGTGTATACCTCTCAGGTACTTTCAAAAACAGATGTTGTGACTCCAACTCTTATATTATTGACCAAGTTTCTTTTTACACTCTTGTTTGTCATTAATTAAACTTAGGTGTTGCTACGGGTTCGAAGGTTTCTACCTGGTTCTTCCTGCACACTTCCAATTTAGTAAATCCGCTATAGACGACGGATGGCTTGTTTAACTGTATAAGCAAACATTTGTAAAGCAATTATGTTGTAACCGTTTAGTAAGTTATTTACATGTGTAATCCTTAAAATTGTGAAGTAGATGTTTGCTTTGCTTTCGTTACAGATCGGTTGCACTGTATCGCACCTATCTAGACGTAAGCAAAACATTTTATGTTTACTGACGGAAAACGAACATTTCAATTTGGAAGTAATTGTTAGTAAATGCTGAGTGATGATTTTGCTCTTATAGAGTTGCTAAAATTCATGTACCATAGTTGTTCTATTGTTTCCTCAGTGCTAAGTAATACTTGAGAAACTGGTTTGTCGCTTGGAGATTGAAAAAATTAGAAAGCTTTGAGCTATGATTTTTTTATGAAGAGTTCTGGATAACCCAGAATCCCGCGGAACACTCTTTGAAAATTTAATTATTTTAGTTGCATTAAATGCTGTTAAACCGCTGAATATCTAGGTTCATATAGAAGCTATTCAATATCTACTCACTATTATTTCACCAATTTACCGTAAGGTTGCTCATAATTATAAGGTTAAAAAGGAATACCACCTAACATTGAACATCAACCAATTTACATACTAGTTCCCTTTTCCTTCATAATTTGAAAAGATGAATAGCTTTCGTGTTCTTCCTCCTTTTCTCTATTTTCTCCTCTAATTAATAGCGTTCGTAATTCGAGTTTAATTTACAAATGTACACAATTACTTTTCTCGTGTACTTTCATACGTATACGTATAATCGAGGATGGTGCGCGATTTGAATAATGACTTTGCTTTTTATCCGTTAGTCCATCACGTTCTCGCGCTATATAGCGAGTAACCAACGTGTAACTGTTCGGGTAAAAGCAGTAACAGCTGTTTCCTCCTCCGGATCGAACGGCGTGGAGGTATGGGCCTTCCGATCGCGCGTTTTGTAAAAACGTCTTAATTAAATTTTTAGGCAACGTCATAGCAACGTGTCAAGGAAAAGAAAAAAGGACTGGCTGGTGTTATTATTGCACGTTTCGTATTTTATTGTGTTTCAATGTTTTTAAAAGCTCTTTCCCAATATGCTTTATAATGTTGGCACAAAGACGATCACCAGACAGCGTTCATATTGGACGTATGTATATACAGTGTTGGGTAAATGAAAGTGACTAGTTAAAAGAAAAGCCAATGGTTTGTCCTTTGAAGAATATAGCGAAAGAGAGTTAGTAAAACTCTCATTGGAGATGTACACTGCCGTTCAGTGAAGTTCGGTCGTACAATAAAAATCTATTATAACACACTGTATATAATTATTAATACGTAAAATTAGAAAAATATTAAGCATACACTCTTTTCTAAGTAATTAAAGCCATAAATTATTATGTAAAGTAGAAATATTGCGACAACCACAATAAAGTCCCTTTTACTATCATTCCAAGAATTTCTCGGAAGTACCGATCTTTTGAAACGGGTCGTTTGGGGATTATTAACGAACAATACATTTAGGAAATATACCGCAGTATCACTCTTGTTTATTTATCATAGGCGTAAAGATATAAATTTGCTTCATTTTACTGTTAAACGTGTGTTGGTGTGCATCTGTCGTTTTTGCGCGAAAGTTTTAAGAAAATTTACTTCAAAATGGCACGTGGCAAGCCTACCAGTGTAGAAAAACGTTCACGCATTATTACGCTGTTTGAAGAAGGATATTCCGGGCGACAAATTGCTGAAAAAATAAATATGAGAAGTTCAACAGTAAATGACATCATAAAGCGTTATCGGACAACTGCAACTATAGAAAATCGTGTTCGAAAACAACAAAAGCTGAAGATTTGAAAATTGTATTATTAAGCAAACGCAATAGAAAATTAACAGCGCCACAAATAGCAGCCGAAGTCAATCGTGGCCGTGAAGAACAAGTTTCGGTGAGTACGGTAAAACGTCGACCTCAGCAAGCGGACTTTCATGGACGCATTGCCATTCGAAAACCCTTATTACGTCGGGGCAACAGAGCAAAACGGTTACAGTGGCCCCGTTCTCATCTAGATTGGTCGTTAGATGATTGGAAACACGTGCTTTGGAATGACCAGTCAAAGTTTGAGGTTTTTTGAGGGATGTTTCTCCTTTGCTGGGACGGGAGATTTATGCAGAGTGCAGGGTGTAATGAGGAAGGAAAATTATTTTGCAATACTCCAGAATCATGCAGTGCTATCAGGATTGCGTATAATAGGCCGTAACTTTACATTCATGCATGACAACGACCCAAAACACACTCCGTTAGTGTGTAAGAACTATCTAAAGGAGCAAGAAGAACAGCACACCCTGAAAGTAATGACATGGCCCCCACAAAGCCCAGATTTGAACCCGATAGAGTTGTTGTGGGATGAACTGGACAGGAGGATCCGAAAAATATGCCCAACTTCACAAGAACATTTACGAAATATTCTGCAACATGAATGGATTAATATTCCACAATCCGTTTTAACAAAACTTCGAGCGGTGATTAAGAGCAAAGAAGGTTTTTTCGATGAAAAAAAAATATAATGTTCAGTATGTTATATTAGGCCAGAATAACGTTTTATTTATTTATTTTTGTCTTTACATACAATAAAATTGCATTTTGTTTTTAGTCTCATTTGTTTCTGTAACCTTTTCATGTTTTTTAATAACCGACCGAACTTCTCTTGGTACTATTAGCAAGCAATCAAATAGGTCTTTGGATCTCAGCGCTGTCCAATGTAGATTTCGTTACAGATATAAATAAGGTCCTACATGTTTATGTAAATCAAATATTTTTATGCAATCGGAAAAATGTTTATTAGAGTACCAAAGGCCATAAACCGAACTGCGTTAAATAAAGAGGACCATATTGTTATTTGTGTGGTGGATCAATGCGTAAACTGAAGATACGGCTAATGGTCGAGGTACGCCAAACCCAGAAGCGGAATCGTTTTTTTTTTTTATCAAAAAAGCTATTGGCACTACCTTATGTAAGTACGTTAAGACAATTTGCTCATATGGTGAATGCTGACAGGCCTAAATTATTTCAATTGCGTACGGAGCTATGGAAGTTCGGTCATCTACTGAACTACAACTAATGAACATTATCAGTTTATCTAATTGGGCTGCCAAACATGTTACAACATTTTTGCAGCGTGCTGGACAATTTTTATAATAGCAAAATTCACTATACCACGGCTATTTAATTTCTGTAACAAGATCTTGACGCACATCAAAGAATGTAACTTCAGAAATGCTTTCGATTGCGTACAACACGACAGCCCTATTGAGAAAATTCAAATCTATGGCTTTGGATGGAACGTTGGTAGCTGATTTCAGTCTTGTTTACAAAATAGAAAATATCCTGTCAATTTGACTATCCGCAGAAAATAACTACGAGGAAATGCAGGCCAATAACTGCCCATTATATTAAAAAAAAAGGCTGAAGCATGTAACCTTACTTTGGAGGCTATCTGCTGTTGCGAAAGTTGTTTTCTTACTGCAAAAAGCAGGTTCTTGTGGTCCTACTTTCTAAGAGCTATAAATGAAATCTAATAGCATGCACGGATTCTTCGAGAATAAGTAGGGCTGCCAAAACTGTTATTCCACAGCGTCTTTATTCGAATGTATTTTTTGTATTTGTTTCTGTTTTTGGTTTTTTGTTTCCATTCATATGTTGTTCCTGCTACTTTTTGTTTAATAGGTCATTTACTACGCCACATTCTTTTGCACACTACTGTATAACAGTACCTCTTCTCTTCTATTTTTTTTCAATGTTAATTTATTTAATTTAAGTTCTATATTCGCACCTGTCGTTCTGCTGATGTGTTTAGTAATTCGAAAGGCAGTACCTTCGTGTTTAATACACGTAAAATCTGAAAGCCACCAACATACATATAATATGCATTCATTCCAGTTCGTTGCTTGATAGATCGTTATATTCATACATATAAACGGTGTATTGGTTTAATATGCTGGTAAATTTTAATCATTTTACGTATTAATAAACATACAGCTGCTTACCATCCAGCAATTAGTGAGGCGAGTTATTAACGTTTAATAATAACAATAAAATGTGTAAAATTTATAGGTTCACGGTCAAGAAACTCGAATAAATATTTATATTGTCGCCTTATACAAGTAAGAAGAAATATTTAATTAAACTTGCTTCAATCGTAGACATTAGTCGAGACACAAGAGGTGGAAACACTAATATTAGCTGCTGTTATGTGACCACAGATGTCCTTACATACAAGTGGTGATTTTTTTTTATATTCTGTTATTAGCGACGCTGATGTCGTTCTTGATTGAATCCATACGTATGTATTACCAGCTGCTAAGTATCTTAAATTTTCGCTTATTAACGAGATTTGTTGCGTACTTTTTGCGTACTTTATGATTCAAAGAAAAATATTCATTATTTTCTATTAATTTAATTAAATGTGGTTTTTACTTTGTTTTCTTAGTTATTTGCAAGCAAACTTATATGTAAGATTGTGTGATGTATGTTGTATGTTCGAAGTGGTTTTTACTAGCTGCTTTACCTTGCACGAACATTTTTTTTTTCTCGTTTTTTAATTCAATTACGCGTAATGAAGAGTAATGGCCAATAAACAAGGTTCCTTTGAAGGACCAATTATGTGTAATGCCTCAGTTCGTGATGGTGAATTTCCTACCAGCGCAGCGCCAGTGTGGACTTTGTTGCATGCTATTCTCTGGAAAGAGATATAGGATGGTAGTAGATGTTTCATTACATCGAATCTGTTAGAGATTTTAGGTGATATTCACAATGGCAAAATATTTATTATTGGCCTTAATTTCTGCGTAAATCTAGTTTTTTTTTTACAAATTTCATGGATTTTTTAAACTTGAGTCAAATTAATTCCGCTTGTGCGCGTATTTGATTTTGCACCAACAAACATAGGCCATTTTAGGTACTTTCTCCTATTATCTATGGATGTTGATCCTTATTATGCCGCTCTAAATTTTGTGTGTGCATCTACTTGCATTACCTCCAAACAGTAATATAGGGTAATTTGAAAAGTTTCGAGGCCTAACGCAGTTTGTTAAATTTTAGCGCTGTCCCACCTCTTAAAGTAGTTGGTATCTTGTTCTGCAAAATAGGCGTTTACAAACGTGATGGCCTCCATATTCCATGAAAATGTCTCTCCTTAGAGCGAAACTTTGAATTTGGAAAACAGAATTAATCTAGAGGCCAGGTCTGGTGGAATCTATCAATTCGATCCTTAGTTAGTGATTCTTTGTTGTGGCGTTGCGCTGTTTTTTTTGCCTTCAGCTTCTCAAGTAACTCATGTCTAGTGCGCCCTCGTTATTGTTTTTCCTTTTCCGAGATATCATTAAACATGTTTAAGCTAAAAGCAAAGTAGCTGAACAAGTTAGCATTGCATGGTTAGGCGATTTGGGGTTATTATAAATTCTTCATAATTCATCGCCTATGGGAATTAATCCTTTCTCAATCAAAAAAATAATTATGCATTTTAAATGTTAAAATAATGTTAAATAAAGAAGTCAATAAGAAGTTATATGATTGAAACTAAAAAGAAATAACTTCATTTATGCATATAGCAACTTTAATGTATTTACACCGAGATAAGAAGATTTTCTAAGATAAGAATGATATTAATGCAGCATGCGAAGCAGAGGAATTGTGGAAGACTATCCACACAAACTGTCTTTTCTAGTATGTGCAGAAATTCTGCTGAATCTGTAAAAGTTATAATGGAAACTTCGTATCCGAGAGCACCTTTCAGTTTTCGAAGCCAAAATCCATCAAAATCTTTCGTAATCCGAAAATTTCGTAACAAGATGCTCTCGTAAAGCGAGGTACCACTATATAATTAATTATTTACATTTATTTAATCCACAATAGTTTCAATGGTCGTAGAAAATATTTTACAATTAGTGCAAGAATAAATACCAACGCAAATTCCTCTTTAAGGACAAACCTGTTCAGGACCAGTTTGGGGCAACATTGACATGATTAGGGGCGTGTGAATAGTTTGTTTCGCATACCTTTCATATACAAACTATAGCTGCATAAAACTGATTAAAACATTCTAACACGTAACCGTTTTACGTTGAAAAATCTTCTCGTATTGAATTTTTCGCCTTATCCTTATTTGAGCCAGCGACTTCTGTCGCCGATTTTTTTTATAATTACATCGGTGCCAAGCATCGAGAACTGCGAATTCTTCCAAGTAAGTATATGTATGTACAGTACTAGCTGTACAAAGTTGCTCAACTCCTACGGTCGATGGAATGACTAAACAAAGACGGTAAAGGCACATATGTCAAAAACGTATTGACTCCGACACACGCTCGAATTGGAAACCTGTCAGAGCGAGGTAACTCTCTGCGTTTATACAGCTAAAGGAAAAATCAAAAGCCTTGTGTAGAATAGAAGAATTCGGTTAATAATGCGTGAAATTTCAATTTTTCTTTTTATAATTTCGGTTGCTTGCGGGGTTCAGGGTGTTTTATAGATTTCTATAATAACATTTAAATTAGTGGAGTCATTTTGGGACTTTCTCCGCAATTTGCTGGTAGTAGGGGTTGCTTTTAGCAAGTATCTTGGCGTTGTCGTTATTAACCCAGTTTGGTAAAGGAGTTTGAGGATTGCTGATCTGTTCACTGACCTTAGTTTGTAATTGGCCCGTGTTTGAAGATACAAGTTGTTCAATCGTTTTTAATGTGTTGTATCTATTTTTTCCAGTACTTTCTTTAGTTTGTCAACTAATCCGGCGAAGTATGGTAGGTAGGCGTAGCTAACTGTTTCTTCTTTAGAATTATTGTAATTTTTCTGCTTGGTAGTTGTTTCTCTTTGGATTCCTCTTAGTTTCTTCGTCTTTAAGTGTATTATTTAAATCTTTTGAATTGCACAGTTAAAAGTGCATGCCCATTAACAAGGTTGCATAGCTACATATAATAATAGTGATTAGCTTTGTATCGGTGCTGATCTTGTATTGTATATTGTTGTGATCTATACACAAGAATATACAATAATATGCAGAACCAAAAGAAAACATACCGTGAATGCAAAGCAAAAAAGCAGAGCAATAAAGAAAAAAGGATGCAAAGACGTTACTTTTACGTCTATTTTTGCGAGTGGTTTAAAATAACGTAATTATGCAAAGCTGTTGACATAAATTGCGGGAAATGCAATAAAAGCTGGTCTTTTATTTTTAGAGTAATCCTGTATACACAAGTCCAGAAAATAGAAGGCTGATGCCAGACTAATGCTTGGTGAAATTTTGGTATTTACTGTTACATTTCCACCCAAAATTAATACGCAGTAAATAATCTCGTCGTGTAACTTTGGTGCAGTGTATGAGTAAAATATTTATTGTAGAATACTGTAGAATCACAAACACTTCCTGTTTTTTTTTTGCCTCAGCATTCACGTGTTGGTGAAGTCGTTGTTCGTGACGTCTTGCGATTTTGGAAAAATTAACTGTCTCTATTTCAAGGTCCTTATGCAGGTCACAGTTGCGGAAGTACCAAGGTGCATCAACCATGTCTCTCAGTACTTTGTTTTGTAATCGTTGAATGATTTGGATATTACTTTCGCTAGCACAGCCCCAAAGTTGTAGGCCATATGTCCACACTGGTTTTAAAACTTGTTTATAAAGAAGCAATTTATTGTGAATGGATAACTTGGAGTTCCATCCTAGTAACCAATATATTTTTCTATACTTTAGATTAAACTCTTTTTTTTTCTTTTTCACATGGGCTTTCCAGCGCAGCCTTGCATCTAGGGTCATGCCCAAGTATTTCGCCGAGTCAGCATGTGGTATCTGGGTATCGTTTATTCTGATAGGTATATGCTGTTTTAATTTATTGGTGAAGTCTACATGTACAGACTTACTTTCGTGAAGCTTTATACGCCAAGTCCTGGTTCAGGTGTTCACTCTATCCATGGAGGATTGTTGCTTTTCAGCAGCCTCTTCATGATTTTTTCCTATTGCCATGATGGCTGTGTCGTCTGCAAACGTTGCAGTGATGTTCTGTTCAAGATTAGGAATATCTCTAGTGTATAGCAGGTAGAGTACTGGTCCGAGTACGCTACCTTGCGGCACTCCAGCCTGAATTTCCCTTAAATTAGAATAGGCCTCCTCCTGCTTTATTCTAAAATATCTTCCTGAAAGGTATGATTTTAGTAATTGAGAGTGTTGGCGTGGCAAGGTTTTGTTCAGCTTATGAAATAAGCCTTCGTGCCAGACTTTATCGAAGGCCCGGGCTACATCTAGGAATATTGTAGAGCAGACTTTCTTTTCCTCTAAGGACTTTTCAATGTGATTCGTAATTCTGTGTACCTGATCTATTGTTGAATGGCTTTCTCTGAACCTAAACTGGCGCGGAGGGATTAGGTTCTTTTCCTCTATTATCGGTTTTAGTCTTTTAAGAAGTAGCTTTTCAAATAATTTCGAAATAACTGGTGACAAGGAAATAGGCCTATATGACGACACTTCTTGAGGCGGCTTTCCTGGTTTTGGTATCATGATTACTTCCGCTATTTTCCACATCGTAGGAACATATCTTAATCTAAATGTAGCGTTACTAAGATAAGTCAGTTTTACTATTGCTTTCTTTGGAAATTGTTTAAGAATTTCTCCTGTGATCTGATCAAAACCGGGTGCTTTCTTTGGGCTAATATTCGTTTTGATTTCTTCCAAAACTTCTTTTGGGGTGGTGAGTAGAATCTCGACATCCTCTTGTCTTAGTTCATTCCAATCTTGAAGGTCTCCTCCTGCATTTGGTTGGAAGATCAGTTCCAAATGTTCTGCAAATCTAGCTGCTTTTTGTAGGTTATTCCGGGCCCAACTTCCAAAATGTGCTTTCCTGATTGGTGGGTTTTAAAGCGTAGGTCGTTTTAGGCGTTTGGTGGCTCCACAAAGAGTATTCAGTTTTACTGTCGTTGGTTAATTCTCTTAGATATCTTGCGATTGAATCATCTTTGATACGCTGTATTTCTCTCTTTAGTTGCCGGGTTGCGTTGTTCATGGCGGTTTTCTCAATTTGTGCCCTTGTTTGGTGTTCCCTAATGTTGGTAAGAAATTCTGGAATACTTTTAATGCAAGAATGACGCATTTTGTATATTCATATTATTATAGTGCACGTATGTGAAGGTTCGTTGATTTTAGACGTTAAGAGAACTGTGACAAGTTACATAATTGTTCTAATATTTATACAAAAGCCTGTGTTTGTGTTATCATGTAGTCTTCGCAAATACCATTTCACATGCGTCCTCGCGTCTAAAAACAAGAGTGAACGCGTGTGTTCTGTGTTTTATAGTTGGAGTGAACAAGTGTTTCAGCTTATTATAAGGTTAACAAAATCATGAAGATGGAACGATAGACTTTCATCTATTAGTGTACAAAGAATGCTTTGTGCTAACCCAAACCTGTAATACCAACCATTGTGTTGGTTGGTAGTTTCTAAATATGTATTTGCAAAACTTCCTGTTTCAAGTAAAGGGAATTTTCTTAGTAATTTTTGTTCTACGTCGTAAATAGTGAAGGTAATTGATTTTCATTATTTGAATACAATCTGAAATATAAAAAAAAGTTAAACTTACTTTCCTTTGTTTGTTTGTAATCGGGTTTTACCATCACAAAGATGATATTCAAGCAGTGCACCCACTTTTTTGCTCTATTTTATTCCTCATCACCAATGTTATTTACTGTTAGTTAGTTACTGTTAACGCAGAGTGGTAGTATTATAAATGTGCACTACAGCCGTATTAAAAGTACACCAGCATGGACATATACTAGTATTAGCCATCATACTAAAATAGTGTTCAATTCTTAACACTCTTGCGGACCTCCTAGTGTTGTTTTGTAGTGAATAGCGTTATTTTTTCTTATTGATTTTAGTTATATTGCATTTTTGCTAAGGATGTATTTTGTACGAGAGAAGTTCAATAAATACTCGGCCATGACATTTTTATGTGTAAAATCCATTTTATTTTTTAACATAGTCTCCTTTGAAATCGATATATTCATTGTTAGTCCAGCATCTTTCTATATTTTGTATCTCCTCGAAAAAATACAATCAAAATAGGCATCGTTCTTCATAGTTTGAGCCAAATTTGTTTCCGTCGAGTTATATCTTCATTCTGGGAAATAATCGCGGAAGTAATCGCTGCGGACTAAATCTTCCTTACATTAAAATGAATCACGCACTTTCAATCTCCGATTATTCATTACCATATCCTCATTCCAACGACCGTTGGACCTGGACGTTCTTTACCAAAAATGCACGTACGGCAGCTGTCCAATATTTTATGGTCGATAATGAAGTCCCCACAGAAACTCCACGGAGTTCCACATTTATCTCATAATTTAATCACCGCGATTTTCGCAAAAGTTCTTTACTTTATGTAAATGGCTCCCATTCACAAACTGACTGACGTATCCGGTAGAGAGGATTCTTGTTAAAGGTTACTTTTACAAAGAAATAGTTAGTTCTTGTAGCGAAGGCATCAGCGGGACTATCGAACTCCCCTCACCATTGATCTTCATTTATTGCAGGTCATGTTAGAGTCTTAGCATCTTGTTTTGTTAGTTTTGAATTCCGCATATTTTCTTTTTGTTGCTCCATGTTTATCAAAGGAAAAAGTTTTCATGTCATTCGCATATTTTTCCCAGTTTCCTAGTTTTAGCGGTGGCTACTGCTTACCGTAGATCTAAGTATAATTGTGCTATAATTCTGTCGCGGACTGTAATTTCTTCCATACTATAAAGCACACACTACGTTTGAAAAGTAGCTGTACCTTTTTCTCCATAAGCTCTTGCCGGTTCCACCTTTTCTTCTTTTTCGATCCGCTCATCTCCAACGTCTGGATGGGTCGAAAGCGCCGCTATATAAAGTCGTACGCGCTTCGGGGACACCATATAAAGCGGCGGTAGCAAAACAATCTGACAAATTTGAAGTGCCTTTTTACGATTCCCACTATAAATAGAATAGAGCGCTGATATCTTGCCATTTCATTTCGTCTTTTTGTGGTTTGGTCGTTTGTTCCCGCGAGTATCTCAAGCTATGTATGCAGTTTTCTTTTCCCAGGGCAACTTAGTGGATATTATTTTGTGTCTATACTTATGCGTTGAGAAGAGAAGAGCAAGAAAATGAGTATATTTAAGGTTCATTACGTTTAGAAATGGAACGCATGTAAACTATTCATTATCTGCACGAGATTCGTTGACGCGGAATTGCATTTGGGTGTTCGTTTGAGTATAGTTTTGTAGAAATGTTGTAAACAATGAACCTGCACACTATGCAACGAATAAATACGGGTTTGCACCGCAAATATCACACCGTGGGTACTTCGTATGTCATTTTGAAAGAGAAAATCCACTAATAGGTTGAAGAACCATGATGCGATGACAACTGACTGTGCGTTAAGCATTGTCTTGTTTTTCTAGTGCGTATTTTTCCATAAGTACATACTCTTAATCCGTAAACTTTTAAAGCCTGCAGTATTCAAGCTGTCTTTTCTGGAATTGTGAAGATATTGGCTTATTTGTTCGTTGGTGCTAAATCACTCAGGAATCCAGCACAAGATACTTTCAGAATCAGTGTTTAGTCAGCAAACCAATCTTTAGGCTTTAGATTTTTTAAATTTTTTGAATTATTAACCCAACTAGCGAAAGATAGTTTCGCACTTAGGTCGTCTCTCCGCAAATGTGAATTTGGAAACCTGAAAATATCACTATTGTTCTTGTATTTGTTAAGCTCTTGCGAACATTGTATTTCATTAATCTGCTGCATTTAAATAATCTAAATCCTATGACGGATATGAACCTGAACTGAATTTCCTTTATTATAGGAAAAGAAATAATTGCTTTAAACATTTTATTACCTCCTTTGAAATGAATGAAATTACGCGAAGCATCATTAAGAATTGGACATTTTTTGTATTGACTTATCTTTATGGCTGAGCGTTTCCTTCGCTGACTGAGTGGTTTGGAATGTCGAATTATTTTTTATGGCGTTTTTAATTCCATATCACAGTTTGAAGCTTCTGGTGATTATTATTGTTTCTTGGAAATATATATTAAATAGTTTTCCAATTATTCGAGTAAAATATTATTTCTTATACAGTGAGAACATGTAGACTGTTTAATAAGAAAAATCTATCTATTTGTTCGTTTTACAAAAACAATGAAAGAATGATGCAAGCATCATTATTATTTCAGTCAATTCTCAAAACGTTTTTCCACTCTGAAGGTGGTGACTCCGAAACATGGTTTTCGAAAGCTTCAACAGCTTCTTGAAGTGACAAGAAATAGTCCATGCATTTCTTACTTGACATTCGGGAATTTAAAGATCTCGTTAATTCGATGTTTTTCTGCTTCAAATAATCAATTGTTTGACGTGCTGCGTGGACGATGCTTTTCATCAGAGTTTAGTCATTGATGAAATAATGACTACTGGCAAATAAATTGTTGGGTACAACTCCGCATTAACTGTTCTTCGACCCTCCAAAGCAATGCTTGCGACACTCCTAGTACGAAGAAAGAAACAGGCAATCGTCTTCTTGGAACTGCGTCGCAAACGAACAACTTTTATTGGATGCGGTTCATTTGGAAACACTCGATTGATGCAAGCCTTTTTTGTGTGGACCCAATTATGTGAAATAGATCTTTTGCACACCTAAATATTCATGCAAAATCGAATGTACTGCAGTCTATAGTATACTTAAAGATGCCTCTATCTCATGCAAATCACCTTTTAAACAGCCTTTTCTCATGGTGCTTCATTACCAAAAATTCGACGAAGCGATTTGTTGTTCTTAGGCCTTTACTAAAATCTTTCACATGAAATATTTATTTCTTTTCACAAAATGTTCTTTTTTTTAGACGCTTATAGTTAACAAACTATTCGTCCGTCACGGCTACAACAATAACAAATGTCAAATTTGTCTAAAATAGTAATTCTAAATCTTGGCAGCCCCATTTGGTGCCCCGTTTGTAAAAACTTAAGGCGCTGCCCTTGTATTTCAAGAGTTTCTAAAAGCATTTGTAACTTTACTAACATTTGCAGGGGACTTTTACGTTACGTTGGCCCTACAATTTCTTCTAGTCGTAAAATTATTAGGAGAGCAGGAAATCGCATAAAACGAAATTACATGTTAAATCGGGATGTTCGCGCCTGACCGTCAACACCCGGTATACGCTTTGTTTGTCGTTATTTATTTGTTTATATTTTATGTTAATTTTTATAATTGATTTTTATCTTAGTTGCGCTCTTTATTTATTATTTATTATGGTATTATTAATATAAATATTATTATTGTAATTTTGCGAAATATGGTAAGTATAGCAGACGCGTGAATCACCAGTAAATGTTCTGGAGATGAAGTATATTAGAAGGACAGCAGGGGTCACGGAACATGTAAAATAACAAACTGAAGAAATTGGAGGAATATTAAAACGAACGTTAATAATGAAATAAATACACAACAGACAATTGATCTGGCTTGGATGGAACGAAATAGATTAATTAACAGAATAACAGAATCAGGAACAGAGAGAAAGAAAAGAAGAGAAAAACCAAAGAAGACTTGGAAGGAGAGAATGAAAGTGAGAGGTTTCAAGAGAGAAAAGCAGCAGTCAGAGGTGGGAAGAAATATATAAGAGACGGGGGAAGACATTGGCAAACCCGATACCCTCAAGATACCAGGGTTTTGAGAAGGAAGAATAAGAAGTAGATGCTCTCATCCTGTGATGCTGTGGTAGCCATAATATATGTTTGTTTAAGGATAGGCAGCGACTCTATCTCAATAATGATCTTAGCAACTTGCGAGAAAGTAGAAATTTGTCTTACCACTCAATGAGACTCTGAAAGTTTTTATTCATGACGTTTTTTAAAAAGGAAGCGGGAACTGATACCTTCACACGGAGGTTTGCTGGTCGTGTGTTCTGGCAAGGGCAGCTGGAGCTTTCAATTTTTCTCACATTTGAGTAACTGTTACCCCGAAGATGACCTTTGTGAATCGAAATCCATACCACTAGTAAAAAAAAACAAATTCCTTGTTGTCCAAATCTATTTGTTTTTAGTATCTCAAATACGTTGTTTGTATAAACGGGAATAGGTTCAAATCGTGAGTACTTCCGTTGTATTGATTAATTCCGCGAATGCGGTCGTAAAATATTAATTAGTTATTTGCCGTTGCAATCCTTCGCGTTAATGACCATTAAAACTATGTAACACTGTTGACAATTTGTGGTTCCCTGCGATTGCTAACGTATTTCGCCTACAGTAATGAACATGTGCCAGTATATGTGCAGCTTATCTAGGAAACCGTTTTGATTTATTCCTCTTAATAAAGGAGAAATCCTTTGTGAGAACTGCTGTAAATCTCTAGAAAATTAATTCACATTTGAAATTATTTACTCTCTGAGGTGTTGCTAAGCAGATATTTCTATATACACAGTCATCTACTTAACTCTTAAACAAATGTGATAATTCTTATATAATACGGTAAAAATTTGCGCTTCAATATATTTACATTGAAATACCAACCGACGTCCTTTTATTTGTATTCTATGTATAAATGTTATATAAGTATTGTTGATTTAGTCAGCTCGTCTTTAAAGCGTTTCTAAGTGAACATGCCAAGGGAAATGTAAATTTCTTTCAAAACGTGAGATTTATAAGGAACGCATTGTGTTCTTTTCATTGCTCTTATATAAATGTTTAAGTGGAATGTTTCCCCATGAATCATTTTCACACTACGAGTTTTTGCTGCTTACGGATATCCGTGTTGATTCTAAAAAGATTAGATTGGGGAATTCTGGTTCTGGAAAATTTGAAATAGCTTTAAAATTCATTAAATAAATTATTTTTTGTTCAAATTTGTCCACCGAAAGAGCCTCGAGATAGGGATACGAGGGGCTGATCTGATACGCAAGTGTGTACTTAATCTGAGCCAATTGGGACGTTGCCGTCGGTCACAAGTCACCAAGGTATCGGAAATGAAAATGCAGATAAGCTGGCCAAAGGAACAACGAATATGCTTTTCGTTGGTCCTAAGTCCCAGCAAGCTGGTATGAAAGCTTCTGGAGGTCTCTTTCTCTGGAGGTAAAATGCCGAAGTAGAAATAGAGAAATTTACTGAGATATCACAGTTGTTCCTGCTGCTCTACTGTAAATTCTTTCTTGCCCTAACGACACGATTAAGCGATACATGACATGATATTCCACATTGCATAGTTACGCTTCTTAGATAGAACCCTTTTCGCTGCCGCATTAATCTTCTCACATGGGGTAAAAGTTCTTAAAAAATTAAATAGACGGCAAAGATATCAGCTATGTTACAATTCACCCATGTTACAATTGATAACGGTGTCCTCTACCACCTTCAAAGTGGAAAAGAACGTTTCGAGGAATGATTTGAGCGTATTTACGTTGTCTCTGTGAAAACTTAAAAGGTACGCCCTGTAGTATATGTATTTTTTTTGTTATTGTTGGTATCACTCGAACCTCTCGTTCCTTTGAAACGATCGCTATCTACTCATAACTCAAATTTCTTAGTACCTACAAAATCGGGATTAATTTAGACATAGACATCGAAACGTTTTATTTTATAATTTTCTCTCTATTGCAGATAAATGTTTAGCATTGGAACGACAAACTTCCGGTAGCAAAGGGAAGAAGATGCGGAAACCGCGAACGATATACTCAAGCCTACAGCTCCAACAGTTGAACAGGCGGTTTCAACGGACGCAGTATCTGGCGTTGCCTGAAAGGGCGGAATTAGCAGCGAGTCTAGGTTTGACGCAGACGCAGGTAAGTCCGGGGTGCTTCTATTCGCCTAACTACCTAATCCGGGTCAAATTGTTGTTTTTCTCGTGGTGGGAGATATTTACTACGATTCAAAAAGGAACCTGCAAATTTCAGACAATTTCAATTCAATTCAGGCAATGCTGGCCTTTAATATATTCAAATTCGGGGATAACTTGCAGGGTGAATATGTTGAAATCAATATTTTCAATATTGTGAATAGTAAACAAGTTGTTTAGTCAATTGACTGAAATTATTTTTGATTATTTTTAGTCGCCAGATTCAGAATCTTTCTAATCACAGCCTCCATATTTTTCTATAACAAATCCCTTTGCATCATGTTTACTGCATCAATAAAACTGTATAAAAATTACAAAAATATAAAGTGATATTATATATTTAAATTGAAGAATAATGTTTTCTTGAGCTCATAACTAATGAAAGGTAAATCAGAGCTATTTAAGAGCATGAACTCCCACGTTATTTCGTTTAGAAGAAACAACGTCATAACTGTTATATTGTTATTGACAAATTTTAAGGCAACATTGGTATCCATCAAAAGATACCACGGTGTTTTGATGTAGTGACGTAGACGATGTGCTACAACAGATTTTGTTCCAATTCTGTGTTTTACGCATAAAAATACAAAAAAAAACAGAGAAGTTCAAGTTAATTAATGATCATTACCAAAGCTGGTTAAGCCGTTCGGGGTAGCTGACAAATATGAATGAAATACGTTGCTAATGCCCATAGACATGCCATGCAATAGGTCTTATCGTTTTGGTCTATGATAAAAACGGATAATGTGAAAGATAATGTGACTGAATTCGTGCCTACCGATAAGTACGAACGGGCGGCTATGCTAGCAATAAAGTGTTCCTGTACGACTTAACTAGTTAAAATTCGCCACTTTCCGTGCCCTTCGCGAACAGGGACCAGATAGACTTAATGGTAAGCCTATCATATTGAAATTAAGTTATGTATTATATTGTTAGGCAACTCTTATTTCTAGAAGATGGAGAATTATATCAATGTGGTTTCGTTAGATGTTAATAAGAAGATTAGATCTTGAGTACATTAAAAGCTTACCTTTTTGTATGGTTTTCTAGTGTATCATATAACCTTCCTTTCGTTTTTGTGTTTTGGCACCATAACATATTCACTTCCAGAAAATAATAAACGGAAAGACAAAGCTGGTGTGTAATGAAGAATTAGACTGGCAAGCAGATAACTGTCGATCTGTTGCTAGCTACTTAGTCAGTCAAGCAGTAATAAAAGCACTAGACTCCTGACCCTGGCCTGGGTACCAGGACATGAAAGACATCGAGGGAACATAAAGGCAGATGAATTAGCCCGAGCAGGCTCATCAACTGCCGAAAATCGCATATTATATATGGTAGTAAAAGCAACCACTATACAATGGAAAGCCAAGAAATCTCAAGACTGGTGGAAGTTCGTTCCACGTCAGAGACAGGCCAAGCAATTCCTGATTGGACACAGAGGACCTACTAAGCAGAGAAGCACATGAGTAATTTGGACCTAACAGAGGAAACAGCATGCAGATTCTGCCAGGTGGAAGAAGAGACTGCCGTCCATATGCTGTGCGAATGTATAGTACTGGCAGGACTACGGCTCTCAGAAATGGGCTCGGAGTACCCAAAAGCCGAGACCTACATATGTAGAAGGATCACTTACACACAAGACTGTTAAATCTAGCAAAGAAAGCAAAGCTAATGTAATTGGTCTAATGAGAGAGGAGCCACAATTGATCTGAAAAGGTCGTAGTGGGATAGGTCAAAAGCCACCTCGGGCAGCAATCTAATTTAATCTCATTTATAGGGAAATTAGAATTTAATTTGTTTTTAATTGTAAATTAGCTTCAGTTTCTTTCTGCTCCTTTATGTAATCAGCATAATTTTCTTAATTCCTCTCCCAATCTTCTCCACTTTTATTTGAAATGTTTCTTATTCTTTTTCTACGTAATACATGTTATTTTCTCCCACCAAGTACGTCACAATAATTTTTCGAATAATTTAAATTTCTAAAGTTTTGTTTATTATTTTAAAACACTAAATTATTTGTAAATGTTGGCAAACAAGCATGTACATTCAATCATCGAAGAGTTATTGTCGTAATAGGTGAATAAGAAATTAAAATTTATTGCATAGAAAAAAATAGAAATTATTAATAAAAAAACAAAATCTTTAGATGAATATTAGGAAAAGGAGAAAACGTTTTGGCGGTGCTTGAAACTTAGTTAAATAAAGTGAAGCAAAATAAAAGAACGTTCGTGTTTTCTTTCACCACATATATGACCTTAAAACCCAAACTAAACTAGCAAAATTCAGTAACGTAAGGACAATCTAAAAAATAAAAACACTGGCGCATTGAAGTTCCATATCAATATTTGTTGTGTGTATTTACGTCAATGTCGTTGCGTTTTCTCGGTAATTACAACATTCTATTGAGCTATGAGTATTGCGCGATGTCTGTTAAATAAATTTACCAAAAAATTATAGTCTTCTATTTGTTCGGTGTTCGTTTGTTTCTTTTTTTATGTGTAGGTTTTCTCTTGGAATGGTTTCGTCGAATACGGCGGCGATTTGCGAGCGCAACTCAACTAATAATACCTAATATGTAATTGCTAATCATGGGAACTGGGTTTCTAGGCGCTTGCGTTGGGTATCCTATCCTTTTGTTATTCTCTCTTGCGGTCAACGTCGGTTGAACATAATTTAAAAGCCGTTGGTTGCTTTCGTGTATTGCTACTGTAATTGTTGCCTGACCATCCATTCGGTAGGTACTTTTGTAAGGATGATTTCAGATTTATTTATTGAAAAAATTTAATACTTTTTAGATCATTATCATTTATTAAACGTAAGATAAATATTAATAATCCAAGATAATTTTTTAGTTTGATCTGGTTTGGAGGAATAAGGAAGATCTATGTTGGATCTTGGATTATTGCTAATCTTCCTTACTGTCGTCATATTCTTACATCAATCCTTTGGTTGGGATTCTTTACGGGTCTATCCTAGACTTCTCACCTCATCCAGTGGTAAGAGGGATTGGTCTTGACTGTGAGAACGTTTGGAACTGTCCTGTTAGGGACAATGGCACCTTTTCTCGGAAGTACAGTGTAGGCAAAAAAAAGTAGTTTTCAAAATAATTACTATTGCTATTAAGACGGGCCATGATACTAATGCATTTAGTCACCGGGACCTAAATAAATCTTTTGTAACAGATCCCTTGTGTGTGTTGCGACGTAGGCTTCAATAATTCAGTAACTGTTAAGATTGTCCTACTGAAATGGTGATGTCGTTTGTTACCATTGATTAACGCATTTGCATAAAATGTGTTCCATTGCCTCAAGATCTTCTTGGCTTAGACAGCAGAGTTGATCTTAATTTATGCAGGTGGTATTTTGAGGCTGCATATCCTATCAGTAGACTTGCCAGTACTCCTGAGATTCCATTTGCCTTTGGTTAGCCTATTAAGAATGCTTTGTCTATTTGAGATCTGGTATGCTTTGCTAATATGAGCTTTTTTAATTTCTATATTATTTCCTGATTTTTTATTTTTGATGGCTCTTTTATAGACGGCACTACGGGTTTGAACCAATGCAAGAGATTTCTGCTCTTTCTTTGGCCAGCTTCTCGGCGTTTATATTTTCCTTCGTACTTTGCTGGCTTGGCATCTACCATAAAATAATTGATTTTATCAACCAGAATTTAACGTAAATTACACAAGTATCTACTGAAGCTAAGCTTCTTAATTCATAAAAATATAATGTTATATACAATAAAGGGAGTTTAAAGGCATTAAGATTATGGAAGATAGGTTGAAATAAACATCTAGCAAACTTTGGAATTGGAAGCATTAATGGCATTATTGGATTTAGCACCTTTATCAACGAAAATATTATTCTAACCAATAATAGATTAACCAAAATAGTGCAGCTAATCCTCGTGGTGCTGACAGAATCACCCACGGAAAAAGCAAGTGAAGGGAGACCGTATTCTCTACCTCACGTCGCTATATCCCTTCCTTTTGCCATGAGTGATTCTGCCAACACCATGGGTAATACTATTAACAGCATTATTTTGGTTATTGCTTGTAGGCATTTTTAGAAATAGATTGTGGAACACCTTAATTTTCCGGAAAACCTTTCCAAAAAGACGCTTGTACATATAGGTTGGTTCTGCTGGAAGAGCTTGTGCCATGATTCTTCTATCAGGACAGCAAGCGGAGGAACGTAAAATTTTCCGGTTGTTGATTTCTGTCGCTTTGTTGTCAATGTTCCAAATTGCTTTAACCATCTTTTTAATGATTTTTGCATAATCCCTAAATGGAGATTTTCTGCACAAATTATCTGTTCCTGGAAGATCAAATTCCGTTGCAAAAATTTCGATGTTTACTACCAAGTTGTTTCGGCAGCACTAATAGACAAACGTATTTTCTTTTATTACATGTACAATTAAACTTGCTACCAGGACTAGAAGTGTTTTAAAATTAAGCATGAAAATGGCAGGAGCGCTAGTATATTTTACTCCTCTGGTAGGAACCTGTATGTTCTGTACATCTTGAAGCTGAATGATTTGATAAATCTACTTTATTTCTAGGACTTCGAAACCAATTTCTTCCATATCTTTAATTCAATTGTTCCCTTTCGAATAATTGCGGTGTAAAAATTCCAGCAACCAGTATTTTTCTCATATTACAAGTTTTGCTGCTCAGCTCGCAGTCACAGGCATCTCTTGCGGTTTATTGCATAACGGTGGTTCTGCGATACCGACGCATCGCGCGGATGAATTGTTTGTCTGTATTCGACAAACTGAGTAATTGTACATTTGCAATAACTCAATTATTGTTTTACGACTGGACGAGGTTTCTATAATTACCTATCGAGTTGATGCTATTTCTTAATTCTGAAACCAAGTATGGAGAGAAAATGGTATTTCCGTTGGTGTGCCGTGGAGATTTTTATATTGTAACTTGTTGTTTGTATTATTTGCCAGGATAGAAAGTATGTTTTTTGATAATCTTGCACGATAAATGGATAATTTCAGTGAAGAGATTCTTTATTACTGTCGCTAATAGAGATTCAGTATACAAGCAAATGATTTTCAGGAGTTATCTTACTTTTCAAGGCATTCGGATTTATTATCTACCTTTGAAGATGTATTCGGATTATTGAAGCTGATCTTCCCCTGAAAACACGCGAGGAAAAATGTGGATCTGAATTTAATTCAAATCTGAAATTTGCATCAAAGCAAGCAAGTCACTGTCAACTTTTATAATTCGTAATTCCCAATTTCCTTCGACAAAATAAGATACGGTTTTCCTCTTGGAATATGCTAATTTTCTGTAAAGAAACTATTCAATGATTTTTACAAAAATACTTCTTTTTCTATAAATTTTTGCCAGGAAAACGTGTAACGTGTAATATTTTTGGTCAAAGCAACGTTTCATTTGAACTATTCCCTATCCGTGCAAAAGGTTAAGGCTTGAGTTAATTTAGTAGAGGATATGGAAATAGAGTTTCTCGGAAATTTGTTCACATTCGGTTATTGTTTTTATATATTACTTTTTTCAATTTTAAGAAGGCATTCGGATAGATTTTTTACCTTTGTAGATGTCTTCTGCTTGTTGATGTTTTTTTTTCTTCAAATTACACCGTAACTAACCATACCAAATGTGGAAATATTTGTATCTGAATTTAATCCAAATCTCTGAGATTTGCATCAAAAAGTTAGCAAGTCACTTGTTAAGGTTGGCTGCTTAAAACTGCAAATTTACGGGGAATGCTATTGGTTGGGTAACTAATTAATTATTGTCTAATGAATCTGTGTCCGACATTTCCAAGCAAAACTGATTAACCTTTCAGTTTTATTTCTCAACATAGGTCTATACTCTTTTTCAAGCGATATTCCGATCTCTTTAATCCCCCCAAATAGTAGTTGGGATCATGTTCTGCAAAACAGGCGTCTACGAATGTGATGGCCTCCTCATTCAACAAAGATCTCTGTCCCCCGAGCGAAACTTTGACCCTAGGAAGCTGCGTAAACAGGGTTTTGGAAGTGATCATTAGAATGCGTTTTTGGTTCTGAGTGGGTAAGCTTGGTGCCTAATGCGTCATCGATTTTTGAGGGCCAAATCTTTAGTCAGTTACACAGCTGACACTCATTCGTTGGGGCTTGGAACTTTTCAAAAAACCCTCGTTAAGAATTTAATTTTGATAATTTTCGTTCATGAGTTTATTATTGTGTAATATTCTACATTGAATGGTAGGTGCTATTGCTTAGTGTGTTATTGCTTGTAGTGACAGATTAACTAGTGGCAGGTCGTTGAAAGTAACATGCCAGTTCAAAGCTGCATTTAGTAAACGGTGGATCAGTATCTTATTTTGTTATGTTTGGGTACGTTCCCCAATATTCCAACGAGCTAATGATCGTTTACATATGGTTAGAAAACCATTGAGTTTCTTTCGCAAAGTTTGACTCTGAGGTTACTGAGATATTTAGATTTGATGCCATTAAGTATTCGATTAACTTATTGACTTATATAGTAGTCCTCGATGTTCGAAGTTGCTTGGCATTAACTGAAGCAAGTTAATTTATTTTTCAACTTTTAATCTGCCTAAGGTGAGTTATTTCCGCGGGCTCGGAAAATTGTGCCTTTGCGAATAGAAATTTTACGTAACGGTTTTTTTTCTTGTTATGAGGTCTGATTCTGGGCATGGTTAAAAATTTATATTTCAAACTTACAGGATGTTCTATTAGTTTAATAAGAGTAAATTAAAGTTGAATTTTGTTGTCAATGGTATTGCATGCATATTACATATTACATTAATCGTTATTTCTTCGTAAGTGCATAAATGCGCGTTCGACAGATGTGATTTTTATAACCTAAATTAAGTATAAAAGGACCTAATACATATGCGTTTATGGGGCTCCGAACTGCCAACGTAGTGCAGGATTGCTTTAAATTTGGTGTGGCATATTTTTGTTAAATATTAATTTTTTAATAGAACACCCTGTATTATTTTTTGAGTTCTAGATAAAAAATTACTACCGTGCTTTAGCAACTGTTAGTACTTATTTTGTCTGGGTACCATGACAGAAACAAGTAAGTCATTGGGACTATTAAATGTGGTCAGATTTAATGATGCAAAAATTATTGTATTAAAACGAAATTAATTTGTGTATTAGAAGTTCGGAGTAACACAGTATTAAATGGTTTGTTATTGGTTTAAAGCTAAAAATTAATAAAATCCCTTTTGGCAAATAGTCTGCAGTATCACAAAGCTGCAGTGTGCTGGACAAACAAGTTGTAGAATTCCCTTTAACATCAAATGATTTTCCCAAATTTTATTGATTTTCAAAACTTGACGGATGTTATTTTATTATGTATTCAATCGCAGGTACATTGAGAAAAAAAAATTATTATGTTAACTAATAAATATATTACAGCAATAGATTACGTTTATTTATTATTGAAACCGGTTTATCAATGTAATAAATATACGTTTATTAACTTACTTCTTGAGAGCTGAAACAAACTTTTCATTAAACAATAATAAATATATTCTTTATATCCATAAATCCGTTTATTGTATATAGTGCATACAGAGTATTTTACGAAACTCGTTAGTTAGAGGTTTTAATGATGTTATTATGAATAGAAATTTTGAAATTTCCATTCATAATAACATTGCACAAATTAATTTAAAACGTTTTCGGCCACAAAACACTTGCGGTTAAACCGGAAGTGGTTACTAACTTTCTTATTTTAAATACAATGGTATACTTTTTATCAGCTTAATCCATTGTACACATCACATGCAAATAATATCAATTAGGGCGTCTTACCACTAAAGTCCATAATTTTACAGATATTTACAATTTTAGCGTTTAAAGTACTTACTTTCATGGAACGAAATGGAAGGCGATACGTCTCAGATCTTATCGTTATCGTTACTAAGTTTTATACAGGCTGTTCATAAATTGTCCCCAACTACAGATATTTTGAAATTGAAAAGAATTCCTTTTTTTTAATAGATCGTGGTATCTTTAACTACACCGTTGGATTTAATAAACAGCCATTTATTAAAATAATAAACTCGTCCCTTCACTAACTTTGATAAACAAATTGTTACATTAACGTACTTTTTATTGTACATTTATAAAGCTCTTATTTCCAAATAAGCAATTGGAGCAAATCGTATGTAACACAGCAGATAATATTCAATTCCTTTCGAAAAACGAAACTTTACAATTACTCCTTATACGTCGTACGAGTGAAATACAATGGAAGCATTCCTTGCTTCGCGAATTAAATTATTCATTACCCGTCTTTTTTCGCAATTAATAATGTTAACTGTTGCTCTTGTCACCTGTACATCGTAGTCGAACATGATTAACGAGGTGTAAAAGTGAAAGATCTGCTCCAAGACCGTCATAATAATGCAAAAACCTTCACTTTTAGAGAGAAATTGTACAATAATAAGCATTGTTTTGCATCGATTACATTGTAAACCCTCTCGGTGCATCACTTTCGAATATAATATTAGGCGTTATAAACAATCTATTAGAATAGCGGCAAGGTATAATTTAATGTATATGGTGCGGTTAAAGAATGAGAAGGATAACTTTAGGAGATAGTATGTCTTTACAATTCTTCCTGTTATTATATTTTATAATTAGATTTTTACCATTTCGGTTTTACCATTTTTTTCGCAAAAATCCAATATGGCTTTCCTTTTGTTGTACACTAGTTTCCCTTAAATTTAGTGCATTTTATCAGAATATCACCAACTCTCAGTGCGAAACGTGTGTAATATTTTAGAACAAAGCAACGTTTCGTTTGAGGCATTCCTAGCAGTTGCAAGAAGTTAATGACTTGAATTAATTTGGTAGTACTTGATTAAAACTGTTGGGATGAGGACCAAAACAAAAAAAAAATGCAATTCTTAAATTTCACCAATATTTCGCATTTATTTTTAGCTTCGTCAGGGTTATAATTGAGTTAAAGTAGATAACCAAACTTATGAATTGGTGAAAACGTCGTCATCCCAACAGTTCTAGCCGCGTGTTAGTTCCTAATCACCGCCATACTTTTTGGTGTTTTGGTTTAGTAGCGGATACAATAGGATTTTTGTTAATTCCGTCACATGTAGGAAAGATCACATAGAAGGAACTGTAAGTACTATGCTTGGTTGTCGATTAGAGCTGGTGTGTAGGATTAGGTTCAGAAGCATGTGGTAGGCACAAGGGAACCCAACTCGGGGGGACCTCTCGCTGTGAATAGAAGAGAATAACAACAAAGAACAAATTGTTGAGGCGTTAGGTATTTCAAGCATCCCTGTAAAGCTTTAATAAAAATGATTCGAATTCCCTTAAAAACATCTAGGTTTATCATGGAGAAGCTGTTAAAGTTTTAAACACAGTAGGGCTGTTAATTGCCAGGAATAGTTCTTCTTATGGTATTTATTTTGATTTTTTTTTGCATGCTTCTTTAATTACGTACTTTTAGTTCTTAGTTTTTTCTATTATTATTGCATTATCATGGAAAAATGTGATATTTTGGAAGATTTTGTTGTACGAAGTTGAAATAATCACAAATAGCAATTGGATCTTAGTTGCTGCAATGGTGGGATTTTAGTGTATCTAAGCAAAACAAAAAGTTACTACACGATCCGTTACCTGTTGCGATGGTTCTCGCTGAATTTCTTTTCGTTGTTCCATTACCTTTCTATTCTTTCATGAACCGCAGATTCCTTCTATGTTGTCTTTCATCTGAGCAGATCTGGGCGGTTTCCTTCTACCACTGCTACCCTTTCTTCGTTTCATTGTATATCAGCTTGCCTGTATAAGATATTTTGACCTATGTTAAAAGCTGGTAGTTCCTTGCAAATTTTTTTAGACACGTCAGGGATACCTCCTCGGCGTTGTCTTTTCCACTATTCTCACATACCTTGGATGTAGATGCAAACTGCGGTATGTCTTGTGTAATACTTGGCTAGTACACATAATCTCACCTCACCTCGTGAAGAGATTTCAACACTAATGTGTGCATTGCAGAGGTTATAACGATTCTTTGACTTTTACAAATACTACTCTTGTGAACCATCAACTGTTCCCTGAAGGTTCAGTATTTTTCAGCAATATCTGATATTTTAGCTCGTTCGACTCACCAACCCCTTAAAATGTAATTTTTCATTTATGATAATTTCTCATTCAATTCAGTCAACTCTATTAATTCTTCTCCTTTTTATTTTGTTGTAGGCTCTACCAAATGCACTTTAAAGTTAGCATCGGTAACCTCTTCTTCATCCAATTCACATTCCCTGCTGAATATGTCTGCAATATAGAGCTCGTTTCCGTTGGTGCTCTTAGCATGGTTTGATTTCAAACAGGATTCTTTCCAAACGTGTATTGTCTTCTTTGAAGTTGACTCCAGAGGCTTATCATCAATTTCATTTCGTTAATTGGGTTTCGGTACCATATTACCAAAGGTAGTTTTATGGGTGCTTTATTAATAGCAATGTACTAAGTAATTACTAACCAAAACCGTACAAACAACATAAATGACATTACATTACAGAATACAAACAATTTTATTTGTTGTCGATAGACAAGCATTAGGGACCAAATTGTTGCAATTTAACCTGAAATATTGTATAATGCGGTGTATTACTTAGAGAAAAGGCTGGTGCTCTTATACCACCAAAGTATAGGCGTTAACAGTGTTGGACACACCAAATGCTTTATTTATTTAATTAATTCAAGTTGCTAATGATTTTTGTTGTTGGCTTAATTTGTTGAAGTTGCGCAATAAATTGCAATATGATTACCTTGTACTTTTTAACATTTTAAAAATATACAGGGTACTTCATTTAAATATATGTTAACCTTCGATGTTAATAAAAATGGGCTATTCATTTAACCTTTTTTATTAATTGTATGTCAATCAGCAACAAGAGCACTGATGGAGGTAGCAATAGTAGATCGTTAATTTGGATCAGCCTGTACGTTTTCCATACGCGCATTTGTATTTCTTATTAGCATATTAATATTGGGTTTAATTGCAAATGGATATAAATTATTAAGCCTACGTAAAACCTACGCACAGACATGTGTAAACGATTTATTCTTTTTTCCGCATCCGTTTTTTTGCCTTTCAATCCAAGTATTGAAATACACCTTATCACTGCTCCTACACATTTTAACTTCCTCGCTTGCTTTCTTTGCCGTTTCTCTCTACTAGCATTTCTTCTTCGCGAAAACGTAGCGTTTTACAGGTAAAAAAGGTGTACGTAGTACTATGCGCTATATAGAGAGGATGTTGTCCGATACATGCAGTGGACTCCATCCGTAGTCGTTTCTTTTTTTCGCTAACGTTTAGCCGGATGCAGACAGCTCTCGAAACAGGCTTGTTAACGTTTTGTCGGAACCGTTTATGCACTTGTAAGGAGCACGGAATACCACTTTGTACCTGCCTCGTTTGAGAAGCTACAGCGGATTAATGGTTTCAAATTAATTACGAAATCATTGGTTGGTTACAAATTGCTTATCCTATAGAATCTATACTCGTAGAGATATTGATATCTCCGATTTGAGATATCGATCAACGAAAATACAATTTTAATCTTGCAAAAAGGAAGGTTTGAAATAAAAAGGAAATTTTTCTGTTCGTCGAGTTTGACTTAAGCTTAGGGAATGGGTTGATGTCGGTCGCTTGCAAAACCTATAAGTTCAGAGGTTGTGGGCCGACTTGGAAACGTTATTCATCCAGTTCTTTACGGTTTGTACACCTATGAGGCAGAACCGTTATTGAGATAGATTAAGTAACGATAAAAGTTAATTGAGAACAGCGGAAATTGAGAGCATTCGACAACTACAATGTGTATTAGGATAGATTATAGAAGCCAGGAAGATAGGAAGCTTAAATTGATTTCATCGTGTTCAATAGAGTGGCTTAGAACAGATTGCAAGAGATGCCATAAAGGGCGGAAGTTCAATATTTGAGAACTATAAAGAGAAGGTGAGATTGAAACATATATTATTGGAAACCAGATTGAAATAAGAGCCGAGAGCGCTTAAGATTAGCTTTAAAAGAACCGGAACATCTAAAAGAAATTTCTTGCTTATTGCTATTCCATAGCAAAGAATAACATATCATCAAAATCCAGTACGATGGAGAAAGGATTGTTGAAAAACTAAATTGGTCAAACGTACAAGAATAGGATATAACAGGTTGTAGACCTCAGAAAAAATGTAGGATTTTTGGTTTGATTGCCGCCTACCTTAGCATGAAACTAATTATGGGTGCAAGCTTCCATCTTCACTCCCAAAAAAGGAAATAAATCAATATTTTTCCTGCAATTATTGCGGACAACCTAATATATTCAACTTTAGCTTCGCTTTTATTTTCCATTTTTTCGTTACCTTTTTTTTCCGCACGCGTTTGGCGTAAAAGTGCTAAAGAGAACTATGTATAATTAATAGACGTTTTTTTTACAACAAAGCGTTCACCACCACCGCAGCACCACGCAATGCCAACTCTAATTAGCGCTAATTGATCAAAAAGACGCGCGAATTTTTTCCAAAGTCGCACGATGAAAGTGGATATCTTGGGGCGGCCGATGACACACACCATTGTTCCTCGATGTGACTCAATTAAATTGCAGGATTTATAGACGCACGAGTTCCTATGCTTTTAATAGTAGCGCAACGTTTTACCGAGCTCATCGCCCGAGTTCTGTACGTAATGGTCAATTAGTGGACGAAGCTAATCGTACTCTTTCATGATGATCTTTCGGACCGCGCCACGCGAACACCCTCTGTACGTGTAAAACCGCATATATCAAGCGTTGGACATTGATTTTTCTCGGTGGAATCGTTTTAATAAAGAAGAGGATCGTTCTGGTTTGTTAGTTTACACGTTGTAATAATAATCATGTTAGTGTTAATGATTAGCTGTAGATAATGGTAAAAAAAATTGATTTGAAAGTATTTTGGTCATAAGGCCGCGTTGTTAGTTTGAAAGGAAGCGGAATAAATTTCGACCTGCTGTGTGTAATATCTAGAGGGGATATCCTTTTATATTTTGGTTTTATGTGTTACTAGTTCTAAGCTGTAACTGTTACAAATTTCATCGTCACATCTGAATCTGAAGCGAAAGCCACTCTAGGTATTTTTTTTATAAACACTACTGTGACGTATTACTTTCATATTAAGCATTGTATGCTATTACCGAGCAGGGTTTTGAAAAGAACAAAAGCTGTCCTTTAGTAAATTGAAAATGAAGTAAGAAGACAACGCAAATTAGCTAAACAGAAATTGGTATGAATAATGCGATTATAAAATGCTTAGTCAGATGGGCCACGTTCCTTTTTGAGTTTTTTTTGTTGGTTGCAACTACATTTAACAGTTAAATCTAACATTGAAGCTTCAAATTACCTTTGGCAGCTCTTGACAATTTTGACAATGCAAATTACATTTGATGTTTATTAACGTATCTTATAGATTTCAACATATGTTTGCTGCAGAGCACCAAACATTTATCATTGAAAGCTATTTTCGTAATGGACAACAAATAGAATGGGAAATGGTCTTAGTCTCTGCCATTACGTATGAATGAATTTCGTCTTCAGTTGCCATATTTTGCAATATTATATGTGAGGAGACGTATAAAAAGCTTTTTAGAAAGTTTTCGCAGGAAACTAATTTATCATATCCTCATAAAAGGCCGAAATACAAATTTCATGTTATGCAAGAACTCAAGCCCATTGATTACATAGTGTAGAGTGTAAGATTGCAATTAGTTTGAAAATCATATGAATGATCCTTGACATCCTTCTCTAAGACGAAGTTTGTTTCCGACTTAATGGTTTTATTAACAAATGCTCTGTTTGTTACCACATATGCGTATATGGTCCAATGAAAAACCCTTCTGTTATGTACTTGAATTCTGAAAAGGTTAGTGTTTGTTTAGCAGCTTTTAAAACTACACCACACACAATACAAGAACTTATCGGAATAATGTAAACTGTTTATGACCTGTTGAACACTACGTCAACACATTCTAAAGGAGATCACTTTAGATATTTGCTATAATTCTTTTCCAAATTCTTCTTTTGCTTTTATTAAGAAATAGTTTTTTTTACTCTGCTAGCTTTATTATTCTTGACTAAAGTTACTACATTTGCATTTACATACGATTTAAGTAATATTTAATCAGATGCAGATGAAGTTGAACCAACATAAAAAATAACTCAGAACAAAGCGTGGCAGATTAGATCAGGTTACTGCTCGAAGTGGTTCTTGATCTGTTCCACTGCCACCTTTTCAGATCTATTGTGGTTCCTTTCTCATTAAGTCAATTATGTTAACTTTGCTTTCTTGGCTACATTTAGCAGCGTTTTGAGTGATGCCTCTACATATGTAAGTTTCGGCCTTTGGGTATTCTGAGCCCATTTCTGAGAGCCGTACTCCTGCCAGTGCTACACAATCACATAGCACATGGATGACAATTTTCTCTTCCACCTGGCAGAATCTACATGCTGTTTTCTCTGTCAGGTTCAGATTACTCATGTGCTTCTTGAGCATACGGTGCCCCATTAGCGGACCTACTATTGTTCTAACAGACTTCTTGTCTCTGCTTTGTCCAATCGGGAATTGCTTGGCCTGTCTCTGACTTGGAATATTCTTCAGATTTTCATGGCAAAGCATGGAATGATCATATTGTGGGACTTTAAACTTTGCAGATTATTTGCAATGAGTGTCTTTGGAAACACAAAAGTTTGTAGTATAGGGAAATATTTATAGAGAGAATTCTAGAAAAGCTCCTTTAATAGATTCTGGAAATTGCACAGGATGAATCAAATATGGCAGTGATTTCGTTGGCTATCTCGATATTTTTTTTTCTGAAAAACTCCAACCAACAAATAATCGAGTAAAATTTTAATCAACACTTTAACATGTAATGTTCTGAAGATATCGGCAAAAATAACACCTTTAAGTAAAAATCTCAAACTATCGCGAGATAAGTTCGGCGAATGTTGAAGAAAAATGGATTTAAAAGCTAAGCTTACCACGGAAGCTGACCTGAATGCGTACTTCAATATAAATTTTATCTTGTGCGGAACTTATCTTCAAATAACTTCTTTAAATACCTCCTTTCTAGATTGCACAAGGATAAAGTTATCTTTCCCCCACCCATTAAGCAGGCACATATAATGGAAGGAGTAATGTTAGTAGCCAAAATAGTTCCTCATCTCCAAATTTTTTAAGGGAATCTGGCTTTCGTTGGCTAATTTATCGTTAGTTATTTCTTTCAGTAGAGATATAACATTCCGAATAGCGCCTTGGAGAGTTACTCCAAATTTGTCCATGAAACGCAGGTCTTCCCTAACGTAAAAGCATATTTGTTTTTTTTTCTTCTTTTTGAAGAAAGAAATCATAAACAACGCCATGACACAGAAAACTCCTCAAGGGATCCATGTACATACACATAACACAATGTCTGACACAACAGTATGAAAGCACACGTCAATATCTACTCAGCTATGCCATATTTCATTCAGGACAAATGAGTAGGTACTGTGTAGGTATTGCTGGCTCTATCGGGTTGCAAAATATTTATTTATCGTGAGAACTATCGATAACGCGAATGCCCTAGCGACTTAAATAACGGATAAGCGCAAGCAAGAAGTCAAGCGGTGGTAACGAACGACCAGGAAAAAAACGATGGCAACAAGAGAAAGAAAAGCAACAATAATTGTCTTTGTGCAACCGAACAGTAGGTTGTGGAAGTAGTAGTAGTAGTTAGTAGTTAGTAATAGGAGTAGAAGTCTGTCTTTGTGTGTGGTGGTAGGCGCTTATCTATCTACGTTTCGCCATAATTATAGAGAACGTTTATAATTTACGATGAATTGTGATACTCTTACGAATACAACATTTAATACATCGATAGACGAAACTAGTTTTGTATATATTACTCTGGCAATCGGTGATGTTGATATGTGTGTAAATAGTGTCCGTTTAGCTGAGCAAAAGTCACACGTTTTGACGGTAGAATTTCATAATAAGATGTTGTATTTATTCCTCTTACAATAAAATACCACCAAGTATTTTTATACTTTGCCTTTTAGCGTGAAAAGTTCTTCTCTATCAATTATTCTGGTAACTCCAGTCGGGTGTCGCGTTATTCTCTTTTAATTTTTCTAACCATACCTTTATGACCTTTCATATGATTTACCATCTTGCTTCTTACTTGTCCTATTTGGGAGATTTGATCAGTTTAAGTCAATTTCGATCCACGTATTTTCTTCTTTTCATTTGATTTGCTTCCATGATTCTTCTAGATACTCTTTCTGCTAGCATTATTTTACCTACATCTTCCTCTACTCGATTTCCTGCTTCCAGAGCAGTATAATCGCTTATATCCTTGCCGTATTATTTTTATTTCGCTTAATCCTAGTAGTGCAATTTCGAATTTTTCGTTCTCTCTCTTCTCAGTTCCTTCCATATCTTTTCCTGTGTTCCAAGTAGTGATATTCCATTAAAATTATTAATGGTACCAATTCCATTTGTTTCTTTTAATTCATAATCCCTTTATCCTATGTTCCAGCTATTTTCAGCGATCGCAGTTTTCGCAGTAGATCATCTTGTATTGGGCTTTTTCCTTGCTGATCTTGTTCCTACTTTATTTATTAAGGTCAGTATTTCAACGACTTGGCATCTTTTATCTTTTCTAATGCTTCCCATCTTTCTACATTCTCTACATTACATATATTATTGTTCCGTTTAGAATAGGTTGCTTGTATATCATTATTGCCCTCATTTCGTTTTCCTTATCTCTTGCCATTTTTTTTATGTTCAACAGAGGTCTTCTTTGGTCTCCATTTTCTTGGGGTAATCTTCTCTTATTCTCCAGGTGGCGTTTTTCAGATTTCGGTTTACTTCAGAATTTGAGTTTTTTTGATCCATATTTGTTAGTCCTGTTAATATTAACCTTGGCTTATTTATCCCTCTTTTTTGTACTATTATCTTTAGGAAGGAACAGGTTTTTTTACGCACGATTTCCGCAATATGCTAGCTTTGGTACCTCAATTACATTAAGTATTTATATTTCTTGTTATACACCGCAAAAAAAAGATTGAAAATATTTTACGTATTTCCACCCTGAGATTCTAAGATGCAGCGATTGTCGAACCAACTACTAATTATTGGATATTAACTTTACCGTTTGTTTCTAGGGTTCGTCGCTTTAGATATGCTCGAATTTTCCATTTTCTTTAATTCCTCGCATTGTCGTAGCCGTGGTCATTAATGTGGTATCATCTGCGAATCTTATAGTCTGACCCATTTGAAGGTTTGCACACAAATCATTGACATAAACAAGGAACAAAATTGTGAGCCGTGTGCTACGCCACAATTAGTTAATTCCTAATTCGACCTTTTATTTTTCACCACTACAAACACTACCATGTCAGTGAGACAAATAATTTTAGTGAGTCTGTGCGTATATGTCTTGTGACAAACCCAGTCAAAGGCCGACAAATCTAAGAGAATTGCCGAACTTTTCCGCCATTAGTTCATACACTGCCTATATTGTGGATTTATTCCTTAAACTAATCAATGGACTTTGTATTATTTCTTTATTTTAGAAATTTCATTAATCTGCAAATAGGTCTGTAATATTCAGGATCGTTTTTTTACTTCCTTTCTTATACAATGGTACAACTTGGGCTAATTTTGAGACTCTTGAGACGCGTTCGTCTATCTATTCAGTAATATTCAGTAAATATATCTTCCGTAGAAGATCCATGATAGCTAAAGAGACTTCAGTCTCCGATGTATATTCCGAATAGAACGATCTTCTGTCTTCTGTCTTCTGTCTTCTGTCGTATTCATTTTGTTTAAGAAAAAGTTTGCATCGTAATCTGTTGTTTTTAAGTCCTTGGTGATGGTGGCTTGCAACAAAAAAGGTATTAAATTCATCCGGATTTATTTCATCCATTTCCATCCGTTGAGGCCTACGATTTAGATTAACATTGATAATTTTCCAAGTTGTTTTTGATTTATTTTTATAATTGTGCCTTCATTTTTTTAAATCATTGGTACACCAATTCAGTGTGCTAGTGCCTGTTTTTTTGTTACAACAGCTTGGATTCTAAGCTTAAGTTCTCTTCATAAATTTCAGAAAGAAAACCCTAAGCTTATCAGCAGCCGATTTTTTTTTTAATACGTAGCAATCAAAGCTTATCGTACTAAATGTGAAGTTAGTCAAACCAGGTATTTCATAACTTTTTAACGAGTCCTAAGAGAGACAAAGAATATCTATATTGCATTTGCTTAACATAGTTTCTAAATTGTTCACTTTATTTCTTAAACTTTGAATGTTATTATAAGAAGTAGAAAGATCACTCATAGACGAACTAGATTCCATATTCACTTAAAATAATGCTATAATTAAGATTCTAATTTATTCAGATTCTACAGCTTAACTTACTTAAGCTATCATTTAAAGTTAACTTGAAACGTTAATGTTTCTTTTAACCAAGAGCAATATTCAAAACATAATGGACGTTATTAAAATTGCTTGTACAAGCATTAAATTTTTGAATATTCATTGTGTTAAAGTTATGGTTTTTTAAACACGTCTATCTAATCTCGAACGCGTTCAAGTGAAAATGTAATAATAGCAGGTCGTGCGGTGAAAACCCCGAAAACTTATCCGGTTTCTTTTAAAATAATTTAATATTATAATTTTTCTGCGGTACTTAACGTGAAAAAGCTGCCTTATCAAGTGCAAATGTCAATTTCTCAGAAATTTTTCGGTGGTTTGGCGAATAATTTAGTTGTAATTTGTTACTGCTTTTTTTTTTTGTTTTGTTGTAATAGAGCCATTGAAGTATGGAGGACTATTATCTTTCTTTACGTATTAGCGTCGGTTATTGTTGTTCTATCATTTTTGTAATGGATTTCTCTTGCACAAAAATGGTCAGGGTTCACATGTTGAGTTATCGTAATACTCAATAAAAACTCTGATTATCTTTGCGTAATTTAGAAAGCAATCATCATTTAGAGCACTGCAAGGGGCGAGATTGGCTTTCTATAACTGCAGGATTATTAGATGAATGGCAAAAAAGCAAGGGAACGTCCCAAACGTAAATAAATTCAACTGAAATATAACGGAAACAATCTTTAACGATTCAATGCTTACATATTCCCTTAAATTCATTTAATTGTACAATCGCGGACATCTAAAATGGGAAAATTTCCGCGATATTTGGACGAAAAGTCGCTTCCTCGTTTAAGAAGTCTTACATTGTATAAACCGTAAATTCAAAATCGATGGAAATAACTTGAAGGCAGTCGTTAATTCTTTTCCATTAACGCGTTGATTAGAAAGATGCCTGATCATATTAATATAACATTGTTTTCATTATCTAAGGTGTAATTAATAGAGTAATTAAGTTGCTTATGTACAGTGTATACATTATGTACTAATTGTAAGTGTGTGAGAGAGATAAAGAGCCGTGCTCTTGAATTGTATGGTTTGTGTTAATTTTCGTAACTAATGCGCGTAGCTGTAAATCTAGATGCACATAGGTATGTGGTATTATATTTTAATTGAATTTCTTATGTGTGGAAGGTAAAAGTGATGGAGGTTGGTATTAATGGATGTTCATTATGTTCACAAGTAATAAAGCGTGTAACAATGGTATTCAATGAGCTTTCGCAGATGGCTCTGTCCTTTTTTTACATTTAACGAAGTTAAGCATTATAATAACATTAATTATAATATGAAAAGAAAATTTCTGATGTTTCACGTCTGATAACTATAATTACGAGAGCATTATTGAGAAATACGACAAGGACATTAATATGCACAGATTACGGTTCTGGTAAAGCAATAAGTTCTAAAGCACTACCCAACGAATACGTTTCTGCCTATTCGACGTCGTCAACTTTGCTCTGGCGTGTATTTCTTTACACTAGACGGCGCTAAAAAATAACAGGGTGGGTCGGGAGGAAATAACGTAAAGAAATTATTATGTTCTCATCCGATTTTCATTTGTTTTCAAGATATGGCATAATTAAAAAAAATTAAAAAAAAAACTAGCGTTTTTGTAAATGGTCCAAATTTTTATTTAGTTTCGAGTTAATTACATAAAACAAGAACATCCGTTCTATATTAAACGTTTCTTTCGTTATTACGATCTATCCGAATCAACCCTTTCGAGACTCAAAATCATTTTAATAATTTAGTTGAAGTTAATGATAGCTGGCTTATTGAGGGAAGTTATAGACTTGAGAAAGCAGTTGTCTCCTCCAATACAACATTAGAGCGTTTATAGTTTTGAGGATGTCATGCAGGAGATGGAGGACCGCCAGGCGAGGAGATGCAACGTTACAATATCGGGCATTACTGAATCGTCTGCATCCACGAGGAAGAATCTGAAGAGCAATAAAAAATGATCTGTTACATGTATTACATATCTTTGTTCAGAAATGGATACTGATGATATATTTCTATAGCCAAGCCGAGGCTGCTAAAAGTCAAACTACCAGATGCAACCGCTGTTAATGATCTCCTTAGATGAGCGCATTGAGGACTATAACTCCCTTAAGGTAGAACTGCGGAAGCGTAAGGATCAAGGTGAGGCGAATTTGCAGATTAAATATTATGTGCGTGGAATACCGAAGATCGCTTCGGATCGCTATACGGATTCCTTTTTTATTCTATTTGGATTCTATTTTCATTCTATTCGGATTCTATTTTTATTCTATTCGGATTTTATTTTCATACTATTCGGATTCTATTTTCATTCTATTCGCATATTTCAGGTACCTACTGGAAATCATGTTTTGTTCTTTTAATTGCGATGATTCTCTAAGATTGATTCAAACCCTTAAAGAAAATTCTGGTAAAATTACTAAACTACGTAATTGAAAATAACAATGCATCGCTTCGTTCAGCATTTGGAAATGAAGGACCATCAGAAAAAACTGTTTCCCACTGGTTTGCATAATTTCGTCGTGGTGGTGCTTCCATCAGTGATAAGTTTCGTGAAGGCTGACCTAAATGGGTTGTTGATCCAAAAAAGGCTTGTGTCAATTGATGTAAGGAAATGTTAAAAAATCGACAACAGAGCTTGAAAATCCGCATACAACATCGCAACAGGTAACGAAACTTCCCAAATGAACCGAATTCAACAAAAGTTCATGAAGCACTGGCAACGAAATGATTGCTTGTTTCTTTCGTTGTACAGGACATGTTGCAAGCATTGCTTTGCAGGATCGACGAACAGTAATGCTGAATGGTATAAAACAATTTATTTGTCAGAAGTCATTAACGAAATCAGGAAAAACAATCGACAACGTCGCAAGAGCACCAAGATAAATAATGCTAAGCCTCACACAGCATGTTCAGAGTGATTTGTACCAAAACATATTGTTTTTGTGAGAACGTAAAGGTACTTTTCGTATCTCGAAAATGATAAAAAGATATCAATACGCCATTCTATTCGCGTTTTATTCGGATTCTATTTTCATTCTATTCGGATTCTATTTTCATTCTATTCGTATTCTATTTTTATTCTATTCGGATTCTATTTTCATTCTATTCGCATATTTCAGGTACCTACTGGAAATCATATTTTGTTCTTTTAATTGCGATGATTCTCTAAGATTGATTCAAACCCTTGAAGAAAATTCTTTTTGGTTCAATATTTTTTCGTTTTTCGTGTATGTTTCGATGTAATTATTTTTTCTGAGAGAATATTTTCCTTTGGATTTGTTTTTTTTTGAGAATTGTGGTTCCTATATATCATAAATAACGTATCAACAGTTTGAAATATGTTCCACGTGATTTCTTACAGTTATTCTCGTTTAGGTACTTTGCGCCAGATAATTTTTAAATAAATATGCCAAGAGATACAAAGTCCAAATTGGATTACAAATTCACCATCATGCAAGGCAATTATCTGGCAGCTTCACTCGCATAATTCTTAATTAAACTCGAACACCGATGCGTCGAGGTGAAAGGAAATAACCAAAAAGCGGGTAAAAACAAAACCTGCAGCAGATAAGCATAAGGCATATGGATGGGTATTCCAGCACGATGCGGACGGGTTGGCTGTTTTGAACGTACCAACGTCGGTCGGTAAATGTATACACGGCACTGATGCCGACAACAACTTAAATTAAAATGCCAAAGCGAGCACGATACAGGACAATATCAAGTTAGTATATGAGGAAGCATTAATATAATAAATAAAGAACATCCGTCTGACTCCGGCTACTGCTCGCTGTCTTATTCGAAATAAACGAGTGCTAATTTCTTCGCTTCATTGCCGTGCTATCTCGGACGACGATAATTTGTCGTATTTGGCCTATATTACGTATGTCGTATATATGTACGTATGTACGGACGACGACGACCACGACGTGTCTTCTACGGTCGTAAGTTACAGTAGTAGTGGCTTTTTGCTGGTGCTATTTTTCGCGTATTCCCTCCTCTGTTATCTTCGTTCCTTTCGCGATGACGGTTCATCTTGCAATGTTAATTTCCTGCTTCGCACAAGCATATATATGGGGTACACTGTTGCTCACGGAAACCTGACCAAAGACTGGAAGGATACTTTCATTTTATTTAAGGAGTGTTAATTCGAAAAATTTTGCGAAAATTTGGACCATTTACAACAACGATAATTAACATTTTTTAATTACGCCATAACTTGGAATCAAATGAAAACCGAATAAGAACATACGAGTTTTTTTTTACATTGTTTTCACGTGTACAATACACTCGTGGAGTTTGGGCTGTTCCTCCCTATTCATTCTGTATATCTTTACATTTTTGAGTTTCTAGTCCAGTTGTAGGACTTGAGGGCCATAATCGAAATCTTTTCATTTTTTGAAAATTGTTGATAGACTTCTACAGCTGTAAAAGTCTTTGACTTGGGAATTTGACATTTTGCGGAATAGTTGACCGTAAAGGGCGGGATTAGAAACTAAACGAATTTTTCGAAAACGTATTCGTCAATTACAATTAAGCTCTCAAGTGAAAGAAGTCCGAGAACTTTTTTTTATATAACTATCTGTTTTTCTCTTTCTTATCGAATTGCTGTAACAGTAAAACAAAAAAAAATCATCTAAATTAAACATATAAAATTGATACTTTTCCAGCGAGATGTTTAGGAAAATGTGTACCTTTACACAATTTTTCTCAATGCTCAGGATACTTGATAACTGAAAGCGTCAGATTATTATAAATATAGAGTTGAATGCTACATGTCGGCTTTTTCAGAATTTTCCAACTCACCGATACAGTTTCTCGTGTTCACTTGTTTATTGTATTGAATTAAAATTTTGAAATGTACTGAATAGATTTAAGACGAATCAAATAATGTTCTAATGGCAAAAGTGTTCAAAGTTTTATTAAATTCAATACTTTTCTAAGACAAAACCCAACTGACGCTTGAATTTAAAATATTTATTTCCATATTTTTCAAATTTTAAGTTTATTGGCCAAAATCATCAATCCATGCTTCCCACAAGTTAAAATGTTGTTAGAAATGCTTTCAGCAGATCCTCCTTGGTTGATTTTTTACCAAATTAGGTGAATAAAATCGTTCTTCAAATCTTCTACATACAGAGTTTCAAGGTTTTTAAATTAATGAGATTAAATTATTCCAACGCACAATGTTTCCACTTTTATGTATGCATGTTCTTTGATATTAATTCATATTTTTAAATTAGAAGCAAGAATTGCAAGAATTCTTCTGGAAATGTAAAGAAATATAATTGTCGAAGGTGAAGAAGACTTAAATACTCACTAATTTAGCGATTTGTAAAGTGAAGCAAAAATATTAATTCGTTTAACATACTTTTAAAGGAATAAAGACAATTCTATCCTACTGAACGTTAATTTTTAACAAAGATGTTAAACTTTTGTTGAAGACAATAAAAGTTTGAGATATAGTATCTGCGCACTTGTGGCAATGAGCATCCTGTATGTTGTTATAATAAATATTCATATTTCATTTGATTCAGAACTGATTAATTATTTCTTTTTTAATGTATGTAAATGTAATACATAGCATGACCTTAGTTGTGACTCACTACAAGATTAATTTTATTCACGTTTACATCGTGTGATAAAAAATAATTAGCAGCCTGTAACTTTAAACTACATTTATACAGAGTTATGGTGAAAATGCAAAAATAGGTAAAATGTGGCATATACGAGCTCTAACAACAAAAACTATGACGATTCCGTTCCACTTTCGTTTCTTACTGGGGCATAGGTCAATTTCAGAACATACAAGCGGCTTCATTTGGTTAGTAGAAAAAAAAATCGATTTTAATTTTAAGTTCCCAAAACGCACACATTTCCCTAATTATCAATGGCAAACGCAAGTACAAATTTGAAATTTCTAATTCGTTACCGCCCATTAATTTTGATTTCGAATTTCTTCGCGTGGACAAACTTCCATGAGGAATAGTGCATATCTGAACGGATTACATTTCTTTTACGGTAATTACACGTTAAACGGAAGATGTTGGAAAAAGGATACGAGTTCTTTTCGCGTTGATGTCGGGTAAAGGAGGACGGATGAGGTTGATAGGTAGTTAGGTGTAATAAAATCTAATGTGGAAGGAAGTAGTCACAAAAATCAAACTGTTTCCGTGCTAGATGAAGACGGAGAAAGCAATAAACTGTTATGTTAATATGGAGTGTTTGCATATTTTATGCTAAAATGAGATAAAACACGATTTGTATGTGCATACATACTGCGAAGCTAAGAAACCGAATGTATCATATAGATATAAACATGCTATGTTATAGGTAGGTATAATTAAAGATTAATAAAATATTGTTGTTAATGTTTTCGATATTTTATGGTATCGCCTGGTGAGTTAATAACTGCGGGTAATCACGTGGAATATAGATATTACCAAACTTTCCGTTAAACCAGAAGTTGTTTTATAGTACATGCATAATTTTCGTTGCTTCGCTCGTTAGTTTGTTGTTAATTCTATTTTTTTTTCTATTGAACCAAAATAGTTAAAGCTAACAAAGAATGTAGTTAATTTAAACATAAGAGGGGGTTATTCTTCTTGACTTTGAATAAAAATAACTATTGGAGAACGTCACTTTATCAAGGTTTATATGTAAATATTTATGTACAGTGACATTTTTATGTTTTGTCTCCCCCCGAGATATTTTCTACCACTTGTAACCGTGTGCTTGGATTATTTTATGATGCGCATTCCCAATGCACGCGGTTCTGTGCTTTTATGTGCTGAACCCAAGTACTTGGCCTTGGCACGGATTGTGCTTGGTTGTCCGGAGCCTTGTCCATCTTCTTCCAGTTCCATCAGGTTGTTGATCTTCCTGCGGTGTTCGGTCCTCAATGTTTGGTCTTAGGAATCTCCTTCCTGGGCTCCTTCCTCTGGTATGTTCTTAAAACAGAAAAATATACGTTAATATGGTGCTAGTATATACTATGGTGCTACTTATGCCAGCCTACTAAGGTGATCGTAGGTGGTCTTGCGTCTCGCTCCTGAAGGGGTGCTTTATTGCGGGATTCTCGCTAGTTAGCGTCTTCTTGAAGAAGTTTTTGTTGAGCCGTGCAAGGACTTCCTGCTCAGTCTCGCTCAGGCGTGTGAGTGTGGCCAGCGAGGTGCGTTGGGATACGTGTATTACTAATCGCAAGCAGGGAGCAGGATTGCTGTGTCATCTGCGTAGATGGCGTTCAGCACTCGTTGATCTTCCAATTTTTGAATGTCCATGAAGTGAACTGATCGTGAACCTGTGGAACTTCAGAAAGTATGCTCCTCTCTGAAGATTCCGTCCCATTAACTATGGCGTGGAATCTTCGGTCCTTAAGGTAAGATCTGATGGTCTTAAGGAGCCTCGGCAGAACTAGTCCTTCGAGTGGGCTCTTGTCGAATGCCTTCTCCAGTTCCGGCCGTGCCACGCGGAAGATAGTATCGATATCTAGTTGTTACAAAGGGGCAACAAAACATAAACCGGCCACTGCGGCAATAGAAATTACTTATACCCTTTTTTATATAGGAGGAGAAACATAGAAAAAAGCCACAATTGCAAAGGTTCTTTTGTTTATATATCTGTGTCTGCAGATTTTGTCTTGATTTGGGTAAAGTTCACGTTTATTAACGTGAGTTGACTGTAAATTAAGACTGGTTCAGCCTTTGACCCTTTTTTGGTAATCTTAAAATGTTTTTTCTTCATCCTATTGAATATTTTTCCTATTAGTCCAGGTCTTTCGTTTATCGCCTTGATTTTTCAATTTCTTTCAGTCATCTAAGCTAAATATGTGTAAGCTGAAAGCTATATCTTAAGCTCACTTAACTTGGCGTATTAATCACCAATTAAAATTTAGTTTCTGATTAAACTAATCATTGTTTAAATATGCATTTTGAGCTAGTTTAATTCGTCATTAACTAATTTGAGTTAAAATGACATTTGAGGTGATCGGTTCGAATTTAAAGAAATTCTTCTTAAATCGATGCGAATAACAGCTATTTCTTTGGAGATGTCGATGGTTTCAATCACGAATGAATTTAGTCGATGATTAAGCTTGTTCAATTGTGATTAGTGACGTAATGCCATTAAGTTTATTTAGAAACTAAGAGAATATTTAATTTACTTTCTATAAACTGGGGGCCAAATTGCCAACGCAGAAATGCTTCATTATTAATTTTTGCCTTTAATTTTATATACGGGTTGATAACCAGCACTGATTTAATTACGGGTGCGTATCTAACAGAGAAAATAATATTATGGCGGGGATATTGGACAGTACCGCGTACCCTGTGGCGTTCCTTTGCTAGATACGTTTCTGCTATTAAATCAGATTTGGTTGTCAACCGGTATACTTTGTTTGTTGTGCTGTAGTCTTGATGATGTTAAACGAATGATGAACAACCGACTTTTTGGCAATTTTTTGTGGCAGAAAGAACACATAAAGTCCCAAATTAAAGTAGTTGATTTTTGGGATTCCTTTGCAATTTTAATTATTTTAATAACGTTGTATTGCAGAATCCAATTCCATTATTCTCTTGATGGACGTTACACGAAACGCACTTCGTTCGAACAAAAACAAAACGAAGTCCTATACTTTAGAATGGCATGTGTAGAAACACATGTAATACCCTCATGAATGATGCCCGTCTGGTTGTAACAAATTAATACACTTATCGCGTTAACTTACGGCGGTAATATGTAGTAGTGTTATAAACCGCAGCTTGTAGTGTGTGTGTCTTCCATTGTGTGTAACAAGGATGGGTTTGCCGCTTCGGAAAAGCGACTGATTTAAATTTTATGAAGAGGAGAGTCCATTACACATTTATTTCGATAAATAATTTCGTGTCGGACGGACGAGTGTCGTACCCGGACATGCAAATGATGATTATCTTTCATCTATCTAGCCTATCTGCTGTATGCTAGTCTGAGCTAAGCATACATACATGGGCTGACTTTCTACGGCCAGGAATAATTAATAATATATTCATAAAGCGGGAAACGTAAATTTAAACTGTAGCCGCCTTTAAGGGGTGGGGTAGAAATCGCAAAACTAAAGAACTAATCGGTCGATATGCATATACATATTAGATACGAGTATAGATTGCAGGAAATGGATTGCGAATTTATATTTATCGTATCGGATGGAATATGCTAGTTAGTGATGAGCTGCAAATGCATATTTAGTTTCATGGGCGTTCACTTTAAATGGTTCTACTTAAGAAGTGTTTAAATTTCGTTTCTATACTAGAAAATTATTACTTTACGGTTATATATCATTAGAACCATACCATAATATGCTGTAAAACTAATAATAATTTAATTGAATGTAAATCATGATTTCTATCAATGTAAAACTAACCGTGCTTTTGGGCGAAAATAATGTAAAAGAAAACAGAGGTGACGCAATAAAAACTAAATTTAATGTAAAAAAAAAAACACACTGATAAAGGTAAAGTTTGTACATAATAATTAATGATTCAAATTGTTATATTAGGTGCTATATTATATTTTAACAAAACGATTTTTTGCAGGTAGGTACCAAAAATTATTTGCATTATAATTCACAACTAATGCTTAATAAAGTTTTTTATGTTGAAAAATTATGTGATCTGCAGATGTGATAGGGGCAATTTCGTTTAAAATTTGTGATCTTATTCATTTACACCCTGTATACACTTGCTCTTTATTTTGGACATTCATCTTCAGAAAACGAAAATTCGATCGCATTCTTTCTTTAAGAATTAAAAAGAAATAAAAACCTTTTCCCCTGAAATATGTTCAAAATTTCAAATATTTTGCATTATTTACTAAATGCGCGAAAGTATGCAATACACAGTTTACATTGTAGTACCTAGAGGAATGATTTGTGTGAAAAATTAGGTTTTCGGGACGTACACTGCCGTTCAGAGAAGTTCGGTCGGTTGGTAAAAAACATGAAAAGGTTACAGAAACAAACGAAACTAAAAACAAAATGCAATTTTATTGTATGAACAGGTAAAAAAGACAAAAATAAATAAATAAAAAGTTATTCTGGCCTAATATAACGTACTGAACATTATTTTTTTTTTCATCGAAGAAACCTCCTTTGCTGGTAATCACCGCTCGAACTATTCTAGGCATTCTTTCGATAAGTTTTGTTAAAACGGATTGTGGAATATTAATTCATTCATGTTGCAGAATATTCCGTAAATGTTCTTGTGAAGTTGGGCATATTTTTCGGATCCTCCTGTCCAGGTCATCCCACAACAACTCTATCGGGTTCAAATCTGGGCTTTGTGGGGGCCATGTCATTACTTTCAGGGTGCATGTCCGCTTGTTGAAGTCGACGTTTTACCGTACTCGCCGAAACTTTTTCTTCACAGCCACGATTGACTTCGGCTGCTATTTGTGGCGCTGTTAATTTTCTATTGCGTTTGCTTAATAATACAATTCTCAAATCTTCAGCTTTTGTTGTTTTCCTAGATGCTCCAGGGCGAACACGATTTTCTATAGTTCTATAGTTGTCTGATATCGCTTTATGATGTCATTTACTATTGAGCGTCTCATATTTATTTTTTCAGCAATTTTCGGTCCCGAATATCCTTCTTCAAACAGCGTAATAATGCGTGAACGTTTTTCTACACTGGTAGGCTTGCCACGTGCCATTTTGAAGTAAATTTTCTTAAAACTTTCGGGCAAAAACGACAGATGCACACCAACACACGTTTAACAGTAAAATAAAGCAAATTTATATAAAGATATAAATTTGCTTCATTTTACTGTTAAACCTGTGTTGGTGTACATGCTAGCATACATAGGAATCCGGACTCTACATATCATTGTTACCAGGGAAAACATCCAATTCAAATAAGAAGACAATAAATATATCTCTCAATTTCTGCATGAAATGTTGTTGTAGCAGTATGTTTTGTATTTTTAAATATTTCTAAAGTCAATGATTCAATTGAGATTCTATGTGTTACTATTATTGGGACAGCTTGGGGCATTCATACTTTTAGCCACTGACCTGAATAGGTCTATTGTAACACTGCTTTAATGTGTATTGGAATAGTTCGAACCTTGATACTACTCTAATACTCTTCTTCTTTCAATTTAGATGATGTTACAAATGGTTTACTGAAATGTTTCGCTGGAAACGCTGTTTCCAGTTCTTTTTGGCTTAGACCTCAGAATTAACTTTCAGCTTTCCAGAGTTTATGTAAGTGATTCTTTGAAGGCACATGACCTGTTAATAAGTCCGCCAATTAATGATAGCAAGTGTACACTCCGCACCGCAGTAGTTTAATTAGCTTATCCTAGACTAGCTATTTCGAGGATCGGTGGATCCTCAATCATATGACCGAATGAGAAAAATTTACTCTAACATGCCTGTTCAACCCCGACTCTCGAGAAAGAAATCTTAGTACTCACATTACCAATTCGTTGAAATGGAAAGCCATAATCAATAATGATAGCAAGGACTGCGGGGTAGTACGGTAAACGACACCAAAGTACCGGCACATTCCGCACCACTAAGCCCCAAGGAATTGAATCGCTTTGGTAATGTGAGTATTAAAACTTTTTTTCGAAAACAGGCATGTTAGAATTACAGTTATTTCTCGCATCATTCGGTCATACGGTTGAAAATGAGGAACCACGCATCCTCGAAATAGATGTTCCGGATTAATTAATTAAACTTGTTGTGGTGCGAATTGTGACGATAATTTAGTGATGTTAGTCCGCCAATATTCTCGTATCCCTTTTGTACGTCTTTAGCGAGTTTGGAAAGCACGAAGTCTTCTGATTTTTCTCCCATTCCCTAATTTCTTGTTTTAGGTGGCTCTTTGGTAGACCATAGTATGAGTTTGGACCAATGAAAGGCATCTCGCTGAAGTAATTTTGTTTTTGCGTACCAGTTTTCCCAGATTCTATATTTAATCGAGTATCGAGAATATCTTTTACAGCGCGTCTATGCATTTGGTTCAAAAGAGGAAACGCTTTCTTTACTTTATTTTTATGGAAAATATTATTCTTTATAAAAATCTTTGCTTAACGTTTTACTTCTGGAAATAATACGAAATTAAAGTTTTTTTTTTAAATTAGTGACGATAGCACGATATCCATCTTGCTGAAACTTCACATCTTTAGTGATGGTGAAATAAAATTATTCAAATAACGAAGAGGGAAGGACCCAAAAATCTAGATCGTTGGTATTATCCAGACTCTACAGTTTAGAATATAGCCAATATCACTGGTTGAAAAGCTATCTTTATCTGAAGACAAAATGCGATGATGGAATAATCGATTTTGAATAACTTTTTCACGCAATTGTAAATAAATTAATACTGTCTGAGTATATTATCTAGAGGTATCCAAGTATAATTAGTCTTTGGTTTAAAAGAAAACTCAAAACTAAAAAAAATGGGTAGATAGAGCTATTGATAGTGCTGACAATAAGAGATTATTAAGTTTGTGAATTTTAAGGAGGCTGTATAACTTAGAGACTGAAGCATCAGTAGGTAGAAGCCACCTCTGGATATCGGTAGAGGTAGACGACATTTTAATGGAATTAATTATGGCAGAAGCTACCACAATGACGCGGTTCCAACCCGAAAACCAAGAACATAATGTTATTGACGACCGCGGAAACCACGTACCAGATAATCTTAACTCGTTTTCTTTTTTAACACTAAGATACGTCGATTAATTGACATGTTTTGACCTGTCTTACAGCAGGCCCATTAACTTTGCTATTTTAGCTACAATATCGGCCCTTTCTAATTTTAGTTTCAATTTTCTAAAACTAACTCTATTCTGCACATTACTCTATGATTGCAGCTTGGAGTCCGCGGAATACTTTGCTGTCTTTAGCGATTCAAAGATCATCATCAAGCCTACTATCTTCCCTTCTCTAATTACGCAACCTTTACGTGTTAAAGAAAAATTCAATTACGTAAACCGAATCCTTTCGATTTAACTCCCGTCCATATTACTCAGTACTAAACTCGAACAACACTTCGTTATTGTATAGTTTTCCATCTTGACGCCGAATCGATGACGTTCAATTAGGGAAAGGAACAGAATAATTACAGATTGTTCACGCTGCTTGTTGTCCGCTCCTATTCAATTCTTTGTTTTCCCAATTAAGATGAATAGAATACGATAAAAAGGAAGGCCTTTCTAAATGTAAATCCCTTCAATACCAAAGAAGCTTTCACATGCGCGTAGTGAAGAAGACAAGCTGACATTTACATCGAGCTCTCGTGGAGAAGGCAAAAAAGAACAAAAAAGTGGTCCATCATTCGACATATTCGATTATTCCTAATTTCCGAATCCGTTAGTTGCGTAAATCGATGGCGTGAAGAAATGGAAGTGACGAACTGGTGAAGACTGAGAAGTAGGAGGTGGCATTCCACTCAGCTAATAATAATTGTAGGAATAAAGAAAGTACCAGATAAAAAGGAGATGGAAAAGGAATCGAAAACAAATGAACTTCTTCCAAGATTCCATACAACGGCGTTATTCTTTTATTATCCTCGGCTACTGTTCTTACGATCATTAATCCTGCCGGCACCGCATTCTTAAATCTACCGGCACAAGCGAATATTCCACTGCAGCGGTCGGAATTTCACCTTGCATTCGATTCGGGCAACTGTAAGAAACGCAATTTTGAATTTCATGCCCACAATTATTAATTCGACACATAATATTATTGTGTACGGTGGGATTTTGTTCTCGTCGTTGTTTTTTTTTTCTTTCTTTCCTGTGTCTATGCGTGTGTCCCTTCTTCTTTTTGGCGCTTCTGTATGTATTCGTACTCAAATAGATACGTATAATGAAAAAGTTGACTTCCCACAGTGAATACATGCGTAACCTTTCTCTTATGCTCCTGCATTTGATGTCAAGAAATCGATATATGTACATACATGGGCGTGTGTGTGAATGAGTAGGTTTGATATATCGCTTATTATTATTATTATTATTATTATTAAATTAAATAGAAGCAGCATGGAGATTAGTTACTTTTTTAGTTTTGAATCAACCAATCGAGAAACCATGAAACTTCTTCTGAGGCTATTCTCTATAGGTGGGAAAATTATTTTGACAAAAAAAGGACGACATTTCCCAATAAGATCAACAAAGAAAAGAGGTTACTTTCTTTTCTATTATTACTAACAAACACCGTTTCTCAATAAAATATGAATTTGACGATGGAGGTTGCCACTACCACTTTTCTTATTCTGATATTGTGTTATAACTGCCATAATTGAAGGGAAGGAATACAGAAACCAACTACAAGATAATTGTCCGCGATTTTTTTGATTGGTGCCACATTCACAGGTAATCCCCAAAATTGCCCCCAAGAAAAAAAAATATTTTTCTTATAATCGTAGTTTCACAGAGAGACGTTGCTACCTCCATTTGCCTTGCAAGCGATTCTACCATTGGAAGAAGTAGCAATGATTAAAATTATACTTTACATTATATATTTTTTTTAACTCTGTTCAACCAATTTTATTCTTATAACTTATATACGTACTACGTAAATGATATACGATTATTCTTGATATTTTGGTGGGTTGGTCTAAAAAGCGACCCCCAAGCAACATATTTTATTTTAATATATTATTTTGTTGCACCCCTCAGAATTGAGCAAAAATTATAAAAAAAAAAAATATAATCCAGAACTAATATGTAAGTAACAAGTAAGTTTTGTTCAATCCAATATTTCCTATAACTTTAGGATAACACCGTTTTGATCTTCCTTAAGAGTGATGTCAGGCGTCTGACATTTTATGTGTTGAATAAGGTTCAGTACACGGAAATTAACAACACACTTTTCTATCCGGTGAAGCTCTCTGACATAGCGAAACGAATTCAGTTTAATGTACTTTAGAGGAACATTGTAGTTAAACATTTTATATTCTTTTCAAATTCATGGTAGCTGCATGTGAGTGATTTGAATTAAGTAAGCACGACGCAGTAAACGACACAGATCGTAGTTTTTAGCATGTATGTCTGGCCTGAGGACGAAGAATTAGCTCGGAACCGATCACAAGTTTATATCATATCAAACAGAGTTTCTGTGAGAGATTTCTTTGTGATAGGTTTTGAGGTGCTGTATAGCATTGCATACTCGCAAGTCATCAAAACGAAAGGTGAGTCTACAGGTTAATAATATTTGTAAAATGAAGAAAAAACATGTATTTATAATGATGTGCATTTTACTCAATTGAATAAAGTGCATTCTGCTTAACCTTACATTTCGATGTCAGCCTTACCTCACTGTATCTTAAATTAATTTAATAGTATGTTTAAATTACCATTACTTCCCTCATACGTGATATGGCGTAGTCTGCAGGATTTGGTTTTATGCTCCCGAAAAGATTATTATTTCTAATCGCTATCTTCGGAACCTACGTTGAAGAATGAAAGAGAGGATCTCCCCAAAAAGCGTTGTTAGTTTAAAGCTTAACCAATCAGGCGATTATCCCAATAACTGAATTTACATAATAGGAGATAAAACATACACTGAAGAAAGAAATATGTAATTGCAATAAAAAAATATATTGAAGTAACCATTCTTCTGTTAAAATTGCTCCAACCAACGAGTTTATCATTTTAATAAATGGCTATTTATTACTTTCGTATATCCTTGCGATATACAATAAGCGGATTTATTAATATAAAGAATACATTTATTAATGTCCAATGAAAAATGCTTAAAGTTTGCTTCGCTTCTCACAAGGTAAATTAATAAACGGGTATTTCTTATGTTGGTAAGCAGGCTTCAATTTGAGAAACTTGTTCATTGTTGTAATAAATTTGTTAGTTAATGATTTCTCTGTTGCTTTAATAAAACAGGGTAAATGAACATAATTTATCGAATTCATTTTTTTCAATGTTGCCGCAAATAGAAAAAAAAAACTTTTTAGTTCTGTCCATGCTCGTCTTCTAATATGTTTTTCTCCTCCAATTTCCTACAACTCATCATTGTTTTTGTTATGAAAAACAGTGAGTGAAGATTGTAAATGTTTTTATTTTTGAAAAAAAAAACAAAAATATTTTCTTCTGGGTAATAATAGAAATGTTCACGTTATTTCACTCCGATTCAGTTTCTATCATTCTCACTGAATAGGGTCTCTAATTTCCTCAAAGTAGAGACCCTATTCATTTGACAACTTCTCAAAAGGCCTTCTTTGAAGACTTGAGGTCTTTGAAGAAAAGATTAAAAGAAAAGAAGCATTAGAAAGATCTAGTTATAATGGTCAGCAGTCTTGGTAATTAATAGATTTTGCTATTAATTTAGCTTTAGCTTGTGGCTTAAAGGATCAGTTAAAACATTAATCCATTACAGTTTCTACTTTTGGACTTCTTAAGGTAAATTCAGCGGGGTTCAACATCTTATATAAAGCCAGGGGAAATGCGATCAAATGGCACCAAATTTTAGATGGGATTATAGAAAAAATAAAACATTTCTTACCCTCTCCGATATGCATGATAGGAATCTAGTATTTCAAGAAATTAATCGACTAATTTGTAGACCCCATTAGCCACCATCTAGTGAGCACCACAGATGTCAGGAGATATGCGTATATATACTGTTAATTTCCACGTAATTAAGTTCAATTTAATGTCCCGTAGGCAGATGACAGGACGTCAAAAATGTAATTAGTTTCTTGATTGTTGATGCAGGTTTATTAATATTTCTATGCTACAGTAGGTATTGCCATCGTCCCCACCGCACAAAATACGCGGAATGGCTTCAAATTATCAATTTCTCATTTACGTACTAACTATTTTCATATCATCATAGGATATCTCTGCAATACATTGGAATTTATATTTTTATTCCGTGTTAATTTTCTACAGCTCCCGTTTGATTAAAGGGCGAAGGAAATATGATTCTCGGCCGAAATTAATTTGTTTCTACAGGTTTGGTCTGCATTCATACATCCTCTTGCCTGTTCGTTGGACTTGCTGAGAGAAAAAACAGAAAATCCACTTTTCTCTGATGTCATTAATCATTTTTTTCGATTTAAAAATTCAAGGTTTTTTGATATAAAAACAGCGCGTGTTATATAACGTCAGAGCGGCACGGACATTAATTAATATAGTAATGTAATAAATAGTGGTTACGGTGGCTGTATCTATCCAATAATATATCAATATGTGTACAAGATCGTAGCGGGTTTGTTTAACTGGATAACTCCTTTCTTGAATAGAAATTATTATTAATTGTCTGGGTGAATTTTAATCTAATAATTGTTGACCATATCGGGATTGCCTCTTTTTTCTAGACGAGGCACCTGTGGATACCTTGATTATTTTTGCTATTTCTTGCTTGTTTTCTTTAATTATACTGACATACTTAATCAACACTTCCCTTAAAATACATTCTACGTAATTTTCCTCTAAACTTCAGTAGAACTATTCACAACATTCAGATCTAATACAGCTATTGGCTATACGAGGGTGACCTGAAAAGTTTGAAGCCTCAACATGAAGATGTTTGGTAATATAATTGCATATGTCATTAAATCCTTGCATTTAAAAGGCAATAAAGCGGAAATAGTCGCCGTTTACAGGGACTCATCATTTGCCACAGTGAAGTTTTGAGCACTTGTATTTAAACGTGTTCGTACCACTTTGTTTGACAGTAAATGTTCGAGACCGTTAAAATCTGCAACCACTATCGATAATATCGGGAAAATTTATCAAATGGTGCCAGGTGATCGTCGAATTAAGATTACTGAGATAGCAGAGGCTGAAGGCATATTAGAGGAACGTATTTATCAAATATCGACTGAAGATTTCAGCATAAAAAAGCTAACCGCGCGTTGAGTGCCGCGCTTGCTCAGTCAGGGCCAAAAACGCATTCCAATGAATGAGAAAGCGAAACAACTCGGAATTTCGGTATCGACGAATACCTGCTGAGGAAACTTGGATACAATCCAAAACAGGGTCGAAAAAGTAGACTGCGAAGGGTGACTCTTATCCGAGGAAGGCAAATACTGTTCCATCGGCCTGGAAAATGATGGCAACTGTTTTGGGATAGATGAGAAATAATACCGAAAGCACACTGTGCATCATTACTTCACAAGCTCAAGACAAAAATTGCGGAAAAGCGGCCGCGTTTGAAAACAAATTAATTTTTGTTCCACCAAGATAACGTCCTACACTTTGGTCGTCCCATGGCAAAAATTCACGAATTGAGGTTCGTATTGTGTGAGCTACCCACAATATTTACCAGATTTGACCATATCCACACATCTCTCTTAACGCAATAACATTAACTGTAATAAATAGGCATTCCACAAGAATCCAGGGATCAGGTCAGCTGCAACTGATATTGCAAATAAAATAAAATCTGGCGTAAAAGTGTGAAACTATTCTCTGTTGATATGCAAAGACCTTTGGCGCAATCCGTCGAACAAACATCATAAAAACATATTTGAGCAAAATTGACAATACAGAGAGAGAAAGAAGAGAGGAATGGTGTTATAGCAAGATAATAGTTATAAAAAAAATGCAAAAAAGGTACCCATTCTCTGGCTGTTTGTAAGACCCAATATCGTAGGTATCGGAAAATTAGATCATGGAACGGTGGCCTTGCTTGCCTCAATATGATGTATGGTACGTCGCAGGGAAAGTAATCAGTGATGATAGCTCTTCTTTGAATGGAATTAAAGGCAATATTCGTTATCTTTTAACTCATGGCACTAGTTTTCTTCCAGATAAGATTCTCAAACCTTTTTGGTCTTTGGAAGTCTTTATAGGACTTTCTGGAACTATTTAGCTGTTATGATTACTTTCCTTCTTTCTATTGTCGAAAATGATTTATTCTCCCTGGAATTATGTAACTTTCCATCATTCGTCCACAAAATTTTGCAAGTAAAATCGAATTTGAAATATGAATAGCTAAAATTACACACTGAATCAAAATTAGCTATTAGACAAAAGAAAACTATAGAATTTAGTGAAATACATACATACTATAAAATAAATCATGGTTTTATCGGCAGTACCCACCACTGGACTGAAATTTAATTTAATTTATGTGAATTGCAGAATCTAAAATTTCCGACTCGTATTTCGTCAGGCGTCCTAACAAGTAATGAAAACTATGTTTTAAGAACCATTGCACCTATCCAACAATTTTTGCTCCTTTATAGGAAAACTTTCTTTCATGGAAATACTTTTGAGATTTCCTTGGAGCCTCAGGGTTCTGCAGAACACACTTTGAGAACCGCTGCGCTGCATGTGTCGTGAACTAGAGTACTCTTTGTAAGGAACATTCTGTCTATTCTAATGTATGGAGGATATGTATTGCAGGATCTCGAACCACCATTTGTTAATTTTCTTTTGCACAATATCCAGAAGAATTGAGATAGCTATAAGAGTCAAAGGTGAAGTAAGGTGCAGTATTCAGTAGTTCAAAATTTTAATAAACAGTAGCTAATCACGAACTTCTTTTAAATAAATTTTAAACCATTATCAATTTGTTAATCGTCTGCTAAATCATTTAGATATAAAACACTTTCAATTCAGCCTGTTAAAAAAAATTCCCAGTTGCGATGTTATTAAGCAGGAACCTATTTAGAGCGTTATTCATTTCTTCATACGTACGCGTTACGCTAATACGGATGAGTCCAGTTTCAGTAGGTAATAAAAGTAGAATTGGCAGCATTCAGGAGCAACCGCATCACAGCTGGCCAATAATCGTAACACCGTACCTTCTGCAGCTAAACATGTAACACCCATTGAAATTATAATAAGATTTTAATTGGCTCGTTAAGGTGATTCAGATTCACGCCGTACACAAAAGATAATTGGATAGATACAGGCAGACTCGTATTATCTAGTATAGGCTTAGAGGAATTGAAGTCTTCGTAGAGCACCGTCTCGAACTCTGGTATGCGTTATGGATGTGTGGAATATTGCCTTTAGGGAGGCAAAACTACGGAAAATGTTGATGCGCAAATGTAATACGTGTTGGTTATTTGCCTTTTCAAAGTCCTCCTTCTGCTTATATGAGCTACCATTCATTAACTTACTTTGCAAACATCTTAAAGGCATTTTCGTAAGTAGGTAATCAGTGGAACCAATCACTTAGCAATAAAACTTAATCTTCTACGGTTCGAAACAAAGTTAGAAGGTTATATAATCAACTTGGCCATGGTAATAATCAGCAACGGTTGCAGTTGGTTTAGTATTAAGATAATTATGATGTAAAGAGATTATTTACTGAAGCAAATTGGAGCTACAGAGCTTCTGTGAAGGTTCCGATGTAAAAATGAATTTGACGTACAGAATAATTTTTCCCGATGTTTCCGATTCGCAATATAACCATTTCCGCTTTAAAGCTATAGAAACAACTGATAGATCCATATCGCGTTTGGTAACAATATTGAAAATTGTTAATAAAATTTTTCTTTTAATTTAGATATAATCGTAATTATTTTGGTGCGAAATGGTTATTCCGTTGGAATTACCATTTTACGTAAAAATAGTTTCTGAGAAACTAATGGACATAATGAGACAAACGGTAAATTAAGAACCAATAAAGGATACAACTACAGTACTAATTAAAGAACGTAATTAAAGTTAGTCAAGTATTTAAGGCTAAATGCGTTCACAAGGTTCACCATTACGATTAATACACAACTTACTCCATTATAAAACTGAATTTGTTCTTTTTCTAACGGAACGTTCATCAATATTAATAAAAGCCACTGGTACAGCTTTTCTAAGGTCACCTACTGCGTCGTATGATTTTCGATACACCCTATCTTAAATAATTTCGTGAAAGTTTGATACCGTGGTGACTCATCGTGTTGAAGCCATTCGAGCATATTACGTTCGACAGAAAGTGAAGATAAAGATCACCAGTTAATGTACCATCAAAAATTGACGGACCAAGAATTGTTGAATTAATGACGCCGCGCCAAACGTTAAATTTGTCCAATATAACGCGATTGTTCTTTTCCGTAGATGTTCGCTATGTCTATTAAAGATGCCGTAGTTCGTAAATCGTGTTTCATCCGTTCGAAACCCAGGACAAAATTCAGTACGCGTCTTCTAAAGGTAGTTAAAGAAGGCTAACGACGATGGAAATACCACTCGAAATTCTGTTGTCTAGTTTCTCTTGATTAGAAAAATTCAGGTTACTAATTTACGAAACTTCAATCGGTCAAAAAAATTGGAAACAAAGGTTATTTGCATCAGTTTTGCATCTATCAATTGTTTCCATACTAAACATCGGAAAAGACTCACCCTGTATAATTTTGGAGCTGGATTTAAGGAAGTCAGTAGATAACTGCAAATATTTCTGGATAGATTAAAAGAAGATTTTTGTGAGAAACCATTTGAAGCTTAAGAAAAAACTTGGACATGCGGCAGTGCCCACGGAAGGCGCATCTGCAGGAATAATCACAGAGATGAGATTAGAAAATCTAAGTAACTTGAAACTAAACGTCTTCCAGGTTTGGACCGTGTCGCCCATAATCATATGGGGCTTCTTCAGGAGAAGAATATGTGATTGGCCACAGTTAGCACGGTAACTAAAACTAATTGAGCGGAAACCAGTTGATCACGATAACTCAGCATGAGTTATCGTGCCAACTGCGGGTCTCTTCAGGAGAAGGAAAGTTGAGTTGCTGCGCTAATTGTAGCCTATGAGAAGGGAAGGCGTTCTCATGAAGAAGCCTCATATGATTGTGGGCGAAACTACCATGACACGGTCCAAACCCAGAACACGTCTAATTTTAACTGACTCTGGACGTTATTATTTCAACTTGACTCTCAGAAATGGATTGGGTCCACTGTAATCAATCTATATTCTGGGAAAGTCTTCGTTGAACCAATTTGGTACGAGGTCACCGGACTTTCCATGGATTTTTATGTGTGGGAATTCATGGATAGTGATGTCAATACTTGTGAACAGCGCCACAGCAAGGCGGTTTCAATCATGGTGAATAAATTATAAAGACATATGGAAAGAATTCTATTGCTTTATTGGTAACTCCAAAGGAATCATTTGCGGATATAGGTTTATAAAGTTATTTTGTTCGGAATTATGTAAGGTACCTGTACATTAAATTGGGCCAATTGATATCGGGGCATCTTGATCCAAAGCGTATTGCAAATATGTTTCTGCTTTAAATTAATGTTTAATAAGAGCGAGGCACACTTACATTTCATATCGCGATTATATTTAATCCGTTTGAATTTAGTTCGACTTCAAATAATTCACAGGTTTCTTCATGTGTCATGTTCTTAAAAGATTTTATATTTAAATTGTTTGACATTCCTTGAATTTTTTCATGTTTATTTGAAACAGTCTATTTCCGGTTACACCAAAGTTCAAAATTATGGCTTTCATCAATTCTTCGATTGTTTTAGAAGTGTTTCCACTATTATCATTATTATTTTATGGATGCAGGGGCAAAAATACTGAAAGTAAATTCTCACGCGAAAGGTTTTCATTGGATGATTTTTTACGATTTTAGTAAAGGCCTAACGCAACAACAATGCCCCGCATCGCTTCGTTCAACTTTCGGTGACGAAACACAATCAGGAAAGACAGTTTACAACTTACGCGTCCGTCAGTGATGAATTTCGTAAAGTTTGGCTAAAATTGGCTGCTGTTCCACGAAACATCGGTGCTGTGCGCAATCTACGGTAAAATAGGTACATTCCTAAGTATATCGAAGGCTGCACTACATTCGCGACCAGTTGTTCGTTCACAAAGTACTTCCAAGAAGATGATTGGTTGTTTATTTCATTTCACTGGACACGTCGCAAGCCGTGCTTTGGAAAATCGAAGAATAGTTAATGTTGAGTGGCACACAACATTTTTTTTTTGCCAAACACCAATAAAATCTGGAAAAGCAAACGACTATGTGGTATCATTCTCCATCATGACAGTGCCTACTGTCACATAGCACGTCAAACAATTGGTTATTCGGAGCAAAGCAACATTGAATTAATGTCTAGTTGCCTGTATTCACCTGATTTATCGCCCAATAATCGCTTCTTTTCTCGAATGTCAAACAAAAAGCACCTGAACGGTGATTTTTATCACCTCAAGAAGCTGTTGAAGTCTGCAATAGCATGTTTTGGGGATATCACCCTCAGAGTAGAAAAATTGTTTGGAGAATTGGCTCGAACCCATGCAAAAATGTATGAACCATAACGAGCTAATATAATGAAGAACAATGAAGCGATTTTTACCACATTTTTTTCTTTCATTGTTTTTGAAAAATCTTTGCATGCGGTCAGGGATATCACCCTCAGAGTAGAAAAATTGTTTGGAGAATTGACTCGAACGCATGCAAAAATGTATGAACTATAACGGGCTAATATAATCAAGAACAATGGAGCGATTTTTACTACAATTTTTTTTTTATTGTTTCATTGTTTTTGAAAAATCTTTGCGTGCGAGGTGAGCTTTTCTCGATGTTTAATTAGAGATGTTAAATGGGGAGAGATTTGCAGTTTTACAGCTTAAGACACTCTTTGTTTTTTTAAAGAAAAATTATCAATCTGTTTGCTAGATATTTAGTTTATATTATATTTAATTAAATGCATATATTTGCGTTGTTTTTATTTTTGACAAACAAATATAAAGCGAACTTAAATAAACGAATAATAGAACAGTAGAATCGCCGTATTTTCCAGATTTTCACCCATATTACATTGCTTGAGCCATTAAGAGAATAAAATTAGATAAAAACATTTACTTTTAAAACTATAATACTTGATGACCTACATTTTGCTAAAGGAATTCCCAACCATATTCATATAAATAAAATAGAAAATTAATTAACAGCGCTTTTAAGCTGACGATGTCTTTCTAATTTATTGCAGTTAAAGGAATCCATTTACAAGCATTATATTTATTTATGCGTTTACCATCTTCTTTTATTTATAATTAGTAAATACATCATTAAGCATACTAACATATTTATTCATATGTTTTTATATTAGCCGCTACGCGCTATAAAGTTCAAGGCCAATTAAACTAAATAACGTTAAAATTATATAATACATTTATTTTACACACACGATCAAAAAGGCTATTGACGAAAAATAACTACATAAATACAGACGTACATAATACACGTGAAATAGAATTTGGTACAATGGGATCTTTAATTTGACAATGGAACTAAATTAATAAACAAGACGTTCGTTAGGAAAATATACAGCGGGTATCTTTCTGATGCTAATATTGCGTCCTACCTTATTTTTATAGAATTTTCCGAGAAGTACGTGTTTGTAAATATTGGACTTTACTCCAACTAGAGCCATGTAGAAGACGCAATGGTACTTACCTGTTAACGTAATACCATGACACTTCTGTCCATAAATATTAATTATGTAATGCTGTTTGGTACTTCTGGCTGGTTTACATTGTGCCTTGTGTTTATTTATTTATGCCTTGCCTTTTTTATTTTATTTATTCATCTCGGTCAAGCCAAGGGGGAATTACGTTCCTATTAACATATACAGAAGCACATATTTATCATCCGGATGACGTGATTCGCTATAAATTCGATTTTATTAATATAGAAGAGCAAGCAAAAAAATGTTAGATTCTTTGTTTACGTAAAGTTCCTCTCAAAAATTAGAATTTATAGTCAATTCTTCAAACACATTTCTCTTTACGTTTAAGTATTTCTTTTATTTTGTTATCTTCAGAAGAGATCGATAATCAGATGTAATTTCTACTTGACAAAGCAGCAGAGAGTGACTTCAACAGTTTACCAGTTTAAATATTTAGAAATAGTCTTCTCCAAATATTGTTTATGCAATTTACTTTTGTAACCTTCTTTTTTGCAGAAAGTAATATCCAACAATCAACAATTTCAAACTGGCACGTTAAACCATTAAATTAGTTTTTCAAGAGCTTTCCCACAATTCACAAGAGCTACGTGTCTATCATTGTCAGTCACAACCACATTTAAAGTCACATCAGCATTTAAAGTCACAAAATCTGATATATTGTGTGGATCATTAAAAAAGTTACAAGCGATATTTATTGAGCTAAAACACAAAGTTTCATAAAGATTCTTTTGCTTTGGGGGATCAAGTGCCATATTACTGGATAATTTCTCGCTGGATTGGATATTCTTTTTCTCAACGACGATTCCAGAATAGGACCATCAAAAATTCAGAAAAACATGCAACCAACTAATCGAAGAAAGAATTGTACTTGACGAATTGGCTTTGAGAAAGTTAGTTTTCCGTTGAGCCTCACATCTTTTAATGAAGGGCAAAAGGGGTGAGTGTCTCAAGATGAGGAGAAGCCAACGAAAGTTATCCGTTCTTAACTGTATCGAAGAGAATGGTTGCAATTTTTGTCTTAATTTCTGGTCATATTGCTACAATTCCTTTGAAAGAGGAAGGACAATTGATTTCGATTGGTATACAGCTGTTTGTTTACCAGAAAAGATCGCCTTGCTCCGAAAAGCCACCCCATAACGATGATTCATCGTCGACTAGGATAATGCGAGCTCACATACAGTTCAAAAGGGGTTCCAACTAATGACTAGCATAACTGCTTTAACTGTGAAAGAAATGAAAAAGTTTATCAATTTTTGAGGAGAATTTTTTGATGAAGAATAAAGCACTTTAAGTTGATTTATTAACTAAAATCATAATTCTCGTATTTCTAGCTTGTCTTCAGGTGCAAGTTCTGCATTGTTTCAAATAAATAGATATCTTTCGTTTTTGAAGCAGTAAATTAGAGTTTGTACAATTTCTTTGTATTAGCTTTGATGCTTGCGTTCTTTCTAATGCTTTTTGGGTTTTGTTTATTAATAAAGCAATCTAAATTCGATATATTTTATTACTTTTACATGAGTTATAGTAAAAGAAATGATTACCTCAAACTTACCAGAAGTGTATCTTTTGCTAAGACTTCGGCGTAAATCTCCAAAAAACCCCGAGCGTTGCTGATATCACTTACCACTGATGGTAGCTGGATAAATAGCCGATGGGTGGACAGAGAAGAACGAAGAAACTAATTTTACACACCCCAAAAGTAGGTGTAATGGTTGTACTTCTGTAGTGGATTTGATTCTACACAATCATCTGGAAATTTTAAAATATTAATAGTTATTATTTCGCCTGCGTTCTGGCTTAAGGAAGCAGTCAGGAAAACTACGGAATACCTTATTCTGATAGTTGCGAGCTTGTCACGAGACTGCTAGCTGATCTGTGATCTGATTTTGTTTGGCTCCAATGGTGAAGCGTAAGAGTTGGGTGCAATTCATTTAGGAAAGGGCTCGTCAAATTTTCAGGAGCACAAGGAAATGATTCAGGAGATGACGATGAAAAATGTATTATAACAACATATAAAAAAATTATCCTAATCTTTTTAGATAGTATTTCAATAAACACATGTTTGTATTTTACAATCTACTTTATTGGGTAAAAATAAATAATAATCTTTGTGTACCCAATTCATCTCTATTCACACTCTCACTATTTAATGGTATATTAAATTTACCCCAAATTTTTGCCTGCAAATTGCCTTTTTACTCGCTGAGTAAAGCAAAAATGTCAAGTATTATCGTGAAACACGCTCTTATTGTAATTAAACTTGTACTTTTTCATAATTATACATATGCTTTTAAAAAAATGGGAGGCGCTGTCTGAACATGAACACCCGTACGTAAATCATAACACTTGTAACTAGTGACCGTTTTATTAATAAAAGCGTTGGCAGGACTTCAAATGATGTATGCGTACTTGACCCACCCTTTTTATACGCATCTGTTTCAATTTTTATACTTTGGGCATCAAATAAACTAGGAACTCTATTGTGTTCTGTTTAACGTAGAGAATTATTGGTGGGATCAATTGGGGTAAATTCAGACGACTCTTTGATTTTTGAAGGATTTATTTGGGTACTTTCGTTGTTTTAAGCAGGCACTCTATTATAGCATATAAATACGATAATAATAATAATAAAAGGAAAAAAATAAACTTATTTCACACTAAAAATATAAAACAAGTCAATTAAATAAGCTTTCCACAAGAAAAATTAATTTATGTATTTATTTTTAGTTAATTTAGTTAATACTTCCCCATATATTGGTTGTTTCAATCTAGAAGCACTTAATTTTGTGGTTTATATTTGCAAACATCATGGTAGCAGGTGAATGTGCTACTTTTAATGTCTATAATCAACTGCAATTATAAATCAGCGATTATCCCGCATTAACAATTTACGCGAATATTATTTACGAGTTGTTTACGTAACACAATATTACTTTGTTTAAATCAACTACTCTCGGAAAAATATATAAATAGTACAACTACTTTTGGAAATCTGGTGTTCCTTGGGGATATGGCCTGGGTCTCTTGGGTTGAGAAATTTGAGCTGATCAGAGATCTTGGAGTTTCAGTTTACCCTTCTGTGAGTTTCTCCTTTAAGATCTTAAGCTTCGTTATACGCTCATTTAAGTTCTATCGCGATATTCAGCTATTAAAGATGCTCTTCTTTAATCTCATCATCAGTAAGTTGGAGTATCTGGTGGCCTCACTATGTTTATCTTCAGTTTTCTTTGGAAAAAGTTCTCACGGCGCTTTCTAAATACCTTGCCTATAGAGGGGACTGTGTTTGTCCGGATCGAGGAATAGATTATTTCAGTCCACTTGGGATATGGGATTTGGGATCATTATCATCGATACGTGAGTGTCATGGTATGGAAAGTGGTTTTGGATTTATAGCCCTTACCTCTTTTGGCCTCTTAATTTTCAAGTTCTTCGATTTTCTTTTAGTTTCTCCTCTTCTTTTCGTATTACTAGTTGTTACTATTGGATAATAAACTGATATTATTTATGTGTATAATTAGATTTATTTTGACCTCTTCTTGGTCCCTTGTTTACTTTTCTTTCTTTTGGTATAAAAGCTTATATTTTTTTCATGTCCCGTTTTTGGCAGTTTAATTTTGCAATATACAGAGATGAGCTTCTTTTCTTTTCATTTTTCACTACTTCCCGGTAACTGTTGCTTGCTTTACATATGCATACACATTTCTTCTTATATATATAATGTTTAGAAAAAGACTTCCAGTTGTAGAAGTAGTTAAGTAGTTAACTGTCTGATGGTTCTTGATGATTAGTATTTAATTGAATGTAATTAAAAGTTGTTTTATAACTACATGTTTTTTATCTAAATACCTAATATTGTGCGAATTTTTGGTCACCTTATGTGCCTTGTTAGTAGGTGATGTGTATTTTTTTACACCTCTTAATAGAGACTTATAACGTAGTTTTTCTACGCCATTTAACCGAATACATTTATTGCAACAACAAAACTAATTTTTAAGCCGTCTTCAAAGAACTTTTTCGGTGTCTCCGCAGTATACCTATTTATAACACGTTTTACGTCAGTTAAACACTCAAATTGAACACCCCGTAAAAGTGTTTTCAAAACTGGCAACAGATGAAAATCACTGGATGCGAGATTTGGTGAGTAAGGTGGATGCGGAAGCAATTCTCATCGTAAATCGTTCAAAACGTCCTTTGTCTTTCTTGCGTTATGGAGTCTTGCATTATCCTGTTGCAATAACGGACGCTTATGCAACTTTCCAGGCCGTTTTCTGACAAGTGCCTGCCGTTCTGCGTTAATTGTGGTACCTTTCGGCAGATAATCCCTTTGCAATCCCATAATATAGTAAGTATTACCTTTCCAACAGACGGAACTGTACGCACCTTAAGTGGAGGCCCTTTGGTCTTCGGATTGAAATAAGGAATCCATGTTTCGTCAAAATTCATCAGCTAACAGCTCTTGAAGTTGATGACAAGTGTCAGACCTATTGAGTTTCTGTTCCGGTCCCGACAGCCATCCAGCGGTCTGAAACCATGCTTACGCCTAAACAATCATGTAAAATGTCATAAACTTGTGATTCACAGATATACACTACTTTTACATTCTGCTAATTCACCAAACACTTCTCGCAGACGTTGAATAATTTCTGAAGGTTTCACACCCTCTTTCCACAAAAAAAAAATGTTGCTTGTTGAGATTTAACCGCATCTTCCATGGTTACAGAAACAGTGCTACGAAAACGCATCTATATTAGTCGAACACTTGACTCAGACTGAACAATATTGCATTGCCTATAAGTTTTAATTTAATTAGGGCAAAATTCCCGGAACTTTGGAAACATCCCTCGTAAATGTAATTAATTTTGCAATTGGTGTAGTGTACGATCAGTTTGGTAATACTCATGCGACTGTTAAGCCTTGGTGTAGTAACAGTTTCTCTTTTTTGGGCTGTGTTGAAAATTTATGATTTTCATTATTTTAATGCGCGCTGGTGCTTGCTGGTTATCTCTTATTGGGGTGGTGAACCGGGGCTATAGGTTACTTAGAGCGAGATACTCGAGTGGGGTAAGCGGTTTGCTGTGTTAAGGTTCTTTCTATTTAATGTACGTGTTTATAATTAAACATCGAAAAATATGAATTATAAAACAATTTTTTATATCTAAAAAAATATATTGTTATTATTGATTATTACATTGGCCATAATTGGTCCCATAAGGACAAATTTCAAAATAATTTGCTGGATGAATTATTTGCAACAGAATTACAGAGTTCATTTAGCCTGTTGTCCAATAGTTCTTTAAAACGCTGGTATATTTTTCATTTGTCCTCACGCATTATTTTCTCTCCACTAAAAATTCTTTTCAATTTCTTGGTATCTTGAGTATATATCAATGTCGAAGGAAGAAATAACTTAATTGATTTTAAAAATAGTTTCCATATTAAAAAATTGGAAAAAAAAAACAATATTTAACCATCTAAAGGATGGATCCTATTGAATTAGCATTCAACCAAATCGTTTGTACATCCACACAATCCAACGTAATAAGTGTACAATAGCGGACATGAATTCGAAACTTATGAATACCATAATTAAAACGGCAATGTCACAACTTTATAATGAGTACGACAGCGTACACTTACGCCTGTACATACACAGTCACGACATTCTTTAATATTTCAAGACAAAATCTCTCTCTCTACGGCAAAGGCAACGCGTACAATGAAACGCTGACACTCCGATTTTCAACCGGTAATTAACAATATGATGCATACATATAATTACAAGTGTTTTTGAACGGGTATTCTAGAAAAAAAAAACGCAGAGAATGAAACGAAATAAGAATTTGTTAACGAAAAAGTTTTTTTTCGATTCTTTCGCTCTCCAATTTGAAGAAATCGCGCCTCCCCATCCCTGCTTCGCCCTATCTCCTTCCTAAATCGGTCCGTTATAATTACATGCCGGTTTCTGGCGAAGTGTCTAATTAAATAACAATGGGAAGTAAGGGATAGCATACGTTAGTTTTGAGCGGTAAGCTGTGGGGTGTTATGCTTTCCTGTCCTTGTTTCCTTGTTGCTCTCGATTTTTTTATTAGTAATTCACATTGGGAAGTTCACATAATGTCCGTTGTCGATTGGAATAGTAATAAATGTATTTATGCAAGTATACCTCCGATAATATTTTCCCTTATTTATAAAGAAAACTGTAAATATTAGGAACTTGAGATTAATGTAACTGAAAAAAAAATGGATTCCAAGAAAATGGAAAAATACAGCGAAAGACGAAAGCATATTGATTTCCCATCTGGAAGAAAATGTGTCTGTAGAAAATCTTGTGTGCAGTGCAATCAGTACAAATCCTTGTCCTATTTCAGTATTTAGTATTTTATTGAACGTAGCTTATTTCTTTCTAACAAAACGTTCTACAGTTACATCGTAAGCAACTGTTCTGGTTCTGCTTCTGAAATAATTCGTTCTTCCTCATTATATTCGTTCATCGTACAGATATCGCTATATGTAAAATTAATTTATTTTTGAACAAATAACATTGCATTGTAGTATATTGTCGTTATAATAATTCAAATGTTTATTTTTATTTATGTACATTTGAAAGTGAGGCTGGTTACATCTTTAGTTGCATATGGTGGCAAATTTGGGAGGCGAACTAGTGCTGTTGGCGTCTTCTTTGGATTCTCCGCCAAATTAATATTTCGTCCTAGTCTTATATATCTTTAGTCCCCTAGTCTCATGTTTGTTAAAGAAAAGAGTCTATTTAATGTGCAAAACAAAATTCCCCATCGGAAACTTTAATTATATTTCTTAAATTAAAGGTCAATTAAACACATTGTGTATCTGTAATTATACTATATTATATATAAATATTATATAATAATATTTGCCATTAACCGTTGTGTCCTTTTTATGGCGCGCTCATCACAAAATACCGTGGCCATGATCTTGTTGGCCGATAATGTAGCATTTGCCTTTTTTGGCGCCGGTTAGCCACGAGGAACCCCCAATTTGAGCTATTCTTGGCTCTTTGGTGTGCTGTGATGAATCCATTAAAATCATTTGAATTACGCTTTAATATCCTCAAACAACGTCCTTTTAAGCTGGTACACACGCATGATTATGGGCAATTGTGAGCAATCGTAGCGCCCATCTTAGGGAAGATTTCCTTAACATTAAAAAGACTTGTTGCAATGTTATGTTGCCGATCAATTGAGATACCCACAGCTTCAGCAATCTCACGCACTTTTAATCTCTGATCGCTCATATCGTAAATTTGGACGACAGATCTGGACGTCCTTCATCTTTAAATTCAGCTATCCAATATTTTATGGTGGATAACGAAAATGCTGAGTCCCCATAAATTTCACTGAGTTCCATTTTCATCATATCGTCCGTTTTCTTTTTAAGAAATAAATATTTAGTCATTGCTCTATATTCGATTTTTCCACTGTTGTTAAATCATAAAAGTTCTTCACTTTAAATTATTATCATTAACAAACTAACTGACGTATCTGTTTCAAAACTTGGCAGGGACCTTGTCAAAGGTTACTTTTACGAAAACTAAAATTATATCGATTCTAGTAGCGCCATCTCTTTCCGAAGCTAGGAAACCATCGAACTCGCCCTCGTATTTTATATATTTTTGCCATGTATACAAGAAAATCCATTTTATACTAGAATTAATCCATTAATGTGGAAGAGTATGCATTCGAGCTCTTACCCTATTTTTCTGCGAGAACCTTTAGCTCGACCGCTATACTTTTATTCACTGATTAATGCCGCTTTCAGTCAGCAAACTTGAAATTAACCTGTGGTAGATTTGGAAAGACACGTCGATGCACTAAAATGTTTCAATTGATTCTCAAAATTCTCAAACAAACAGAAGTATAACTTATCTCATTCTAACCACAAGCACAACCATACAGTGCCGCCAACGGTTTCGTATACAAAAACAAAGTATTTTCGATGCGAACCCTTACTTGCTGCGAGCTTCCAGACAAGAATTCAACCATCGTCTTGAAGAAAAGGACCCAATTTTGTACTGAAAATTGGCCAAAATGCATTACAAATTTTCCTTTCCTTTTTCAAATATAGTTTTTTAGGACTCAATTATTCTTAGTGGTCATATGTAGCAAAAGGTTTTCTTTCCCTACAATCCATGGATTGGATACAAAGTAGTACGATAATTAGCTTAATAAAAATGGGAAATGTATTGCAAGCGATAAATTAATAAAACCAAACATTCGAAACCTACATAAATAGATTTGAATTACGTACTAAAATAGGGGGATAACATTCGAGTAGTGGTGGCTAGCACATGTGTGCAGTAGTAAAGTAAAATCGGAATACACACATTCAATTCGAACACACGCGCGTTTCCGTAGTACTCATATTCAGTTCGGTCCGTTGGAACTGGTAGAGGGCGCCCTACACACAGCTAACTAATTATAGGGAACCGTAAACCTTTGACATTCGACCTGATCCACTAACGAGCCATCGACGGGGGCATTTTGTTACTCGTTGGCAACATACAGACAGCGCGCTTGCTGCATTCACTGCTGGGATAACGCATATAACGATATCGGTCGTTTTCCAGCGGCGAACATACACGCGTTCGAGTTCACCCCTCTATCGTCGCTTCATCCCTCATCGCCATGTCCCTCCGTTCGTTTCCACCCCCAATTCTTTCGGGTAACGGACTCGAACAGTCGCGACGACGTGTCGCGGACCATTAAACTGGAATTGGACGTAGCTCTACGCTTTTTGACTTCGGTATACGTTAATAATTTATTGATGAGCTTTTTCCTCAGGTTAGTTTTGCTCTTTTTTTTTTTGAATTTTTATCGTTGAAAATAGGAAGTATTAGCATGGGCAACTTGTCAAGAACATGGACCGGAAGGTGAGTATCACATGTACTCCCACGCCATAATGACAACAGGCTTAACAGGCTTTTCAGATGCAAAAATATTTCCCAATAATGCAATTTTCTTCTGAAGTACGATGTAAGTTCAGGAAATTTATCAGTTGCAAGTTTGCAAAGAAAGTAGAGCTTATTTCATGTTGACGTCAAATTGGGAAGAGAAAGTATTCAAAGTTGCTTCTTGGGAGCGAAAATCGTGAAACCTGGTATTTAATTCACCTCATTCATTGATTTAAATTAATTTAAAGTTAAAATAACTTTAGTGGTTTGTTAGAGGAAAATGGTAAATAGCTATACTTATCTGATTCTCCCAAAATCGTAATTTATTTTAATTTAGCTTGATGTGCATATAGAGTTCATGAATAAGTTGTGCTTAAGTTCGTAATGTGGAACTCAATTCATTGAGAAGACTTGTAAGACTTCTTAGCTTTTGTGTAGTTTTACTTAATCAAATAAAATCTAGGATTTTGCAGAAATTCTTGTAATTGACGGTGATTTTGTGCTCTTCCTTTAATAAAATTTTAAAGGAAACTACAACGTGCGTGACATGATTAAATTTGATCGATTTTGCGCACAAATTTTGTTGATGCGAGACCTAAATTTGGCCCGACCCTAGCTGGAAATTTCATTTAACTTTTTCCATCGAAGTTGAATTTAATAAAATATAAAAAATGTTCTATGAGTCGTACGTTGCCCATTCTTGGCGAGCAGCATGTAAAGTGCAAAGTGACTTCTACGGCTTTTGACATGTTCAAAAATACTATTGCAAACACTTCTTACTGGGAATACCTACAATATTGGGTTAAAAATGGATTTCCTGGAAATAAAACTACATTTAATTATCCTCAAAATTCCCTAAAAAAAGAATCTATAACTACTATTTTACTATGTGAGGTTACCAAATCTATAATTTCAAAAGTCACCAATATTTTTAAAAGCAGTAGCCGCAAACAGCTTATTTTACAGCTTTTACTTTAATATGTTCACTTAATAATAGAAGATTGGAAAAGCCTATTAAAATATTTTTAGCAAACAAATGGAAGAGATTTTGTACATTGAATAATCGCACAGCAGTAATTTCATTAATTTTCTTTCCTTTTGCTAAAGTTAAAATTGTTGATTTTGAATTGGCAATGGTACAAGCAATAGTATATTTACCGTACAAGGATATTTTGATAAAAAGTGGTGTGGGTGTGGTGAATATTTTAAATTTCGAAGAATTAACTAGTCAAAAGCATTAGTCTAAGGTGTATTCGTTAAATGTTTGTTATCAAGTGCTTAACTTTTTGTTTTGAATAAATTAACCTGGCCATAATCAGCACACTTAAAATTTATAAATGTTAGCAGCTTAAAAGTAACGATGTGATTGCTTGATATGATAAATTTGTTATATTTTATTGCAAGCTGGGCTTAGCGGTTATGTCATTATAACTATTTGACGATGTATGCTACGCTTATCGAAATATTTGTTACATTTCTCTTTTTTTGGTAATAATCTCTGGATTCTGGTGCATTTAAAGGCATATTGTGCATAATAATGCAATAAATTTTGAAATAACGAACAAGCAACAATGGTTACGATTAATCCTTGTCAAAACATGCATCTTGTTGAAGATCATCCTTCAACGTAGCCTTATAGATCCGATAGGCAAAACAGAGTATGTTTGTAGCAAGCTTCAACAAGCGCTCCGTACGATTCATACCTTCATAAGGATACTCACACTATGCAATTCTTTTGAAAGTTTAACAACGAATAAAGGCGCTCAATAGTGTGATGTATGCAGACGCAAGTCAAAGATATGATTAATATTTTTGTTTCGTCATGATGGAACATACGATACATGCATTTTGATTTGTATTCTTCTCTATAATTTGTATTTAATTTGCCAAACACTTTTCTTTTTTCAAAATTTACCTTTAACAATAACAAAAAAAATGTTAATATAGCTTCTTCGTGGTACCTCCGGCGTTTATATTACCTCCCTTCGAAACGACGAGCCTGGCATTTTGGCTTGTCGTTTAGAAAGCAACGACAAAAACCGGATACTGTTCCCCAAGGAAGTGATATAAACGACGAGGCAAATAACTGTGATATGTGGAGGAAAACACGCTCGGAGCAATGCTGATGACGCCAAGTAGGCAGAAACATGTCCACGGGCTAGTGTTTTTTTTTTCTCCTCACATTGCTTTTGCCATAAGTGATTCTATCAACACCATGAGGAAGTTATATTAGCAATATTTTGTGGTTATTGTTTCTAGGCGTTTGCTGACGTGTTTTTAGTTTTAACTCCTGTACTGTAATACTTAATATGTTGGCGAAGTAATGAATTCGGGTATAATCTGGCAATAGCTGAATAATCCATTTTGGTGCTTTCAAATGGGATATTAGATTGTAGCATTTTGCTAGAGGATCTTACAAGTGTAGTAGCTGAATACCTATTTGTCTTCATTAAGTTATTTTTGTAACATTGATAAATATATGTCTACTAAGTATTTCAAAGAAGCCAAAGTATTTTCAAAAAATTCAAAAAATTTGCCTTATGTTCCTTATATTAACCTGATTCTTGACAATATCTAAGTTTCTTTAATTCTATTTTAACTCCTTAAATGTTCCAGTTACATCACATCTCCGTAAATTAGCTTTGAAATTATGTAATTTGCCGTCGCCTCCAGTTAATTATAGAGTTTTTAAAAAAATATCCGTCTATAATTATTTTTTGCTTAATTTAGTCAAATTTGATTAATTATTTTACGCCTATAAATGGAGATAACTACATATAACTGTATTACGAAAATAAACTAAAATATTATGTTATTCCAATTCCAATTAATTATAGGTACCAGTATCCTTCTTCATGGATCTACTACATCAAATCGTAAATATTAGCAATCATTCCGGCTACCATCAATTTCAGAAGGCTAATATCTCATAAGATGACTGTAATTGCATATGTTATACATGCATACACTTGTAAATGAACACGTTGTATAGATGATTAATAATATTAAAATGTATACAATCCATGCGTAAGTGCATGGAAGTAATACCGAAACCAACTAATAAATTTGTAATTCATTTAAATAAGGCATAACTCGAATGGTGACTAATTTATTACATATAATGAATTCCAATTAGTATAAAGACGATGTTACCAAGCCTTTAACGTGGGAGAAATAAAGACGCGAACTTCTTAGTACTTACAGGTCTTTATATCAAAGATAAACAGATAAAGACGTATTAAATATTGCACCCATACGTTTACGAAGACCGGGAAAGGGTTGGAGGGGAAGGGGAATACGAAATAAAGCGGTGAATTTCAATAGAAGTGCTCGCGATGCTTATTTCTCATAACCGCCGGCCGAAAATGGCAAAGACACCGAGGCGAACGAGTTATAGAGAGAATCCTTCGACGAAGAATCCTGCATCTGAAAATTCCAACTATTTGAATCATCTCTAACCGATACGCCGGCGATTTTCTAGGTAAATGTGCGTCTCTGATTATCGAGCAAGGTTAATTTACGTCAGAATAAAACTAAGTCTGTGTGATCTTTAGAGTCCATTTTGATTTTGAAGGATCTTACATACTTTATTCTAAATTTGAGTACGAGAATCATTTTGGCGTGGATGGATTTACTATGGTGCCATGTGGCCCACTTTTAAAATTTCGGTGAATCGTAGTTAAAACTAAGAAAATACAATAACATCAGTATAGTCTCACATTTTCAAGAAAAAATCAATGAAAATATAAACATATTTGGGACTAGTTTCGGCAATATGACACCATCAGCCGGACTCTAATGACTGTTAATAGTAATATGATTCATCAATATAAAAATATGCTACTAGCATAGATTCTGTATAGTTCTGTATTTTTGGAGTGTAAATAAAATTTTTGTAAAGTATAAAAGAGGTTTTTTGTATTGTTATTTTAACATTACCGAACTTAACGTGGACCATCTGCAAATTCTGTATCTGCATTAATGTGAATAATGGAACTGCTTTTCTATTTTTAAAATTTTATCAAAGGTACTGACTTGATGTATTTCATCCAGGAAAAGGTTTGTCCAAAATGTCGTTCCAAAGTTTACAAGCAAATTGGAAATGCATTTGGAAATCCAGAATTCAAAAATACAAAAAATCAATCAAGTTTATTTCCTTGTATCTATGTCTACGTTCATTCAGCTGCTGTTCAATAGCCTTGATTTTAATTTGGCTTTTTAGTATTGGCACCCAAATCAGCAATCCGCTTCTGAAATTCCGAAGGAAACTCTGCTTCGCCCTCTTTATGTAAATCGGTACAGAATGACATACCAGCGATGTTACTGTTCTATACTTCTATAGTCCCTCATGATCTGGAAGGAATAGCAGCTTTGTTCTGGGTGCCTTGATAGCGCTAAATAAATCACAAATTAAACTATTTTCATCTTGTAATTTTAAATTTAGATTGTTCATATGATTTGCCAATTTCCAAAACCACTTGGTGTCTGATAAAAGTGGGCCATAACTGTCCTTCAGCAGTCCTTCGGCAAGAAGTGTAATAGTTTGATTTCTAGCTGAAGCAAGCGTTTCACAGTTAAGCCATCGAATTGCTGTGTAATAAGTCAAGTTAACGTACTCGGAATCATATTCCTCGAGAAAATACTGAAATTTGCTATGATTTAGTGCATGAACGAACTATATTTATCATAGAAGTAACAGGCTTCCAAATACAGTTCTTATCAATATATTTTCCATAGACTGGTTGTTATGTACATCGGCATAGATAACAGCATAGAAGCAGGCCTTTTAGGTCTAGAGCTGTGCGATTCTTTTTATTCCTTTTTATCTTTTGCTGTGCCTCTCTATGCATTTCAAATCTTCCTTTACTGGTTCTTCCAAGCTCCGTCTTTTACTTTTCTGTTTTCCAGTCTTGTGAAGTGTCCCAACCATCGTAATCTTCTTGCTTTCCCAATAAATTTGTCTTCGAATAGTTTGTACAGTTTCGTGTTCATTGTTCTCTCCCAGCCAAGCTTCGATTTCTTTTCCACAAAAATCCTTTGTTATATTTTCCTTTCGTGGATGTCTAATTTCTGTTGGTTTTTCTGATTAAGGATCCATGTGTTACGTCCGTAAGTTAGAGTTGGTCGTATCACTGCTTTGTATATTGTTATTTTTGTTATCCTTGGTACTTTTCGACTATGACTGATTGTTGGTGAATAACAAATGGAAGAAACATTGGTTTTGATATTCCTAAATTGAAGTTGTTGTGATTTCTTCAACCAACCCCAACTTACATGTTTTCTCCTTCGTTAGCTTTGTTAGCTAGTTCAAATTACATTTTATTAGTGTGAAGAACCCTTTTACTGTTGTTGTGTAAGAGATACTGTGAAATGACGTTAATTCCTTCATCGTCCACGTCACGGAGAAAAACTAGGAGTTGCGAGGTATTGCAGACATCACTCGATTTATCTAGTGCAAGTAAAGCATTACAACTTGCTGGATGATGTTATTCTCCATATTTTCAATCTAACAAGAAATAGTATTCAGCGCAAAATCTTCATTGTTTTAAAAAGATTTTTGCATACTAGTTTAGTAATGTTTGGCCCATATCCGCGTAATTCTTTCGTGGTGCCACCTTGTTTTGCATTGAAATATCATTCTTTGTGCTTAATTGTAAGATGAGACTTCGGTGTAAAATTGTAAGAAAATGTGACTTTTATAGAAATGAAAAGAACCATCATTTGCTTCAATTGTTTCTTATATCTAGTAGCCAAATAGTTAGTTTTAAACGATACCGGAATTTGGCAGTTATTTGGTTCTTATCGTTTATCTCTTCTTTAGAGTTAGTCTGGTTACATAATGTTAAAGACTACGAAAATTTAGAAAATTATTAATTTTTCCAAAAGATCCAGCAATGACTACCACCTATTCTTATCATTTTGACAAAATTGAAAAATTATATCTTGAAGAATTTTCAGGTGATATTAAACAGGATTACCATCTTCAGATCCCACCAAATTTGGAGGTACTTTTGCATCAAATGAAGAACCTGAGCCACATAAAAAGAGAAAATCATATCCTCGAATTCGACGGTGTTGGCTGATGTTTCTGGATACTTTTCCAATAAACCAAATACAACAAATCACATTGAAAATCTCGCTTATTATTGGGCTTATTATTTGCTGTTTGTTATGAATTCAAAGAGAAAATGGACCGGTCACAGATTGCCTTCGAGATTAAAGAAAAAACGAAAAATCCTCATCTTCTTCTTTTACTTATTTTACTTCATTGTTAGATACAAGCAAAGTGTAAAAGCTTTGCAAAAACACGCTTTGAATTTACTATAAAATATCCCGTTGGTATCCATTAAAAATCCTGCTAACATAAGCATTAGGAGGCTTTGTACGCGATCCATTCTCGACCAAATTTCTATCAAGATCTATAAAAATGATATGACGAGGGTGTTGTCGATCTGGATGCAATGTAAATATCTTATACTCGCCATTATTGTATGACTACGTGCAAATTATTAACAATGTTCGACTCTATGCATTTGAAGCAGATCGTATTATCCTTGGCACAAAGGCATTTACAACAGCTCGTAAAGGCGATCGATAGGAGAACAAATTAAGTAAAATTAATGATACGATATATAAAACCATTTACAAGACTTTGTCCGCCTTCTAGTTAATCATGTTACCGTAATTTTCCCACCATCGCGTATCGACTGAAATTCGTTTCTCTCCGACGCAGAGCCAGAACTTTTTAATTATTTCGTGAACATGAGTGTTTATTGGGCTTAAATTGCTTTCGGAAAACGGAGAATGCTGCATACTACCAGTATACATCGAACGTACACTTAAATGTATGGCGATGTGATGTACACATGCATATATGAACGATAGAAGAAGATCTACAGAAAAATCATCAATTACACGTAACGGGGTTTGTTTGGGGTCTTGTGTGTAGTGACTTCGTTGATGGTTCATTGATGACTGTTTTCTTTTGTAATTTGTCGCTATGTTATTAATGTTAACTCATGTTAGAGGTACGGGAATGGAGATATGTTCATCAAAGACTGTGGATATGTAAGTTTCATTAATTTATTAATTTGCCTGTAACTAATTTGTTCGTTAACTAAAAGTTAAAATTGGCGCAAAATAAAATAGCTCTTTAGTGACTCCAACAATGTATAATGCGATTGTATTTATGGAAAAGTAGCTTAGGCAATAGTTAAACGAAGCGAACGCTACAAGAAAGCGAACAATATAAACTCCTTAAATCAATTTAAATTCCTTAGAACTGTAATTAAGGAACAAATTGAAACGCTTATATAACTAATCCTGAGGTTTCTATATCTTGCGGTCCTCAGAAACTTTAGAATTTTTTCCGCGATGAACGTGGCAGTTCTCGCTTACCTGGTTCAATGTGTTGGAACGACGATGAATTTGATGATGCTTAGAAAATAGTTAATGGTTTTCCCGCTAATTTCTATAATGTGTACAAAGCTGGGATAAAGAACCAAGTAAATATCTTTAAAACGGAAACGATTATATTGAAGAAACATTGCAAGTAAATGTAATGACGCAAAGTGCATCTGATTTCGATTTTTTTGTATATCCGATTTGAGAGGAAGTACCATGAATTTTTCTTGTTTAAATGGGACATCCTGTATGTTTTTGCAGTTTATAACAGACCCTGTTTTTTCGGACTCGTCCGTATTGGTTTTAGTGCTATTACCAGTGAAAAATTGAAAGATATGCCATTCACGTCTATTTAATTACTGATTGTATGGCTGAAAATGCTGAAGAAACTTTATAACATGTTCAGCTTTAGTTTTAGTTTAGCTGGGATGGTTAAAATTTGTCAAAAACTGAGAGACCGAAGACTGCAATCAACGAAGGTATTAGAGAAAACACTACTATTAAGTTCGAATTCGAAGAATCACTTCAAACTTCTGCTACAACTTTGGTCCTGAACTATGGTGTAAGTCGTCGTTCTGTGCTTCCGCAGTCTTCGAGTGTTAATTTTCTGGGCGTTGCGTTTGCTGATAATATTGAAAAACTATTAAGTAAACTAAGCTGTGTCTATTATGGAAATTGTGTTGGCTTACCAGTTTTCCGTACCTTCTATTTTGCGTTTGTACACTCACGTATAAAATATGGATTATTGGCTGGGGGCCGTAGTATTTTTTTATTGTAGCAAAAATGATACATTGCATGTCGCTCCTTTCATCCGGAACTCCGTCCAAACAATGCTTTAAAGAGTTAAATACTCTCACTTTTCCATTTTGGTACATCTATAAATGTTATTGTAATAATCCAGATAAGTTCTCTACAAATGCTTCAGCATCATAACCTACCATGAAAACGAGGGGATTTGACCCCGTTCCAGCGCTTTAGTCTCTATTAGATGGGTCCACATTATGCAGCCATATGCTCTACCTAATCACTTGAAATTTTCATATATAAAATGTACAGCTAAGCTATTACCAAATCTTTCCTGTCCAAGCACTTTCTTTATCACCATCACACTCATTATTCCCGTTGCTCTTCTTCGTTTTCACTTAATCCCAAAGCCAATCAGTTCTTACACCTTTCCTTGTTATTTTCTTTACATGCGTTTTAGAAGCACGCCGTGCCGATCTCTCGAAATAAAGTAGAACATTAAGTTATTACGCATCCTCCTCTCGCATTCCCTCCTAATTACACTTCTATGCGTTTCCTCTTGCGCCGGTTTGACATGACTGCGTCCGACTTTAATTTATTTCGTATATCTAAGTACTTCTACACCAGGCTAGGGTGATTGATTGAAAGAGTGCCTGGCGTACTATTCCCGAGTTGATCTATTAATTTAATTTTTTCGCTTGAAAGTTATAAATGATGATTGTTCGAAGTGGAAAGCATATGTGCGGCTTGTACCTCTGTATATAATGTGTTCTTGCGCTTTGATAAGTAAACGGTATGTGTGTCTTGCGAGATTAGTATTTATTCTAGCAATAAATGATTTGCTACAGTTTTTTATTTTTCATGGTTATAGATGTTTTTAAGAGTATTTCTCCTTGAAGAAGATGATGAAAAAAGGCCATTATATGCGTGCCTTTCTTAGGGATAAGTTTTTTTATTTGGGATTGTTAAATTTGCGAAGAGGTGATATTCCAAGAGCCCTATTGGTTGTCATGGTCAACTTGGTTAGAATTAAAAAAGAAACAAAATTGGTTAATTGTTGATTGTCGTAACTTTACCACCAATTAAACTTTTGCAAATTTTTATAAATCTCAAAGTTTTAAATTAGTTTTTCCGATTTATTTTAGACCTTTTAGGAGACAATGTTTTTCTTAATGCAACGATGTATCATACGACGTGTAAATGTATATTTTGAAAAAACTTTTCCCACAGATAGAAATCTCCAGTTTCATGATAACATAAACCTTTCGTGAAACTAATGGAACTAATTAATAAACCAACTAAGCTACAAATACAATAATTAAAAACAATAAATTACTCAAATAAAACACTATTGTTTTGGCACTGTTTCCGAAATCTACTAATTACTTTATGGATAGTATTGCGCTTAACATGTACTGCTTCTTGCAATTCCTCAACGTTGTTGTATGTCGGACAACAGACTTTATTTTTGATAACATCCCATAAAAAGCTATGAGGAATTGCCTCAGTTTAAACCGCTAATTTACATAGCCATAACGGCTTGTGTATTATACGACGGGCACCCGTCCTCTGTAAATCACATCTGTCTTGTGGTTTCTAATGATAACTCTTCTATTAAATCCGCGATCTCGTCTTGCAAAGAAGAAAGGTATCTTCGTCCTATTAAACTGCCTTTAAAAATGATGACAACTTGGTTTCGAAATGAAAGTATGTAGTGCTTTTTGTGTCTGTTAAGATTGTTGTTTTATGTTCTCTTGGTCCAAATACCAGTTGCAAAATTGAAGTCTTCTTTCTGTATCTCCAAGTCTTCATGTTTGAGATGGTTGAAATTTATAACGTTTGTATTTATTTTTCTTCGGAATTTCTGAAATTTCAGTTTTTGGTACACCAATACTCGCGCTTATTGACAACACAAGTAATTCTTCACTTTCTGCCTTATTCTTACAGTACTTCTTTGGTCTTGTTGTATAGATTTCTGTCTAATTGCAATATCATTTTACGATCTGGTAATCGCCTTTGTGGGTGTTCTTTAACATGTCCTTGCAGGACTCTGTTTCGAAACATAATTTCGGCGATAACTTGCTATAAAAGAAAGTTTGATCATGAAGTAACGATTTCGGTCCGTATAAAGGACGGCTTAATTTCAGATATCGTGTGATACATGGTTGCGTTCAGAAAAAAAAATGCATAGATCACTTTAAAATGTTGAGTTTTGGATAGATTTCTAAAAATTTCCAAAACTTAAATTAAGTGCTAAAATTCTTTTAAGCCGCATCTCTTAATTCATAGAAAAGTTACCACAACTAAAAGAAATTAGCAGTTTTTTTTTTTTGTTATTATTCTAAGTTGGCCATGACAAGTAATAGTTGAAAATGGGTTCTCAATAGGTTCGTGGAAATTACGTTTCTGCAAATTTAGCCATCTGTCTGTGTCCTCAAATGCAGAAGTTATCCATATCTAAGAAAGCAAATTGGATAGCAAATTATGCAAACTCCTTGGACTGAAGCTCCAAAACATCTTGAGCATTACCTAGTGAGGTCATCCTTTATAATATAATAATTGAATTTTATACTCCTTTTATGCCAGCGACATTTTGAATATAAAATCTGGTTTACACTTTCCTTAATAGGCGATGGTCATGTTTTACCCGCTACAGCTTTGCTATCTAGTTGCATATAATATTTTATTGTGAGTAAGCTTCAATTCCACGAAGAAACTCCATCGAACGTGCCCATCCGCTTTGTTTCGCCTTATTTTCTTCTATACTTCGAAACGTTACCTTCCCCATACCGCAGAGAATACAAGAACAATAAAAACAAGACCGCGCCTTCCCTTTTTTTTTTCGAGAACAACACGAGTACGCAGCGCTACTGCGGACCAGCGATTTTTTCCAGCGTTTCTACGTGGAGGTGCACGATTCCGGTTGTACGACAAGGCCTGCGCATCTCCCGACGCGGCCGATCTGATACGGGTCCGGCCGACAGTACGAAAATTACACGTTGCGCATGAAAATATTATAATAAATTCCGATAATTATCGTTATTAAACGCTGAAAATGCGTTTTATTATATTTGTTCGTAATTTTTCAGCGCGGTGCGGTGATGAACGCTCGGCGGGATATGCAATTTTCCGGTAGTCGGATATTGTCATGAGGTATTAATCAATTCCTTCAATTTAATGCGTTACCAGCTGGTTACGATGGAATGATTGTATTCGCCGCGTATTGTCAGGTCGATTTATATTGGAATATCAATAAAATTTACATAAGTACGACCATTTTATAAAAATGCGATATTTATAACAATGGAAATAATGTCATAATAAATAATGACAAATGTCGGGAAACATCTAGATGTCTAATAATATTGCAGGTATTGCTACAAAATTCAGCGCTTGTAGGTAGCTGATTATGACAACTGAAATTGAAATATCGACATTTCAATTTGTCTTCCGATTTAATGGAAAGTCTCCGTAAACTTTCCACATTTCTTTTAGTAGCGTACCAAGATATTACCTATAATTGTAGTATATTGCTGTACGATTGTAATAAGAATTTTCCGAAAATTCAAAGACACCGGTTCTATCGAAAATAGATTTAAAAAGACCTTACAAATGGGTAACTGGTGAAGCTACGAGTTTAGCTGCTAGTTGTTTGTTGACTTTTCTTAATAACATTTTCCTCTATTAAAAAAAAATAAGGGTACTTTACTCTTGAACCTCTTTTATTTTTGAAATGCCCACCCTGTACACCTTAGAAGATACATAGTGTTTCGTAGGTGTCAAGTTGGTTTTAAAAGGTGCTCAATCTTTCTGCATTATTACAATTTTATAAAAGTGACTCCCTTTTAGTTTTAACAGAACGTTTTGGAAAATATCTATAAAAATATTACATGAAAGTAATTCAAAAGAAATTATATCTATCATTATGTACAACAAAATAATCTAGTTTTACTATTGTTATTAGACCTCCCCATTTCAATATTCCAAGTTAGAACATGAACAAAGTGATCTGAAACTTGTAGTAAGTACGAGGATGATATAGAAACTACTCGTGCTTAGAGACAGATGGCGCTTTGCGTCAAAATCTGCATTACCAACTGTGAGTAATGTTCTTCAGAGGACGTCTGTCAAAATTTCGGAAAGATTCATTGAGTAGGGTTTTTTTTGAAAGCTGCTAAAAGTGAGTAAGTTTATGTATTTGTGGTTGTGATTCGATTTCTTTTCTTGGTTGGGAGAACGTGTACAGAAATCAAAGATGAGTTGAACGCACTTTATAAGGACCACGCTCCTTCGATAACTACTTATTTAATGAATTTAAGCCTGGCCGAAGATTCGAAGAGGCCGAAGAGGTCTTTTATGTGAGTGACCGGGTCTTCTCGATATGATCAATAAAGTTAATGATATCGTGTTAGCAAGCCGTCGTGTCGGGTGAAGATTGGAGGGGTTGTTAATATGTATTAAATGAATGTGCGCAAAAGTTCCTTCTCGAAAAGCAATGTTTGGACGATTTTAAGCTCAACACAAGTGAGTCACTGCGACGTTTTGCATATACTATACACTAGAAACCCAAAGTTAATCGGCAAAATGGGGTTCTTTCGGTGAACATGCATCAAAGAAGGTGAAGACGATTCCGTCCAGCCAATTAATTTATTATTTGAAGAAGGGAGCGCCCATTTATCAGCAGTTGCGATAGAGAAACTAGTCCAGTCCAGTCGTCAGATTTGGCTGCCTATAGCTTCCTTCTTTACACATGGCATGGTAGAAAACGATGGGCATCAATCAGCATTGCCTGTACAGATGCCTATTTTGTTGAGTTCGATTTGGATGGCTTGAAAAGGCTGGAAAATCGCTGGGCTAAGTATATGGAACTACAAGGAGATTATATCGAGAAATATATTAATAAATTACTTAATGCGTTGTCTGTCTTAACGCAGATATTTATCATCCCATCCGCGTACGCTACTTTCTAGATCTTGGGTAATTGTTTACTACTTGGGTTAGTTGGTTTACAGTCACCGTAGTATAGACGAAGGCAATAAATCCAAAAATAAAGCAAAATTTATGGACTGTTCCAAGATATTGATATTAAAATCATCCACTATAAAGTATGGTCGATTTGAATTGTGCAAGTGTAGTGGTAATCGCTCCAAGTGTCTAAATAATTCGTCTGTGATATATAAATGCAAACTATGATACTTATGTATATTCTTCGTTTTACATTCAGCGATGCAACGCCTAAAATTTTTCAACTCGGCGAAGGTATCGGTGTCCAATATTGGACAAACTTTACAATATCCTGACACTAAAATAGCGCCCAACGAAAGTCCATAAAACCTGCATTTCAGGCGAAAACCTTTAATATTTTTTGAGTAACATTAATACTCGGTTAGTCAATGCCCCGCTAAGCAGAAAACGTTAACCGAAAACTGCTTGAAGCTGATAGTAGCAGGTACTGAGGCATTGTACATGTTGATGATGAATTTTAAAAACAGTTGACCTTAACGCAAGACCGCTAAACCTATCATGCTCAACTGATCGCTCGGAACAGAAATTTTGAATATGGAAATCTGGAATTCATCTTTTCACACTTTGCATTTCTCATATTGCGGGAGACAAGCTGCTTTTCAATATTTTCACAGGTTGTAGAGGTTATTAGTCCTATATGACTGTAAAAGCAAGCAGACACAACGTCCTTTTTGCTTTTTGGGCCTGTTGCTCAATTTCGCCATCAATCGTTTTTGAGCTGCAATGATACCAAGCAACTTTTCAACTTATTTTAATGTAACAAGTTATAGAATATAATCATAACACCTTTTTGAAATGATTTTCTTTAATTTACCAAATATGTACCAACAACACGTCATCAAGGCCGTGGAATGAGTTCTATAAATCAATCAGAAAAAAGAAAATAACACGTGATGCATGAGAAAATGTACTTAATTAAAAATTTACAGGAATCATAAGAACCGTTTCTGATTCTTGAAGATTTTTCTTGGAACCGTTCGCTTGTTACATACGTTTCAACATAGGAACAAAACGTCTTCGTCGTAGGAGATTCCTCACGTCTAAAATCAACTTGATATAAGGAATCTTGCGGTTTAGACCCCTAGAGCGTTTGTAGAAACCGATACACTACATCCACGCGTCTACCTATACTCCTTTTAGCGCAGGTTTTTTGCGCGAATACCCTACGCGTATCTTAAAACGTGATTTGCGAGGTTGTTCTTGGGCTCCGCCATCAGTATTGTTCGTATTATTCTTTCATTGCCATCGAAGACGTACTTTGTCGTAACTTTTTTTGAAGTTCGCGTCCTTTCTTGCTTGATGACCGCGAAATTCTTTATATGGATGGCATAGTAAACTAGGAGAAATATATAAAAAATGGGTAATTGCGTATGTGATTGGGAATTGATTTCCCCGAGGGCAACTTTGTCTACCTTCAATGTTCCAAAAATAACGAATATCATGCTGTTGGTTAAGATAAGTGTTGCGGGGTTATTGTCCCATTTTTTGATTTCTTACTTTTTTGTTTTTTTTTAATGTTAAAGAAGATATTAGGTGTTCTTTTTTTAATTTTTCCACAATAAAATTCGACTACGTTTTGATATTGCTTATAACGGCCTATAAAACTGAAAAGATAACGTATTTTTTATTATTTATTATTATTATGTTTATAAAAACTATGACTTTTAACGTTTTAAACTAGGAAAAGCTGAAAATCAAATCAAAGAAGGCAAAATGCATGTTGTACAAATGTGTTGCCACCAGTCGCATACGACACCATTTCAGACCATTTCTTGCACCTAAATACGTATTGCATAACAAGAACCTTCTACAATGCTACAAGTTTGTAGAATGCCAAATTATTTATTTACTTATTATTGCCAATTTACTAAAGTTTACCCTATTGCTGCCAACATTATTTGAACAAAAGCCGAATGATAGGTCTCTTAGATTTTGGAAATGTTTCTGCATATAAAAGTTAAATTTAAAGATTATAATAAGTATAGTTTTGGCTTTAGAAAGGTTCTAAATCTTAACTAATCAATCTTGGTCTAGTTATGAGGAAGCTTGAACAAGAAAAGTGCCAACGTATTTTAAAGCTACTAACTCCGGTATTTTAAAATATCGAATCAAAATGTTGGTATTATTTGGTACTGTAATGCTTTTTCTTTCCATTTGCATTTTTAATTGCCGATTTGACAAAATTGCAGCAGGAAGGAAATATTCAAATTAGGACTTAATGGAAAGCTTTTGGTGTTGACGTATCGAAATCTGGTGTCGAAATTTCAAATATATTTTTGTATTGTATTTGGGAGTTTCGTTAATAATTTCTTTATTTAAATTATCTTTACATATTAAGCATAAGGGGATCGTCATCGAGTGATTTTATTAGCGCTATGGGGTCACTAGTTACTAGCTAAAATAGTCAATAAAAAAAAAATACATTTTTCTGTATTTTAACAACATATAATCATCTCGCTTTCTACCTAAAGGGTGTAAGGGTTACAATTTGTACTAATCTTATATTTTTAATTCATTACAAACTTTTTCCAGTCTTTTCTGTTTAATGCGAGCTTCTTGGCATTTGGTGTTCTTCTCTTTAGATATCCTTTCAATTATCGTCCCAGGTTTCCTTTGGCTTCCCTTTCTTGTTCTTTCACAGTGCCTTACTTTCGCAATTGTTTTTACGGACGTTGAATTATTTATTCCTTGTAGGTGCCTTCACCAATCAAGTTGTCGCCGTTTCATATATTTTTCAACAGAGTCTTAGTTACTCCTCCAGCTCTTCTAAGATATTTCGTTTCTGTCGCTCTACTTTTAATTCTCTTTCTTCCTGATTAAACCCGCGTTTCACAACAATGTGCCGCAATAGGCTTATATACTGATTTTCAGACATTCGTCTTCGTTTTGGTAAAAACTTCTTTCATACTTACGAGACTCTTGCGCATGTATAATACTCTATCTGCTTCTTGCTGTATTACTTTCACATCTAATTTTACTTCTATTTTCTTATTTTCCTGTGATATTACCGTATTTCCATTTTGCCCTTGTTTATATTCATTCCATTATCTGTTTATACTTCATTCCAAGTTTTAATGCTTCATTGTACTTTCTGAGATAGTTGCTGTCATCCGCGAATATATATTTGGAGACATTGATTGCTTTCAAATTTCCGTATCCAATGAAGCGAAATTTTACGGGTTGTTGTGTCGTTTTGATCACTTCATCTATGAGGGTGTTGAAGAGCAATGGGCGTAAGCAACCACCTTGCTTTATCCCTTCTTTCGTGGTAAATTCGTCAGATATCACGTTCTTACTTATAACACGGCTTTTTATTTATCCAAGGATTTGACTATGCTGATTAGTTTACTAGACGTTTTTCTTTTAGCTAGAATCTTGGAGCTTTATCGAATGCTTTCTTTATATTTAAAACTGCTGAAACCGTTTAGGGTTTCTGGTAAAATTGGTTCAATTTCTGTCTTTTCAATTGCTTGTTTGAAAAGTTTCAACCTTGTACTCAGTAGCGTTATGCCACTATGATTATTATAGCTTTTGGCGTCACCCTTCCTAGATACTAGCAGAAGTCTGATTTCCCAGTCCACCGGTATCCTTTCTCTTTGCCAAACTTTGTTACATGCATTCAACGGCAGTAACAGCGTCGCTGATTTCCTCGCATTTTTCACCATGTCTGCTGTGATTTTTTCGCTACTTGATGCCTTGTCATTCTTTAAATCTCTTCTGGTTTGTAGTACTTCTTCCTCAGTTATGTTGTCGTTTTAGTTGTATTAAATTTGCTCTTTTTACTCTACTTTTACACCTTTTTTTTATATTTGTCCTTTATTTTGTTGTTTAGTAATTTTTAAGAATATTGCTTCCACTTCTATAATTGCTACTTGGTTAAAATTTCCCCACCTTCAGTTTTAATACTTTCGTTGCCTTCAACATTCTTCAACGTCTTGTAAAAAATAATTTACCTTTTGGTGGTTCTTGCTGCCTTTTTTTTAATTTATTTCATTCTCTTCACTTTTATTCCTTGTGATTTATATGCTTCATAGCTTGTCTGTTTTCTGGCTTACATAAGTATATTTACCATTTCTTTTTTTTTGTTTTTTACTTGTTTTTTAATCTCTGTTGCTCGTGCTCATGCTGCGTCTCTGATATGTTGTACTTTTTCTGCTTTTCTCCTTACTTTTTCTTCGTATCCTTCAGCTGTTGTTTTGTCATGTAGTTTGTAGGATTTCATCACTTCTATAGGTTTTTGTCTTGTGGCATTGTTCTACCAACAAACAAAACAAAAAGCATTTTTTGGATATGTTATTTTTCAGTTATAGGAAAATTTTGACAACAAAATTAAAACACGATTACGTAGGTAGAGTAGTTCCAATTATCTGCATGAACAAATTTTGTTGCCGTAGATATTCTGGACGCTATGAAGTATTTTTTAATTGAAAAGAAAACGATAAATTCTGTAAAGTTTTTAAAGTACAAACATCGAAAGCTTTCAAAAGTCTTGAGAAAAGCTGTAATTCATAAAACGGCAAGGAATATAGAAATATTAAATACCAAACAATTGATCCAACCGCCTCTAACCTCTTCGCAAGCAATGCTTGTCTATTTACGGCTGCTCTACTAAAGGTATGAAATTAAAATTCTTTGGTAATGGCACGAACGCAGTTTGGTATCCAAGAAAATTAAAAAGAAACTATTTGAACTTTTCTAATAGGGCGATGAAATGAAACAACCCGATTCAGTATCGGATTTAACTGATCATCTTTAATGGTTTAGAAAAGTTGTGGTCGTATGGAGAGTAAAAATTATTTACTTAAGTAAATAAATTTATTTTTACTGAATATTTAGTTCCTTTTGTTATGAAGACTTTGAAATATTAGAAACAATTGGGAGTAATAAGGTGGTGACGCAAATAGTTTTTAATGTTCAGTTTTAAATATTCCCCAAAATTCGGGTAACTGGTAAGTTAGACTTGGGATCCTGACCTTATCCCTATTAAGAACTTTGAATGAGACGGCTGCATCATTCAACTTGCCTTTTGAAATTCATATCCGTTTTCGATATAATCAACAGTGCTATGTAGACGAAGGTAATAAAATTGATAGATTTTTATTCATGCTGTAATATACCAAAATCTCTTAACAAAATTGACTCTTATTATCGTAGGATAGACCATATCCTTTCAGTTTTACAAAGACACCGACAATAAGCCCTATACTCAACCTCCTGAAATTTCTAATTCACGTATTGCCGAACGCGAATCGAACTCGGATAAAGTCATTAAAGGCGAACGTAAGTTATACCTATTGACAAATGAGGTGTCAGCGTTGCCACTACAAACGTCGAATACAAATGTACCTAAAGGATCATTTGCAATTCGTATGTCCATACCTGGTTACAGGCTGCCACCGAACTGGACTAGTTTTTGTGCGCCCCGACCGGACGAGATGTCGTAATTTTCAGTCAGCGGATCGTTTGTGATCGTTCCGCGATGGACAGCCGCGAACTTTACTATCGCTTTCGTTTTGCGACTCTTTTTTCTATTCTCTTCTCTCTCTTTTTGCTTTCTGATCACCATTTATCTCTTGCGCGTACTTATACGCAAGGGAATCGTTACAAGAAACTATTAAAAGAAACGAGAAAAAGTTGAAAAAAAGGCAAGTTGAAAGGGACGCGACCATAAAAAGATAATAGGATGAAACGGTGATCGAAATGCATGCATTTTGATGTTGATCTTTGCCCGGTTTTTCAATAATTTTTCTTCTTCTTGTTGCAGGTAAGGATTGCCACTTTTTCCTGAAGAATAGTTTTTATCAACGATGCAGTAAGTAGGCAATTTTTGAATTAACTTTCTTATGCGTAACGTTAAAATTATGTGGTACATTGAAAAAATTAATTCAATAAATCGTGTTCGTTGATTTCGTTTTGTTAAAGCAACAAAAAAAGTATTGCATTAACTAATAAATTTATTACAACAATGAACAACGCTTATCAAATTGGAACCTTGTTTATCAATACAATAAATGCTCGTTTATTAACTTACTTTGTGAGAAGCGAAACTAACTTTAGAGATTTTTCATTAAATGTTAATAAATGTAAAAAATCCTTTTATTGTATATAGTGTATATCTAATACAATAAACAGCCGTTCGTTGGGACAATATTAATAAGAAAATTGTTACATTAACGTATCTTTTTATTACATTTACGTACCTTTTTCGTTCAGTGTAGGAACGGGTAATAATTTATACTGAAATTATTTTGCTTTGATAGTAAATACCAAAACAAAAGTGAAATATAAAATAGATTTTCTGCGTATTTTTTTGAGATAAACGAACCCAATTTGCTTTAACGGTGGAATGAAAACGGCAAAATTCTTGAGCAACCTAAATTTTTCAAGGTTTAGCGTATCTTACAGGTAAAAAAGAGATCGAGGCGTCGGTTGTACGCACAACAACTTTTGGTGAAGAATATTGCCATTTTTATTTCAACGTTGAACTTTAGGGCATTTACTTCGTTAACTGCAATATTCCAAACATAAATCACAATCGTATCTCTTTAAAAATGTTCTAATAAAAGCTGTAGATTCTATAATAGGAGTATTATTGGAGGAGTATTGGCTCACCCAAATATCTATTGGAGTAATTATTATATTAAAATTATATTAAGTACTTGTATATGCAACTATATTCTAAGTAAGACATAAGTTGACATCAAAATATTGAAACTGAAGGATCTATTTAGGAGCAGTGGACGCTTGTAATGAAGTTATTGGGAAAATGTTCATCATTTTAAAAAGCTTCACCAAGATATTCGTCTTACACTGCAGTGGTCGCCATAGCAAAAATAAATAGACCAGCACCAGATCTAGCTCTTAGCGGCGCTTTTCCAGTTTCCTAGGCGCAAAGCTTCTCTCGCAGGACAGGGATTTTCATTCAATGAGGAGATCATCACGTTCATAAATGCTTATTTTGCTGAGAATGGATCAGAGAAATATTTGTTACTGTGTTGAGCTCGAAACTTTTCAAACGTCCGCCGTGTATACTGAACGTTATGGGTTGTGTAGAGATGTTATGTTGTTAGCTAATTTACACGAATATGTGACGATTTAAATAAAAAAAAAAAATTTGGAAACACAAACAGTATATTGGAAAAAATGAATCTGGTCGCTGGTATCTTTAATACTTACACGGGCTCAAAATTGCCCAGGGAATGAGATTATTCGTGAATATAATCCTATATCTTTTTGCCTTTGTAATTTTGTGGTGAAACATTTTTGAGGTGAAAATGTTATTTCTTTTGAATAGGTCTTTTAGCTTCAAAGTGTTTATTATATACATACAATAAAATTCTGTAATACTCTGCACTAGCAACATTCTCTTTCTCGAACATAAAGATTTACGATCACAGCGATAATTGTCTTGGCAATCTTGTGAAGATAACTGATATTGGTTTGATCCTCATGTTCTCATGAGGACAAATAGAAAATGGTGAAAAGTTTGCCATAATACAATCAGTCTGGACAAGTAATCTTATTTTAAATAATGTTACCATAAAAGACGGAGGAAATTACTCGTTGGTAGCAAGAAATGGATTTCATCGTAAAAGTGTAATGGTTTTTTTTAACATAACAGGTAACACCAGCGGCGTTACGAACATCGCGTCCCAAGGCTTTTTTTTTTTAAGCCAATTTATTTCAGCCGAACGAAATGTTAAAATTATAAATGATCCACTTCATATGCTTGCCACAACCGAATTAGTAAAATGTATCGTTTGGGCGTTTCCCCCGCCGGAAAATGGGAATGCAAAGGTTGCATTGAAAGAGGCTGCGAATATAAACCAATATTGGTTACAAAATTCCAAAACAAGAAAACAATTTTTAAGATTGTAATGATAATCTAGCTCATGTCGTCGGACGACGATCGACCATGGTGTTTATACCTCAACAGTTGGAGCCGGAACAAATCAATCTGGTTACATAAAATATGTTGCAAGTAATATATACGGTTCAGATGAACACATCTCTGATTACGCAGTAACAGGTAACAGGTAAACACCTAGTTCATCAATTTCTTGGTTAGTTAAACTAAAAAATTCGTAGACGTTAAAGAAGGTTTCAACGTACTCGTTAAGGAGGACGGCATAGAGTTAGCTGCAGGAAGTCAAGTGCAATTCGAGTGTTTAGCAACGATTCAAAATTATTCCAGCATATTAAACATTTTAATTATTTTCAGCTTCGAGTTAGGTGATCCATTGCACATTTACTCCATGTCAAAGTTTTCCATAAAATCTATGCATTTAAGAGAAATGTAGTAGCGGATAGCTACTTTCTAATGCAAATAAATATTCAGTAAACTTGATTGAAGAACATCGTCATTAGAACTACTACCGTCATTATTATACTTTTTCTTCATAGACTGAATTCTTACTGCAAGTGCTTGTAAACTACTCAAGAATATTAAAACGTTTTCATCAACCGTTTGGATTACACGTTTCTACAATAGAACATATTGAAAGAAAAATTGCGGACATATTTTTATTGTATTGTTTTCTATTCTATTTAATTTTTTGCACCATTACGCAGTGAGATTAGAGATAGCTAAAAGAATTTTGTGTGGAATTTGTTGGTTCACTAATAAATTAAATTTTCCCATGTTTCTACATATTGTTAATTTTGGATGTACTTTTCTTAATGGATCAGCATTAAATCTACGACAATTAAATTTATAGAAAATAGATGATTCAATTAATTTAAACATTAACTCAAACTGGATTGCTAATTAGTGAGAAGTGAAAATATTTAAGCTATTTCCAAGGTTCTCGTCCAGAAAATTAGAGGAAACCACTTATCAACAAATAAATCTCAATAACGGCCAACTATTACTGCTTTCGTTATTATTGGTCTTACAGAGACGATTAAATTGTCAAGTAGCTAAGTAGCGTTGTTGCTGTTAATTAGTACGTAAGTGATAGAGAAATAATCGAATAACGCATCTTTGTAAAAGTTAAAGTTTAATATTTTTTTAAATGGAAATAATTTAATCTCTGATATAAAGCTTTATAGACTGCTGTTGTAGAATTTTTTACTTTCTATTATTATGTTTCATGTTTGTGTCCTAACTATCTGCGAAACCAAACAGCTTACCTGTAAGTATCAAAAGGTACATTCAACAATTACACGGGGAAGACATTTTTACCTTGTCGCTCTTTTACAATTAAGTAATGTAAATTATTTGTTTTTGCCTGTAGTTACAAGCTGTTGTTAATATTAGACTTGAAACATATATCTTTAATAGAAACTAAGAATCGCTGCAGTAGCTCCTATATTAGAAATTGAAATACAGTTCAAAATTTTAAAAATTACATGAGGTGTTCTATAAAAGAAGTAATTTTTTATCTTTTATAAGAAGGCGTTCGCGCTTTTCTAATTGCATATTAACCAGCAGCAAAAACACTATTACTTTGCCAATTTAACCAAATTCATATGACCAACGATAATAGCGATAGAAATGGCCGCCTGTATCCTTAGGCTACGTAGTGTTAAGGTTACTAAATTGTGCAATTTAGTAACCTTAAGACTACTACTTGATCTTCTATTTCAATCTAACTAATAATTAACGTAATTACTTAGACTTTGAATTCAGTAAAAAAAAAACAATTTGTTTACATAGATTGTGTTACAATTAGATACTAGCACAATGCTAAAATTAATTAATTAATTAAAAACAGACACTTTACGTACTATTAACGTCACAATTTCAATTTTTCGCGCAAAAGTATTTTTCTAGATTTTTTTCATATTAGAAAAATAAATTTTGTAGCGAGGGGGATGTATCTGCGCCATATTTGGTTTGTTGTGTTTACTACGTTTCGCACATTAATTGCTCAGGTTTACAGATTAGCTTAGGGTGCTTATGTCGTTTGGCTTCAGTGTGTACCAAGTTGAATTATACTTTAAAATTGTGCACATTTTTAGATAATTTTTGCGTTGTTCTAGTTCTGGCTTATGGTCTAGGTTTGCACCCCACATGACTTATGAGTCTTTTATGAAGAATATCTTTCCATAAATCCATCATTTAAAAAATCCTTTTATGACATCTATCCGACAACAGAGTGCAAGCAACTTAGGTACTAAATAAGACTAGAAAGAGACAAGATGTTTTTAAGACTGTGGGATTTGAAAATTACGTAGCAGTAAACTCTTTTTTTAGCTGGAATCGGACGAAAAGAAGGATTTAATTATTACGTGAGAGTGGTATCCCTACCCTATAAAGCGCAATAGTTGAAATAGCTGTCAATCGATGATATTTCAGTTATCCTTGAGTATTTAACCCGTCAACGTATATAAAAATAACGAAAAAGCGCAACAACGAGCATAGTTGGCTTCCAGTCTTCCAAGATGTCGCGTCGCAACAATGGGGGACCTTTTATTCCGAGAGCTGAAAAGTTCATTATAAAAATCTCGTTCCGGAGGCTAAAAGCTCGCCAGCAATGTAATGAAAACCGACTAGAATTTCAGTTTTTAATTTTCTCCCGACTTCTTTCTTCTTAGAACGGTTCAAGCGTATATGCAGTATTACTTTTGTACGTGATAAGTTGCCGCGGCGGCTCTTAGAGCCGCTTGTCGTGTGTCCGCCTTTTTTCCAAGTCGGAGAGGAGCCGATTCTTCGTCGTCGCGAAGAAATTTTGATGGGGCATTGTTTTGCGCGTATATGCCCAGTTCGTTGTCTCCGGCCGCTTTCGATCTTTCGAATTTTTGCGCCGCGAACGAATCGATATCGAAAGCGAGAGAATTTTAGCAACGCCGTGGCACGATAGCCGTTCATTATGTTTCTTATGTTAGCGCCCTGAATGTTGGGAAAAAGCTCTAAGTTCACATCTAAATAGTAGCCTAACATCTGTATGTACTAAAATATTAGGTAGTAGAAAATGGATCTCAATCCGAAATTACGGATTTCTGCGAATATTTGTAGATTTGTGAAACTAGCAATACTGTGTCGAAACCTGCTTCCCTTTATGTTGATACAACTTAATAATGTTGCAAGAAGGAAATATTGACAGATACAGCTATGTAGATCAATCTATGTTTCAATGGGTTGTCGCTCTTTTTTAATGCTTAACCGGCGTTGTGGAGTTCCTGGGACTCCAACAACGTATCTATTATGTGGAAAAATTCCCCACCACGCTAGTGAAGTATCTCTTCCCATTTCCATAGGTGTATGTACTTTGAGAGAGGCCCAAAATGATCTCAGCGAAAGTTACTAAATTATCTTTAAATTGTCCAATCGCTTTGCTTTCAAATTTACGTAAGTAATTTGCATTGTTTAAAACATTTAATAATAATAATAACAATAATTTGTAAATTATACATTAATGCATAATTTGCAAATTTGCCATTATTCATAGGGTTGTAACTTTCGTGCGGCGCGCCGGAATCGTAGTAAGTACGTTGTGCACCTATATCGGATTGAAAGAAACCAACCTGAATTTGAAATTCACCGAATGTTTTTACTAGAAGTAGTATAATAGTAAACGTCCGATAAAATGTAGGTTTGAGCGTTTTTTTTTCTTCTTTTGAAAGTATTTCTTTTAATTTCTAAAGGAAATGTTATTGCATTTCGTCAAATCATTTTGAGACATCCTAAAATAAACGTTTGTGAATAGTGTTATTGTGGCAGTGTTCAAATTTATACAGGCGTTAAGAAATGTTGATTTTATTAGAAGTAATAAAAATATTTCCATAAAATGTGATAGCCGGATAAGGTAGTGAAGTAGCTTTGTATATAATTGTAAAGTTTGCTAAAGTTGTCGAGTAAATAATTGTTGAAAAAATCAAAGAAAAATCTGTTTGTTGATAGCGATTATCTATAATTTTGTGACGATCTTAGACGGGGCCCAAGTAATATAAAAAAAATAGTAAACACTTTAATATTTTGTTTATATGTATATCACGGTTAGGAGAGGGGGCACCATAATTTTTTTCACTAAATATACTTAGTACGTATCCAAGCAACAAATAAAAATTACAACATACAAGGGGTACAATATAATTAAACAAAATCTAGGTATTAAAGAGTGATCTTCTTCGTGGCCTAGAGTATGTCCGTCCGGCAATCGTAAGTGACGCCTGGTAGACGAGAATGTGCGCCTTGTAAACAATTAACCCCCGTCAAATGTGGCCGGATTATTGGGCTACATGAAAGCGATGCTAGTTTCCTGGAAATTGTGCGATTTAATAGTAATTATTCGACTGTATTAGATATTGGAAGCAGGTGCAGGCGCACCCAGAAGGATCACCTCTCCAGAAGGTTTTCTTTTGAATTGCTTGGCTGTGCAACTTATTTCAGTGGGTAACGCTTTCAGCGCAGCAATGGCTGAACAGTTTACGGAGGAATAGTGCGTATGGGTTTCCGTGGCAACCGGCCTTTATTGCGATTATCTTTAACACCTGAGCATAGACGCGGTAGATATACTCTATTTACTTTTCTTTTGTTGAGTTGTCTTTTATTTACATGTTTATAAGTGGTTTAAGCATGTTTGATACTAATAAACGTTATTCTTTGGTGGTACATTTTAAATTGTGGCCAGTGTAGTTTAACATCAAAAACAGATGGTGCATTAAATTACTTAAATGGGATGGGAAACTTTCCCCATTCAACGGGGAAAGTTCCCCATCTCAGTTAAGCACTTCCATTAATGCACAGTTAAGTACTATGAAAGTTAACAGCATTTAACTCTAAAATAAGACAGTTTTGGAGAAAGTATCGCTTGAAAAAATATTCATTTTATAATTTGAAATAATCTCTAAAAATTTTGTGATCTTTGAAACGAACCTTGTATTTTTTTTTTTCGTTTCTATGCTTTTAGTTTAGGAAAGGATATACATATAATGGGAAGAAATGAAAGCACTTTTAAATGTTTCTATACGGGGTCGTAATTTTCATTTTGATATTCCCAGTCTTTTTATTGTTCTCTACTTAAACTGTTTCTTGTTAACGTTAATAATCGCTATCATTGTAGCTATCTTCTACATTGTTTTCACGTTATTATACCACACCGTCCAGCTTTCGTGTCCATCGTTTAACATTGTCGACTTTTTCTTATTCTTCTCTTTTCGTTGTTTCTCTTCTTTTCCCGCTTTTTTTTTTCGTTGTAATTCTCTTGTTTTACTCGCCGTAGTCGTTGTTATGTTGTTGTGCCGTTGCACGCGGTCCCGTCGACTTCTATACGCCGTTTTGCCCAAAAGCAATTTGAAAACATCGAAATGTAAACGACGCAAACCGAAGCCGCCGTGAAGTGCGTGCACCGTCCGTTTCATACCGTTCTCGGCCGTAACGCCGACCGATTTTAGAGCGCATTTTTGCCGGCGAACGGATCGATGTGAGGTATACATGTCCGATGGGCGTTACGGAATTATTCTTTTCTCTTCCAACTCGTGAGGTTATGCAAGGAATATGGGCGGGTACCGTACAGTCAGGATGGAAATGTGAACAATGTCCGTTGTCGTCGCCGGTCCGAAACTGCGCGGTTATTACAGAAAGGCCCGCACTAGTGCGGTATCGGGTTTTGTACAGTCAGTTGCGACAGTCACACAGACAGAAGAGCCGCGAGGACGACCGGCGAGGAGGGGGTGGCGTATACAATGTATATTGTGTATACACAGTTGAAGAATGCCGTGTTTTACCGTGCTTTACCCGCTTGTTCGGCATACAATGGTGTTGAAAATTATTGAACCGGATAGGTAATAATTATGGCATACTAGCTTGTCAAATAGACTTAGCGTTTATTGGATAACGTGAAGAACATTTATAATTAAGGCATATTCTCGTAATGGATGAAGAATCGATGAAAGAGGGCTTCACAAAAATAGTCAAAACGTTTTTACTCACATCTGACACTCCGAATATTTAGATTTCGAAAGAGGTTTCGAAAGAGTGCTTTGGTATATGTATGGCACAAGTTATTTTAACGGCTGAGTCGCCTGATTTTGCAGCGCAATGCAGTCCCCTGTATTTGTTGTATTGTACTGGGTACTTCTAAGCCACCATATTTGTTATAATTTCTTTCTTTTTTTTATTAACAATAATGTTCTTTTTATGTAGAAAAAGGTGCAAATTTAGTCAGTCAAACATTAAAACTTTTTTGGAAGTGTAGTTTGGCGCAATGGCGGCTAACGTTACTTGTATGAAATTTAGTATCTTAAAAAATTGAGTTTCATGATGCTTTGAAGGACATGATTGTAACTGTTCAACAAGAAATCTTATTCCTTTTCGAAGACGTAACATGATTGGCGTTTGAAAGACTAAGAAAACTCACGAAGGACGATTTGTGGTAGATGTTATGAGGAAGATGAACAATTTTTAACATTTGCATGCGGTTCTGAAGAAGGAGGCGGTGTTATTGGCTTAGACTGAAAATTAAAGATGTAGAATACTGAAAGGTATGTTCTTTCGGAACTGCAAAAAATAATTTAAAGCAAATGAAATCGCTGCACCAGTTAGATAGATGCGAAGAAAGCATTAAAAGAACCGGCGCCAATTACGATTCACTACAAAATATCTTCTTACAAACTTTCAAACTAGCATTGACGATGGGAAAATAATTTATGATATGAATCGTGGGCTTTAAAAGTGAAATAAGAAATTCGATACAAGACGTTTAAAGCAGGCATTGGTGGACATATAGCACTTCAAGAAAGTATATAATAAAGTGTATTACTCGTTCTATATGTACTGGCACGGAAAATCTACAGTTGTTAAACAATTTTATTAAGGAGATTAAATCAGCAAGAAGCAGAAGTAACGTATACAGCGCAGCTGAGAGTGGCTTTAATCTAGAAATGTAGTTTGGCAGTAAATGGTCAGAAAACTGTATTCTACAATACATTTCATTTGTTTTTTTACGGCTATTTCTTCCTCTATCCTCAAGTTACGCTGTTGTAAGGTATTGGCGTGATAACACCCAAAATTTGTTAAATGAGGTCATTGTAGGTAGGACATAATTTTTGGAGAAAGTTGCTCTTTCCTCTAAAAAGATCAGTGTTCAATTTTCCAATAGGACTAAAAACCAACAATTTTAATATTGCCGTGTAGCTCATCTCATACAAATGACGAAAATTATATTTTGACGTTATACAGGGGCATTTTTATGTAAAAGTCATATATGGGTAACCATCAGAAGAAATAACAACACAAATGGTGATAATGTAATAGGACCGTAGAAGAAATAGGAACCATAAAAAATATGAAAAATTATAAAAGTAGCAGTGCAAATACGAGAACAATTTTGATAATATATACGAGTTTGAAAATGTAAGGTATTGTTTGTACCAATTACTAATAATTATTAACCAACAAATTCAAGGAGAACAAGGAAATAGATCTACGGATTGTAGAATGCAACAACTGCTTAGGGCTTCACAATGTCCTAAAATCGATAGAAGTATCAAGGAGATATGAATCTTTAATCAGAAAAACCGACAGAGATTAGACATACAGGAATGGAAAATACTAGGGAGGATTTTTGGGGAAAAGAATACAGAGCTTAGTGACGAAAGGAGGGTGAATGCAAATTATTTGGAGATAAAATTATTCAGCAACTTGAAAAAGTAAGAAAAGTAAAATGTGTAGCTTCAAAGGAACCAGAAGGAAAGAGCTAGGATTTTTGGTATTAAGCGAATACGTTTGTTTAGATCCCTAAATGTGTGTATTTCTTCTTCAACATTTGGAAAGATTACTGAAAATTATTTGAAAACCTAACGAGCAGATAGTTTCCTCACATATATGGGACCAAACATTTGTTCCTTTCCTTCAGTAGGCATTGCGTTTCAGAACGTGGCACCGAAATTGGTGCCAAGAGACAAAACTGTAAATATTTTAAATGGTACGCCTAGATGTGTTTGGCCTTACACTCTGCAAAAGATTTTATTAGCACAACTTCCGATATAGTGATTCTTATGAGCAACTCACGATTATTTTGCCTTAAATTATTATTAACGGTCTAAATTTGTTGTATAGCATCGTTTTCTATGTTAAAGTAGTATCATTTTTGACAAATAAAAAATGATCATTATAGAAATGGGAAGTACGCGATACCCGCTCCTCTGTTATATATTTTTTTCGGAAATAATTGCATTGTACTCGAGATTGTGCAATATTCTTTAAATTATTTTCTAAAAACAAAAGAAAATATATCAGTTATAGTTTCCGAGAAGGCTGCACCCCAAAATTGCCCGATTCAGCTGGTAAAAAAATTGTGATACTTCTGAAATTTCATCAAAATCTCTTCGGCTTGCTACAAATTTTGTATATTTATTATCGTAATACATTCAAAAATGTCCCCATAACTATTGGGTGAAGATTGAAACTACAGTGAGTCGCAATGATTGAGACTTGATTTGGAAATGCTTTATGTTTACGTGATTTTTAAGGCGTTAAGCCTGTTTGAAGTAGTACTACATTTATATTAGATTTCATGTATTTTTATATCATACTAGAAGTTATGAGTGAAGCAGTATGATTTCCGTATTGGTTTCAGTTCAATGTTTTGTTATATTTTTCATTTTGTCCCTACTGTCCTTACTAACTAACTACAGCCAAATTTGTTACCTCTATCATCTTTTGTTTTTTGTTCGTTCCTCAATTATTTCTTGTCTTCTTTTCTCTTCTTCAAAGGTGTTCATTTTCTGTTAATTTCCCATGGCACTTTTTCAAATACATCAAGAATTTTTTCTGTTTTTGAAATTTTCCAAAATCTTAATGCTCGTGTACTTTTCAATGTTTCATGTGGTTGGATTTAACATATATTTGTGTCTTGATAGACCTTATCTATACTTTTACAGTCTCTTGGGTCTAATTAATTTCTGTAGATAAGCTCTACCATTTTTTCATAATTGGTTACACCTAAATCATGGTATTTGTAGATTAATATTGTTCCTGCCTTGTAATTGATTTTAAATTCATGAAATTCACTTCCCTCATTATTTTCTTGCGATTTTTAGTAATAGGCACATTATCTCCCGTCCACAACAATTAACCAGTAATCTCAGTTATTTCATGCACAGATATTAGGGTTTGACTATGTTCGGGTACATAAATAATATTTTCACTCACATTCTACCTCCTGAACGACTCCAACCCCAACTCTTCATTATTTTCTTCTTCACTATTAACCGATATATGATAATATTCTCAATTATGAATAATGAATAATAATAAATGAAAATATAAGAAAGCCCAGTCGGATGCTTACGAAGCAATTTTGTATCTGAGCTTTTAGTTTAAAATTTTTAAAAGCTTCTGTTAGATTTTCATTAAAAATAATTCAAACAGAAGCTTTCTATATTGCAATAATGTACTCCGGAAATAAGACCTTCTACCCCAACAGCTTAGCTATGCTAATTTATAACACTTGGTGGAGTCGGTTAGTAAAAACATGAAAAGGTTACAGAAACAAACGAAACTAAAAACAAAGTGCAATTTTATTGTATGTACAGGTAAAAAAGACAAAAATAAACAAATAAAAAGTTATTCTGGCCTAATATAACATACTGAACATTATATTTTTTTTTTTCATCGAAGAAACCTCCTTTGCTGTTAATCACCGCTCGAACTATTCTAGGCATTCTTTCGATAAGTTTTGTTAAAATGGATTGTGGAATATTAATCCATTCATGTTGCAGAATATTCCGTAAATGTTCTTGTGAAGTTGGGCATATTTTTCGGATCCTCCTGTCCAGTTCATCCCACAACTATCCCATATAGAGTCCATCCCTATAGAGTTCTATAGGGTTCAAATCTGGGCTTTGTGGGGGCCATGTCATTACTTTCAGGGTGTGCTGTTCTTCTTGCTCCTTTAGATAGTTCTTACACACTAACGCAGTGTGTTTTGGGTCGTTGTCATGCATGAATGCAAAGTTACGGCCTATTATATGCAAGCCTTCCTCATTACACCCTGCACTCTGCATAAATCTCCCGTCTCAGCAAAGGAGAAACATCCCCACACTAACACAGAACTACGCCCTTGCTTCACTGTAGGCACAATGCAGTCCGGGATCACTTTTCGGTTTTAGATATTCGGACATAAACTCGTCGATGTTGCCCAAACTTCAAACTTTGACTCGTCACTCCAAAGTACGTGTTTCCAATCATCTAACGACCAATCTAGATGAGAACGGGCCCAGTGTAGCCGTTTTGCTCTGTTGTCCCGACGTAATAAGGGTTTTCAAATGGCAATGCGTCCATGAAGGTCCGCTTGTTGAAGTCGACGTTTTACCGTACTCGCCGAAACTTGTTCTTCACGGCCGCGATTGAATTCGGCTGCTATTTGTGGCGCTGTTAATTTTCTATTGCCTTTGCTTAATAATACAATTCTCAAATCTTCAGCTTTTGTTGTTTTCCTAGATGTTCCAGGACGAACACGATTTTGTATAGTTCCAGTTGTCCGATATCGCTTTATGATGTCATTTACTGTTGAACTTCTCATATTTATTGTTTCAGCAATTTGTCGCCCCCAATATCCTTCTTCAAATAGCGTAATAATGCGTGAACGTTTTTCTACACTGGTAGGCTTGCCACGTGCCATTTTGAAGTAAATTTTCTTAAAACTTTCGCGCAAAAACGACAGATGCACACCAACACACGTTCAACAGTAAAATTAAGCAAATTTATATCTTTACGCTTGTGATAAATAAACAAGAATGATCCTGCGGTATATTTCCTAAATGTACTGTTCGTTAATAATCCTCAAATGACCCGTTTCAAAAGATCGGTACTTCCGAAAAATTCTTGGAATGATAATAAAAGAGATCTTATTGTGGTTGTCGCAATATTTCTACTTTACATAATAATTTATGGCTTTAATCCCTTAGAAAAGAGTGTATGCTTAATATTTTTCTAATTTTATGTATTAATAATTGTATACAGTGTGATATAATAGATTTTTATTGTATGACCGAACTTCAGTGAACGGCGGAGCACATACACTGTACATTGAAAGCAAATTAAAATATATCTGAAACGCCAATTAATCCCACTCATAACATGATAATGATATCTCAAGTAATTCCATCAGTTGACGCACTACAAATTCCTTTGAAAGCAACTGTATACACGTCTGAAATTATTTAATATTCAACTGGGCAAACACCATATTTCACATTCGAATAAAGGAGAAAATCAATTCAAGTCACCATATAGATGTTTAGTGTAGGTACCGCACTACCATCACCATACGGTATAAGCCCCACGCCACTAGTATTTCATCCATAATCGGATATGGCAGCGTAGTTCATATCAGGTATATAGTACTTGCCTACCTATGTACATAAGCACATGCATCCAAAGTACATAACTCTTATGTAAGCGTTGCATACTGGAAGGTTGGTACTCCACGTCCACGGCTGCGACATGGCATTCGACGGCGAATAGCCGATTTTATGTGGGTAATTACGAGTAGCTGGAAACAAAGCGGGAAACGGAAGACGTAAAAGAACGAAATAACAACACGAGAAACGGCGGTACACCTCCGATTCTACACGCTATATCTACGTCGCATATGTACGTATATTTACCCATTTGAAGAAAAACAAAAAGAATATTTGCTGTAAGGCAGCCAACGGTTCTAGCGGTTTTGGCTTCAGCTCTGATGAAATGCTAACGACAAATAGATTGTTATGCTTTGCCGGTATCCTTCACGATAAGATCAATGACGTTTTAGCATGGTCGGAACCTATTTGACATATTGCTTTTGCGTTCTTGATGTAATAATAACAATTTTTTGTGGTATTAATTATTTTGCAATTTGCGTTTTTATTAAACTTAATAGACTGATTATTTCGAGTTTTTTTTATGACCTCTGCTGGTAGGAACCTAGATATATCGCCATATGATGGACTGACATCCGCCAACACATCAGATGAATGTGATAATTTCGATTTAGTTTTTGAAAATGTTATCCCAAAAAAATAAATTTATACGTTGAGGTGCTATAAGACGATTACTTAATTAATTAAATTAATTCGAGTATTGTAATGGCGAATTTTATTAACCAAGAACTATGATGAAATCATTACAGTTATGGTGAACAACTTGTAAAGCAATTAGCAATTAGAGTAAAACAAATTTTAAACGAATTTTAACAAATTTACAACAAATTCGGAAGACCAAGAAGATGATAATGAGGATGATTGTAATGATAAACTCGACAGGTTTTCTACACTACTTTCTATAACTACAAAAGCGTTAATCGATATAAGCGGAAATGTGAGGAGTATGAACAAAATATACCCAACTTTTTGATATCTTTGTTGGATAAGAATCGCTGCTTAAAATCTCACGGGAGAGTATGCTTTTGATCAGGAGCCGTTTCATTAAATACATGTTTGTTGCACTAGATACAACATTCTACCATCAACAGGCTATTATTTTTGCACAATCAACTGTATTAATATATTTCCTTGCCAGCATGAATTAATGGATATCGTTGACCATGATGCTAGACCATTGCCTAAATCACCCAGAAACTTTGCTCTAGATGTTACTTATTGTGTCCGTCAGCCTACGCTTTTGTCACATCATGTCCTGTATTTCATCTGAAAAAAAAGCTAAATGATGAGTAGATAGCTATGTTTCCATCTATGATATCATCACCGTCCATCAACATTATCTTTTTTCCAAAATTTTCAAAAGAGAAACCAATGTATGCTAAAAATTCGTGGAGCGTAGTTCTCGAAAAGTTGGGAAATTTTTTTTCTTTAAATTTACGGCAGCTAAAATCATTTGCCGCGCGGGTGGAATATTTCTTAAGAAAAAACTTTGAATTGTATCTGATAAGTTTTTGCAGATATTGATCATGTATCCTCGCTACAAGTGGATGGCTTTCCTTTTTCTTGCGTGTAGACACAATTCTTTTGCCGCAGCCAAGCGCACTGCCAGTTTCCCTTACCGCTCTGGGGACAATCATATCTTTTGCGTACGTAAAGTACGTAAAGTAGCTGCCTTTCTCTTGATGAATGGGCTTCGTCATTACGCCTTCGCTTGCGAGCTTCCATATTCCAACTCTACGACTTCATCATTTTTCTATTACTTTTAATTAATTTTTCTCATTATATAAACGAAAATGTTATTCATGGTATGATGATAAAAAGTTTGAGTGCACTTTCCCGAAAGTTGTTCTTAAATTTCTCTTTGAAACCATTTACAAAGCTTAGATTTGAGATAAATAAGAAATTGTAAAAAAATAACATAGAATAACTCAATAAAAAAGCAACATTTTGCCGATATTAAATAAAAGAATAAAAAATAAACGAAAAGGCAACAAGACGTCTCAAGTAACTACAAATTAGGCGAACATTTTCTTCCTCATTCCTCATTATAGATACGCCATCCATCATTATATACCGGTACGTGTACTTATATACTTAAAGGTACGACATGCTTACGTATACTGGCTGCTCGTACGACGTCCATTAAATAACGCTTATAAATTATTATCCCTTGTTACGAGAGACTTCATTAGCCGACTAAGTATTCGTACATTTATGTAATGGTGCGTCATTCATAACCGTGTCGATTCTTCATACATCACGGAGAAAAATTTTATGCACGTCCATGCAGATTACAGCGCGTACCTTAAACATTGCAATTTTTTATTGAGAAAACTTTTCCTTCCTAATTTACATGGATTATTGATTGGCTATTTATTACTTAAGCTCCAGGTTTGGATTGCGTTGATATTGCAGAAAGTACCACAAGTTCTTGATAAAAGTGGTCAACTGGTCAACACTATTACATCCATGGCAAAAAATAAATCATCGTCGTCGTTGAAAAAAGGCCAAAGGAAGAAAAGGTGGATTTTAATAAAAGCTTGTTTTAAAAACCTCCCGTTAGCAAATGTGTAGATTTATCGAATTTTAGAGAAGGAAAATGCATCGGGAAATAGGAAACAAAAAGAACATGCCTAGAATGTATCCTTATTGTTTTTGTATAGGAAGCAGGTAGAAATTGAAATTTCGATCAGAGCTATGCCAAACACAATTGCAACGGTGAGACAATAAATAAGGTATGAGAAATTCAGAAGATTGGATTTATTCATAAATATGCTTTAGAAATACTTATTTTCTTAAAATCGAGCAATATTTAGACAAAGAAAAACTCACAATAAATACACATATATACATCTTTATTCTGCAAAGAAATTTTATACAGTATTTAAAAAAGCAAATTAGAATGTGTAAATTCAGAAAGGGGACAACTTTTATGTCTTCGGAACAATCGAAAATTTAGTAATATAAGGGTGAGGACAAAGCATTAACATGGATAAAGAATTACTTAGTTGATAGATTAGAAATAAGTCAGTTTGAAGCTCAAAATATTTTGTTAGTCATTCCGCAGGGCTCTATCTTTGGACCATTGTTATTTCTTATAAACACTGAGAGGAATGTACACGTATGAATTATACAAATTGTATTGTAAGACCATGTGTCTTTCTTTAAACAATAAAACTTGTACGTACAGTGACATTTTAATGTTTTAACTATGTATCTATACTTTCTGCCATTCGTAGCCGTGCGATTATTATAGGATTCGCAGGTAGATTTTATTGCTCCCATTTTAGTTTATGACGTAGGCTTTTATTTGCTGAACCTAAGTACTTGGCCTTGCCACGCGGAAGATAGTATCGATATTTGATTGTTGCCAAAGGGAGACAAAACATAAACCGGCCACTGTACCATGCAGTGATATTACCGGTGATGCCGTCTGTATTATGCAACCAAATTGATATTAATAAGTGTAACTGCATAGTTGATTTAGTAACTTTAAAGTAAATTTTGTGTTAATTTATTCTGAGCACCGTTCGAAGGGGTTGTAAATTATTTTTTGCAATAGATTTATGATGTTTCTGGAACGATATTTATTTACCAAATTTACCGAAATAAATTTGTTGCGAGATAGTAATATTCAAACTCAAATTACCCAAAAACCATTGAAGATACCGCAAAATGGTCGCAATTGCTGTAATCAGCAGGTCAAACTGCGTAAGGGACCTTCATCAAAATAAATATTTTAAAACGTTTTCGAAATCGTGAAATCGTCCGAATTTCCAATTTTTTAAATTTTCCTATATCTCTCCACCTAACAACTCCGTTTATAGATTTCGATACGCTGGATCCATTACAAGTTACCCCGATTTTCTATCTCTTACGGTAAGCGAGCTGTAGGGTTTAGAATGTTGGGATTTTTTTTTTGATTTTTTTTTTGATCCGTATCTTTACCCTTTTTCGGGATGTAATTCGAAAGATAAACGAGATAGGTAAATGAGGGTGGCGGGAATCGATTCTCCGGGTCCGATTTTACTGCAGCCTTTATACTGCGTGTTTAATGTTATAAGATTTAGTTTTAAGGTTACCATCTTCTACGTAGTTGAATTGAAAAATATTTTAATCAACCTTTAGTACATTTTTTTTTTCTGCTAAAAATGCTTTGTGTGCGATGCTTTAAATAAATATATCCATATTATGCTGAACTGGAGCAACCGAATATTGGAATATTCGGTTGCCTATTTTCACTATTTATTATTTGTTCGTGCTTGTTTACTTACTAGACCATATATATGAAGAAAAATAATGGATACTCCAAGTTTAGCTGCTGGAATTGTACCAAAAAAGATAACAAACGCAACAGATTAGTTTTAATGATGTTAGTTATGAATAAATAATAATAGCCATTTCGCTAAACGCTGTTGTTTCTTAATTTCTGTGGCACTGCCGCACTTACCCCCGAATTTGTTTGATAGAATGAGACGTATTTGGTTCAGTGATTTAAAGTACATTCACAACCTCAAATTTGGTACCTGTAATTAGACTTACAATTAGTGTTCATAGTATAGCAATGATGTTTAAACGCGTCCATACACAATGTTCGAAATTAATGTTCTTAATTTTGGCAGAACTGTAGAGTTAAGGCATACGTTGTTTTGGAACTACACGAATCTGGTCCAGCAACAAGGTTATGGTTAGCAGTATGGTCTTTGGATACTGTTAAGACCATGTTGAAGCGTACTATGTAATGACAGCGTTCGGATCAGGTGGATCAGCTTGGATGGTTTGAATATATCAATTGGTTTTCCGTGCCTCCTAAGCTGATCGACAATATAGCGACTCTACATCGAATTAATTTCAGTGATCAATACAGTTAATAGATGACGGCACGGAAAATACTGATTAATTGAAATTAGTGAGTGCTGCAATATGAATGGTTAAAAATCGTAAATTATTGCGTTAATTAGTTAGCTTAATTGTAAGTTGGAGGTTCTTTTGTTTAATTTTATATTTGTTGCTTAACTTCATAAAACTGCCTGGCGTGTGATTCTTTTGCTAACAATAAGTTAGCTCTTCTGAGTTTATAACTTATGACGGAATAAAGATATTTATTTCTATCCCATGTTGATTTGTAAATACGTGAATAGAGCACTGCATTTTTTTTCTTTTGTGTAAGTACTTTTTTCAACTAATGTGGTTTAACGATGAGATATTGTACTTAAAATTTGAGAGATTTTATCAAAGAAGTATGAAATGATGAATACTCTTACTTTCAGGTTTGATTTTCATTATTAGAGGTACACTAGGCCAATTTAGGCATATGTGTATTGATCTGTCAGTCGAGGATTTTCATAGATCAAGCTGAAGAAGATAAAACGGAATAGTGAAAACTCGTCAAATTAAATTAGCCACTTGCATTTGTAACAGTACATAACGTGATTTTAATTTTAAAACTTTACAACAAAATACGATATAAAATAATTCCATACAACAGTATCCTAAGTGTAACTAACTATTTTAATCGATTAGCTCTCGCAATAAAAGTTTATTGTCGCAATTACATTTTGTACATAAATTTTGTAATTTAATTACGAAAGCAGTTATGTAAATGTACCGAATAGGCGGTTATTTTATTTCGAATTGCTATTTTAAGAAGACATCATGGCATATCAAAAATCTATTAAATTGTAATCCGTTGTTTTTTTTTTAATTTAATGCATATTTTAATGTGTACATATGTCTTCTCTTATACATTTTTAATGCAGAGGTAATAGGTTTACTTGAATTGTAAGGTTTCTTGGAACACATAGGTTACAGCAACGCTTATTTTTTATTTTTCAAAATAATCTCGCTGTACATTGACAGTGGTGGGGCTAATTATTTATCTGTATGTGGTGCGTAACAAGTTTTGGGGAAAATATTGCGAGGGACCTTTTTCTGAACTGAAAGGATGTATCTTGCAGCGATTACCGTTGGTTATTTGTTGCAGTCGGTTACTTCTGTTTACGTATGAGTATAATTTGTGAGTCTAGGGAGAATACATTCTACCCTTGATTATTCTGCAAGTGGCACGTTCCAATCCAAAGGCAACAATAATCTGTAACTACAAATTTTAATTTATTTAGTAGGCATTCAGGTAAATCTAATGTTTATATATTATTTTGCAGGCTATAGTTCTCTTGTAGAAATATGCTTTCAACCAGCAATAATTCATCGTCATTACTTGTTAATACATATTTATTATTGAAAAAATTCGCACATCAAAACGGGTTAGGGTACAAGTTGCCGCCAGTCCCATAAACCATTTGAGAGTTCTACTTTTGTTTGAAATTCCATGCCATGATTCAGGACATTTCTTTATAGCATGCCTGACATGTGCTCTATGACATTTAAGTCTAGTGATTGTGTTGGTCCTAGTGATACCGCGAGATTATCCTCTTCCAAAGATTTCGCACCGTTGTCGCAATATGTGGTTGAGTATTGTCATGTATAAGCACGGCTTCCTCCTATAGGAGAAGAAGTGGTTGGAGAATTGTGTCTCGATGTGCATTGGCTGTTGAAAAACCTGCGGCGAAAGCGAGGTCAGGTCTATGGTCAATCCCAATTCCAACCCAAACTATCTCACAGTGGCTCTCTCGTGCCAATCCATCTCCTGAACAATTGCCAAGCGATTTTCGTTTTTAATTCTTTTCTACGCCTTTTAGAATTTTACCTCAAACGGAATTTTTTTCACCCTATTCTCATCTCCATGAGTGATTACTACGCGATAGTACAGAAACTTTAACGAGACTTTGGGCATGAAGGCTATATTCGTGTAATCGGCTATTTACGTATAGCACTTGTTTTTCTAATGGGGCCGCTTCACCATTTGTTTTATCTACAAGTGTCCAATTGCACTTCCTGTAGAATTTACAGCTTCCAACGCACGTCGAAATTTCATAGCACCTTGGATCATGACTTCAGCTTTTAACTGAGTTCCACGACGAATATGCAGCCTTTCCATCTTTCTTGATTCCAAAACCCTATAAAACTCAAACCCTTGTATGCTTCTCAGACAGTTAATAAATCAAATTTACGCGCAAAGAACAATTTGTTGCAAACGCCATCCATTAACTAAGGTTTCTTTATGGACGCAGCGAATCCTGCTACACTCTCACCAAATTCTCTCTAAATTTTGAAAAACAATAACACGGCATTGCACATCATTTCATCAATCTTTTTACAAGTTGTAGCAGCAGTGTATTCTTTTCTAATTTGGTGGGGCAGGTGGGGTCTGTTATTATTTTAAAATGTTTTAATAATAGTAAATAAAACAATGTTTTCCTTTGAATTTTGATTGTATCTCTATTATGCGGAGAAACAAGTTCCTAGGGAAAACTAAAACCAAGTAATAGATCCCATTTATTGGATATCACCGTCCACTAAAGCTAAGGTATAACTTATTCGTTATTGTTGGATATTAATTACATGCAAATTTATTTCATTTACATCTAATAACGAACAGTGACAGATTTATTCGTTAAAGCATGTATTTATAATACATAAACCCAATGTGTGCATAGGTTCAAGTAAATTAGCATCACAGATTACATTAATCACTAGCTAGCAATCCAATAAGCAACCGCGTAAGGCAAATGCAGAATGGAATCGATCAATCTCGGCTAAAATCGCCGCAATAAAGCAAACGGACCGCAATCATAATATCAGGATAAATATGCTCGACTTATTAAGATCTACGTTAATGAATAAATATTTTACCGGTTTTACTAGACGGCCAGTCACACATTGCATTGCTAGTAGCTTACTATCTCGTTCTGGCTGGGAACGAAGGAAAGATACGACAATCTTTTGCCAGGTACCGCTGTTATATATTTGCGCTATTAGACGTAAATAAACGCAATCAAACGTACATTCATGTGTTAGGCTACCGCGCTTAGATCTAACGTATACGAGGAAATTAGTCACCACGAAAGTATTCACACAGGAAAAAGCCCGCGTTAATTTCTACATTCGTAATGTATTGCTGAGATTTCATATTCCATTTTTTCTATAAGTCTCGACGTAGATTTCGTTTGTGCAATGGTGCATGGACATATTTATATATATGTATGTCCAGGAAATTACACAGATTCTAATTACATTTCTATTGTATGATTCTTCAAAATTTGGGAATTGTAGGGTTAGAGGCGTTGGCTAGAAAGCTCGCAGATCTTAATCACTAACGACAAGTTTTTCGTTTTAAAATAATTTTTGCGTGCGTTGCCATGCCATTGAGTTTACTCTCGATTTCTTTCGCTTTTCATACTGACAACTTCTTCAGAAGGTTTCTAAAGACTTACGTCGTTGTCTCGTGTTTTCCGTTGTAGACCTTATTTGTCCTTCTGCTTTATTGGTCCATATTCGTTCTAATCTGGTGCCATCTAATTGCCAAAGAGCTGATCTTATATCTCACAGTTGAAATTGTTTGGATTCACAATTTCAAGAGATACCATTCTTTGGTGATAGTGAGTGGCTTTGGTCTAATACCTTCGTGTTGTTATACTCGATGCTATGGTCTTCATTTTGACAGTTGCACTGAATTCTTCTTACTGTGTGTAGCTCTTCCGACAATGCAACCGAGTTTGCATTTTCGGAAGGGGGTCCTTGCGCGGCCGAATCGGTTGGTCTATTGTATGACGATGTTCTTTTTCTCTAGTACCGTCCTCAGTGTTTCGGTAACTCTGCAATGAACGTCAGCTAGGCGTATATTTATGGTTGTTGCTGTGGAATCGGCTCTTCCCTCTTCTTCTTTCGTTTACGTAGTCTTAGTATAACGTTGGTTATTCTCATTCTTTCGTAGGGCAGCCTTTAGCTGGGTTTCATCCGATCTTCGTCCTTCATAGCTGATTTTCTGTAGTCTCCTTAGTTGGCGAGAGATATATTTCATTGTGAATGATGATGATGCATGCAGCTCGTGCGTGCGTTCTTGCCGTATACGGCGAGTTTTTTGTTAGCGAACACGTCTAGAAAAAGTGGAGCGTCATCTTTTGCAATCGTAATTGCGAAAATGATGTCTGTTGGTAAGTTGAAGAAATTTGTGTTGCATTGCTCATGCTCAAAAACTTCCTTGAAGGTGTTTGCTATGACTGGGGATAAGGTGATCTCATGACTGCGCTGCTCTTGGTAACATTTCTCATTCCTCACGGACAGCGATTCCTTTGACTTTCCCTTTGAGAATCTTACCAAAAAGGCTCTGAACGCATGTTCTCTGGTTCTTCTCTCCAGAGTTTTTCATACCACTGACGTAAATGTCTTTTAATCTCCGCCTTATCCGTCTCCGAAGAGATTCTAAACGAGGGCTCGGGGCCGGCCAGCGGGAGTGCACTACCTCTTTTTGCTGGTCGGTCTGGTATATTGATATGCGAGGGTACTCATACCAGCTACCAACATCATTTGTGATGTTGTTTGGGATGCACTACAAGTGTTTTCAAAGCCACTTAGCTGTCGGTCACTTATGCGAACGGGGGCATACTACGTATCGTTACTTGACAAGGCAAAAATTGGTCGCATTTGAAGAAAAAGGTGTTGTTCCACTAAGGCACTAAGGTGTTACGCTTTGGTGGTCGTTAAGGCAAAAATTCACGAATTGATTCACCTTATTCACCAGATCTTCACACTTACCCTGGTATGCTTGAAAGTATTCAATGGAAGTTCTTGAAGTTCGTTTCTTTTAAAATTCATGGAGTTTATTCCGATTGTGGCATGAACTATGAACTACCTTCGCATTAACATGGGTTTGAGGCAATCGCTGCAAGAAGACGAAACTACTATTGCTACGATTTTAAAAAATATTCACCTGTTTTCGCGTCGCTCGTCAATCATTAAGACTAGCAATCCCAACTACTAGAATTATTATTATTTCTATTCCGGTAGCTCAATTCTTTTTGCGTGATGCAATGAATCAACTCGAATTGTTAGTATCACACTCTAAGGAAGCATTTTTCATTTTTCTTATTCTCTCCCACTTGTTAGAAATTCATTTTATTTTAAGGCATTATCGATCCATCTCGATTGGTCAAAAACGAACTCACCGCGTTCAGATTCTCCGATCGTCCCATTCGTTCATTCGCTAAAACATCAACCTATTACCGATTTCACACTCTACGCCGCTGCAGCTAATTACGGCCAGAGGGTTAAGATTAGAAAGCTGAGCGCTTGCACAGAAGCGATGATTGATTGCAACCGTTCCATTTCGCCAGTTGATGCGGCTGTCGTTCGAGATGATGTTGGTGAAGAAGTAGAAGAAGAAGAAAGAGAACGAGTTCGAGAGGAGTCCATCAATTGCTCGAGGAGAAAAGCTAATCTAGCAACAGTCGACGCGCTGCTTTGCAGTGAAAGTAATAATATTTAATAAATAAATTTCATGCACGGATTCATCCCGTTTCTTCGAGAGCTCGTCTTGGTAGGTTGATGCAAGAGAAGACGAGCATGGCGTGCGCTAATTTACTCTTGTTTTGTACGTGTTTCTTTTTTTTTAGCGTAAAGTATATTTTTAACGGTATTTATTCGTTGCTGGTATTAAATCGGTTAAAATAAATGTGTTAATAGGCATTATAGTTGTTTCTTTAGAGGAAATAGTGAAGTAAATGCTTCCTTTTTTATTTTTTTTTGATTGAATTTATTCGTATTCGAGATATACGGAAGAAAGCGTAGTGTGTACTACTTGCGCGTTCTTTTTCTCAGGCGTAAATTCCTTTTTGGAACTTTGTTGCAGTTATTGCAAATCGCCTCAACTTAGTTGTTCGTTACGAGTTTTTATGTGTACTTCTCTTTGAAAAATATTGGTAACATTTGTTTCCAATTTTCTATCCGCCGCCTAGTTTGTTAAGCGAAATATTAAACTTGCTGTAAGCATCTTCAACTAAGATCATATTTGCAGACTGTTTACCAGAAGCAAGTTTCTTTGTAACGGCATCTTCCGCAGGAATACGTTAATAAACTGGAGCACCTCTAGGTCTAGCACGAACGTATAATAAATCCTCGTTGTTTGTTTAAAAGTTAAAGTGTTCACTTCTTGCTGTTCATTTAGCCATAAAATGGTATAAGGCTACTGGATCTTATAAAAATAAACCAGGAAGTAGACGTCTTAAAGTAACAGCAATCAGAGAGAATCGAATATTATAGACACTTTCTCTTCGGGATAGAAAGAAAAAAACTACTTTGCAGCTCTCTGTAGAAATTAATGCGGAAGGTAGTCCTAACATTTCAGCTCTTACAGTCAGAAGGTGATTAATTAGTGCAGGACTAAATGGCTGTAGCGCAGGAAGAAAGCGGTTATTGCTTGAGATCAACAGGGAAACCGTTTAAAATGGGCGAAGAGGACCGTTGAAAACGGTATAGAGGTGTTGTGGTTCGACAAAATGAATATAGAGGTAATTATCGGAAAGATATTTCTTTCAAGCTGAATGTTATCTTCATGGTAATGCTAATTTTTAAAGGATACACATTGCTTTTCAACTTTTACAAATTACACACGACATTAATTCACAGATGGAATTTTATAATGCAGTCACTGATATATTTTATTAAAATCTTAAGTTTGGCAAAGTTTAAGTCGCTCCGTTTCATTGGCCAAGGCTGAAATAAGGTATTTGCATTGAAACGAAATATGTATACGTGAAAACTATCTAGTTTATTCCATAATATTTGATGTATTAAATGTTCAAGTAATATCGTCAGCATATAATAAATAAATTTATTTTTGTAAGTAAATATAAATAAAATTTAAAATCAATTATTTAGAATACTCCATTAGCCGGTACTATTTGACGACTCTCGTGCTTAATTTACAACAATATGATCAAAGGGACAATATTATATACAAAATAGGAGGGGCACCTTTAAAGTTTTAATTGGTAGAAATCGTTTTATTGTTTTTCAAAATATTTCCAATTAAGGTTTATATGCTTTTGCATGCGTTCGAATCAATTCTCGTAAAATTTTTTACACTTTGAAGGTGGTATCTCCAAGTCTTTGACTGCTTCAGCAGCTTCTTAAGGTCATTAAAACCGCTGTTCGCCCACTTTTTGTTTGACATGTGGGAACAAAAAGAAGTTGTTATTATCACCTTTCTTTTTGTTCCCAAATCAGGTCATTTTTTTTTGTCTTCAAATAATCAATTGTTTAACATCCTGCGTGGGAGCTAACATTGCCATTATAAAGAATGATGCGACGTTGTCGATTGTTCTTTCCGATTTCATCGATAACTCCTGGCAAACAAGTCGTTGTGTACTATTTGACCCCCCAAAGCAATGCTTACGATGTGTTTAGTACAATTAAAGAAATAAGCATTCATCTTCTTGGAAGTGCTTCGCGATTTTGGTTTTTCTCTGTCGAATTTGTTGAGCATTTCTTTCATTTTTTGTGTATGAGCCAAATTAAAGAGAATCCTTTTTCACACCTAAGTGTTGTTTCATGTGTGCATATATAGCTTTATCTCACGGCAAGTCACATGCCGATCCCCTTCAATAAAGTTGCGCATAGCATCGATGTTATTTGGTTGATTTTGGTCGATTTTCACGAAACCCATCGCTGATGGAAGCACGACCATGCAGCGATTCGAAGCATTGCTGCTGTGCTAGGTGTTTACTATCATTGAGAAAAATTCTGCAATGAAAATCTTCGGGTGAAATGCCATTTTTTTTAAGGGCAAATCTAAATAGGGCCCTTCGGTGGTCATGTGTAAAAGCTTAAGACGCTATTGTGGTGATTTCATATAAAAAAGTAAATTTCGCTTCAATTTATCTAATTACCATCGATTGCTCAAATAAATGGTGTTACATCCTCTACAAACAAATTACTATTAATGTCTTCTAAGTAACTAGACATACTACTCGATGATTATTTCTCACAATTTACCCGAGAGTTATTAAAGTTTACCTCGGAGAACTACTGCACTGTATTCTATTAACCACATTTAATATACGTGCATAACGGTTCACAACGAAACATCATATCCAGTCCAGCATAACTTCAATTAAAACTAGATTTCGAGAACTGCCTCTAGGGCCCGGAAGCCGCACAACCGACCGATCAACACGGTTTTCGCCAACGTACGTTATAAACCACGTATATCTATTTATCTCTACATTATATATGCATATACACGTCATGGGAAATTTATCTTTTACGGTCATTTGTGATGTAATAGCCACATTAAAGACGGTGCAAAAAATGATCGAAAATCCTTCTCCTGTACGCGATGCAGGTACGAGGTGACCTATTTGTTATGCATAGGATTCTTAAGTGGGTGCTAATATGTGTGTGCGTTCGTGGTATTTAGGTTGGGATATGAGATATGTGAAATATTGCATGGTAGAATGCGATCGCATGCATTGGTAGACGTGACAGACTCAAGGAGAGTAAGATATCAAATGAAACAGATTTGCTTGTGACTGCATAAATTGTGTATTTGAAGTAGCAAATAAACCAAAATAAGTGAAATAAACCAATATGTCTAAGTCCTATTCTTAACTATTAGGGACATAATAATTCGACATTTAGCGACATTTATTACAAACAAATAATCAAAAATTATTTCCCAAAATACCATCGCCTTCGATGCATTTTCTTGTTCATTTATTAATTACCCCGTGACTATTTCTTGTGGTAGTTGCAGCATTAAAAATCCCCATAAACAATAATCTAGGGGTTTAAGATCTGATGGTCAATTTTGCGGACCGCTTCTACCAATCCAACCCCTGGGAAAACGGACGTGGTCTCCCACTTTTCCACCTATGACTAACCGATGCATTTAAGCAGGGTGTGATGTAAAAAGGCTCACCCAGAAGGATCGTTATATTCCAGTAGATAAGGAATTAAATTTATTTTAACTAATTTTTAATTAGTAATTTTCATGTTTTCCTGGTGACGCTACAGCAGGGTGTATAAGCTTCCTAAAGTTTGTCAGTACATCTGCCCGCTCAGACGTAAGCCCTCTTACCAGTGGGCCACAGAGCCGTTTCTGATTATTCTCATGTAGAATTTCAACCCCATAGAAGGAATTACAAATATAGAATTCCTTCCCAGTTTTGATCCTCACACCATCATATCAGATACCTTCTTCCACCCATTTTTTTCCTATATATCGTGATCGAATCAAACAGAAACCCCAGCTCAAACAGCGGTACCTACCCGCGGTGGTACCGCACGCTCACAATAACAACAATAAGAAACTTCTTACATGTTTTGCGAGGATTTATGAATTATTAATGCGTACTCTCGGGCAAATGACACACACACACACACTCGATTACGGCTTATTTATTGGTCGGTAATGCGTTCCGATGAACCGTAATAGACACGTCGTAAGTCAGCGGGCTGCCGCTTGTACGGTGTCGGTGTCAGGCGATCGTTTCGAATCCGATGAAGAGAAAAAATGCAATCTCATCGCTGCCGCTATATCGTCTAACCATATCGCTTCGTACTACTACTTTAAAGCGCGTGAGTTGCATTTTACTTTGGTTTTTTTTTTAAGGGGTCGCCCCCGATGTCATCGCTGTGATGATGTCTTTATTTGTGAAGAAGATAATTCAATTAGGGACGATATTATTTCGTTTTGGAAGCAACTAGTACCTTCAGAAGAAGACGGAATCGAAACCAATAGAAGATGTGCCGATTGTGCATTTTTGCCGCCTTAATTTAAACGAAAACACTTTGTAAAAATGAAGATACACGCTGATTAATTCTCGACGCTGTCCAAGAGGATCTCGTTTAGTGGCCTGGAGGATGCGACTTGAGTTTTTCTCTTTAAGGCCAAATAGAGAGGTTAGACGAAAATTTGTTTTTTTTTCTTAATCTCGAACGTCATTTGTCGACGGTCCATGTCCTCCTCGGATTCAAAACAAATATAAAATTCAGCAACTTTACCAAATTTAAACCTACCTTGAGGGTTGAAAATGAATCAATTTTTGTATCTGTACTTAAGTTTTCTTAAATCTTGTTATATGCAGCTATGGCAAAGACAACAAAGAGCCAAGGTGCAGAGCATGTTGTGTTATTTGAGGAAAATGTTGGACGATTTGGAGAGTTCTGAATACATCGAGTCACATGGAGGCTGAATTCTCTAATATTCACGAGCTTATTACCAAATATTAGTATAAATAAAGTTACATGTGTATACAGCTGCACCCACCTTTTCTTATTGCTGTACACATATTGGTAAACGTGTCTGTTGCAGTGGTAGCAGAAGCTAAATGTTTGGGTCCCTTCGTTAACACTGCCTTCCAATTAAAGCATCAAAAGCATGTTGATGTAAGAATATGGTGGACGCAGTAATTTTTCTGTATGATGTATTAAAGCTGCAAAACCAATAGCGTCTAATGAGGTTATGTGTAGATAGTAAATTTATTTCTGTTTCTTTACGCTGTAATTTTAGGGATAACATAAGGCCAAGGAATAGTTAACGTACAACAGGTTATCTGAAGTAATCCTTACAGTTCTCGGACTGAAACAGCAAATAACAGCCTCATTATATCAGTATAAGTCTCAAATATGGTCTGTTCCGTTTCAGGGTAATTTAAGTTTTAGCAATTGCCAGAAGTCCCAGGGTGTCTGCGTTTTAATTACATCCGTCTTAATATTTGAAATCTCTGGCTTATTTCTATTTCTCGTAGTGTCAGTTGACGATTTTTGTTCTCCGTGTTATATTTTTATTCCTGTTGCTCCTATTACATCGTTTGCTAAAGTCTTTTCAATTATTCGAGCAGTTCCTGTGGAAAAATTTCCTAATTTAGCATAAAATTTGGTATCTTCCAAATAGAATGCATATAATTGGATCAGCATCTAAAGGAAATGATAGACCACCTGGTTAAGGAAGCTAGCAAATAGAATTTGGTCATAGGAAATAGAACAATGTGGCTAGCTAAAGTAGATAAACCACTGAGAAGACAGTGTACGAAAATAATAAGGCCAAAAAGAATGTTATTCATACTTTCAAGAAAGGTTTGGAGTTACAGTGCTGTTCCAACAAAAATAAAATATGGACTTTGCGCCATGATTAAAATTCAATCATCGCAGCAATAGCAGAATCGAAAAAAAGGCACAAGCTTGAATAGATTATTCAAGGCCTTGCTTCAAGCTGGTTAATGAAAGTGGTGGATCTGCATGAGGTGAAAGAGAAGAATGGTGTAGGGCACAAGTAAGGAGACTAGATTATAAGCTGAGGAAGCGTTTTAGTGGTATGTATAAGGAAAGAAATGTATCCAACAGGATTTTTGAAAAAAAGGAAAATTAAATTGGGAGCAACTCATATAGCCTTATGACCAAAAGAACTACTACTACATAAGCTAACTGCAATCGAACAATTTCCCACGTAGTAATTGTTATGTGGAACAAAAGAAGACTTATTATAAAGTATGACTTATCGCTAATAAATGCACACGATTTAATATTTACTTTACCCACTCCACATGTTCGCAAGTCTTCTCCTTCATTTGCATTTTTAACGTTATACATTTATTAATATATTGTTTACACTTATCTCAATTCCTGCCTGCACGTATGTACTTTTATACTTTATAAGACATGCTTCCGTAACCGCAAAGTACTCGGTTTACCTTAATGCATTATTAATAAATATAAAAATAAGAAACTCTACTTCAATATAAAACATATCACGAACACAATTAATTCGTATGCACACGTTCAGCGATGACGAAGCAGACTTGATCCCGTGATCATAACGAATAGCAATGTAATATGTAAAATATCTGTTTATATGAATTTATGAATATTAAATTCTATCTGTTGCAATTTACGGTTTGTTGATTGGCAGATTATGGCGCGGAATAAGACGGATATGAGAGGGCTGCTATATGATGCAGTCTAGGGAATACGGAGAAGTGTTGTGTTCCCAAGAAACTTGTATTTAATTAGGTTTCAAGTTCTTGTGCTACTTCAATGCAGGTTCAAATAATTGGTTTTATTTTGTTTTTATTATATAGGCGTTTTTATTTAACGAAGTTACTGTAATGGAGAACAACTTTCAAAAAATAGTTTTCATAATTTAACACAGTTTCTTAATGGCTGAAGTCAGTTGCTTAGTATCTTAAACAAAAGAAATGTTAGTTTGAAAACCCGCAAATTTTCCTGTTGTAACATTTTAAGGAAATTTAAAAGTGAAAGTCTGAGAAGGAAGGTGGTTAGAAACGCGCGGTCAGAATGAGATAATAATATCAACAGAACGACCGTTAAACCTGATGCTATGCAACTAATTAAATCACCCCTGATTTTTATATACAATTCATATGGAAAACCTACCTAAAGGTCATTAATATATTCATCTTTCCTAGTTCTAAACGCAATTTTCCTCACTTGATCCAATAAGCTAAAAGGGTGACGTTTTAGATTAATAATTTATCATTTCACTACGGAGACTATTTTTTGATCCTATCGACATTTTCCGACCGCAGATTCATCCCAGTTCTTCAACCATTTAGATTCTCCACCCAGAACGTAGTCGCGTCAGGTGCCCGAATTTTCTCCGCCCGTTTCCCGATATCTTCGCAGAGGACGGCGATTTTCTAGATTAGTTCCGAGAGACAACAATATTTTCTTATTTATTTATTTGTTTTACATCCATATTATCGCACCTGGCCTATTTATTTATATTTTGCTATTTATTGACGAATCTTTTAAAACACACTTAACTTGAAAGACTAAACAATCTAATAAATTTGACGCACAGAGCGGGAATTTCAATTCTTCGCTCACCATTTCATGTTATTCTACATTATTTTTATTTGTTAATAAACCATTGTCCTTTTTATATTTTGGAAGAGTGAGTTGTTTATTAAATTCAATGAGCTAGTAGGATCCCAGGAAGGCATCTGAGGGATACCTAGAGAGGTAACATGGTACGCCTGCAAAAAAATTAAATGGAAAGAAATTGATAGCAAAACTAAAGGTATGTACAAAACTTGCAAAATATAGTAAAGAACAGAGATATACTGCTTGAAGAATTTAGTACTAAACAAGGTTTTTAAAATGGGTAAATGGGTTAAAAACTTTGAATTTGCATACGGAAACTTGAACAGGCAAGAAGCGAGAAAGATCTGAAAGGAAAATAGGGAGTAAGTCACTAAGCAAGGGAAATATGGGCAGAATAACACAGATAGGATTAAGATAATGGTAATATCGAATTGAGAGAGAAATATAAAGATATGTACAAATAAATGGACACAATATTGAACATGTCGATAATTTTAAGTACCATAAATTCAAGAGAAAAATAAGAGATAGAAATTAGTGAAAGAATAAAAGCAGTGGCTAACATCTACGGATCCTTGGAAAAGAAATTCATTAGTAGGAGACAGACATCCTGGAAAATAAAGAAGATTAAAGTATTTAGATCAATTTGCAGACTATTCTGTTTTGCTTTCCAAACATGGCTGTTGATGAAGAAAAAAGGTAGAGTCCAAGCAATGAAGATGAAGTATCTGAGAAGAGTGAAGAAAGTAACGAGAATAAATAAAATTAGAAACCAAAAAAGAAGAGATTATTTGGGGGCGGCGTCAATTCTACAAGTAATAGTTAAGGTGGTTTAGCCATTTGGGCAGAATGGGGGTAAATAGACAGGTGAAGGCAGTCTGGGAAACAGAAGCGGCTGCAAGCATGTTAAGAAATTTTAGTTATGGACAAGAAATGGTTTAAGTATTATTATATTTTGGCTTTGCACCAATTATTGGTAGATAGGTTTTAGATGATATATACAAGGGAGGCCTGAGTCTTCATGCAAAACTTGCGTGTACAGCACTGTTTTAATACCACCCCCATTTCTAGATATTGAGTTGAGAAAACCAAGTGGTACACTAGTATGACTGTTGTTGTCTTAAGTTCTACTACAGGCTGGTCGCTTTTCATTTCCACAATCTTCGTTTTTGTCGTATTTAAAAGGATACAAATACAAATCGGGAACAACATCTCGCGTGCTGGCTCAACTCTGTAGAGCAACTAGTTTGATGATTAATTTTGCATTATGTAAGGGTTTTACTTAATAAAGATGGCCATGTGCGTGTATTAAGTCTCAATTCTTCAAGGGAGCTCGGGCACTTAATTTAGGAGTCTTCCCGTCTTTATTTCAACCAAATAATTGCTTTTGAGACATTCTATCTCAGATGACGGTTTTTCTAAAATATTTAACCTCCTAAAATGTAGTATTAAGAACGTCACATTAAGCAACCATTTACAGTAACTAGCTCTTCATCCACTTTCTCAATTCGAATAGTACACCATCATAAAACAGGCTATGCCTACATAAATTTTCATCTATTCGACAAAAAGGCCATAAAGTCAAAGACCTACATGCATAGGTGTATCGTATGTGCAATACCATCAACCGGGAGAACAGTTACCGTTGAAGACCCATAACAATGACGATCTCCGATGATGCGTTTCCTAATAGCTCCTTTCATCAGCGGACGACCTCACACCCATGTCTTCCGTCATGCACACAAATAGATATACGAACGTATCGAAATAGGGACGCCTGGAGATGATGATGATGATGACTCTTTTCTTTTGTTTTCGTTCCTTTCCTATACGTAGAAACGACAATTGTCGCCAGAAAGAACGCGCGTATATAGTTTATATATTTATTTAATTACGACTCACATCAACTGCTCCACGGACAGTTAGATTGATGGCGGACACCGTTTAATACGTACTTTTTCAACGGCCGTGTAAGTACGCAATAAATCAAAAGTAGAATGGAAGAGGAAAAAAAATCGGTCATAAAAGTTACGTTACTCTCGTAATATGTTTGCCTCCATTTATGTAAGTGCGTGTATGCTTCGAGGACGATGTTGGTTTGGGTTTAACGATTAATTTAATGGAACGTTTTGTCTCTTACAGAATCCTTATTGATGACCATTTTGTTATGTTACGAGGGATACCTCTTAAGTTTTTACAAAAAACAGTGACCGCAACAAACATTTTTTTGTATAAATTAAAATATTCGCCAGTAAAATCTATACAGCTTTAGATGTGTTGGTACCAATTCTCGAAACATTTTTTCTAATCTGGAAGTGGTAAATAATGCTCATTAGTGCCTCAGGTAACGTACTGTCTAGTTTAGTAAGATCTTGTTCTCTGACCCAGCCAGAGCTTGCAACTTTCTCAGAGTAAAGACTTAATAGCTTACCTTGCTCCTCAAAATTTTCCGAATGCTGGAAGGGTTACCAGACCCTTTGAGAGTAGGTGTAATATTTTTTTGGCCGACCAATACTTTCCTGTAAATGACGAAAGCTGATGCGAAAACACGGAGTAGTCATTGTTATTTCGTTGTTCGTTGTACATTGTTCTTTCAACCATTATAATTATTTGAAATTTGAAAAATATGCAAGTTTGTGGTAGCAAAAGTTACAAGTTTTGCGTCACGTTTGTTTTCTACAATAACGTTTCACTAATTGTGACAAATTTTCCGCGTTGCAGAATTTATAACTGTTTACAGTGACGTTTGTTACAATTGTAGAAGTTAGCCTTAGCAATTTTTTCTAGTGTGGCGATGTCAGTGGTGGTTCTGCCTTTCAGACTCTCTTAGTTTTGCTATGCAACATTTCCTTAAAAATCAAGAATGCATCAAACATCATCAAACAATAAGACTTAATTAGAAATTCAAATGACGATAGGAACTGATAAAGATTCAAGAACTTTCTAAATTGGATTGGAAACAGATATCAGTAAACCGTGTGTTTAGTAAAAAAAAACTAATGACGTAACTCCTTTTCATCCTGCATATTACTCCAATTATCTCAAGATGTTGAATTATATTTTGAAATAATAATTACTTGACATAAAATCTTCTATATAATTGGTTAAGGGCATAATATCTGGTTCACTTTCCGCAGTCTGCCTATGCAATATCGGTCTTCGATGTTATATAATGTTTGGTACAGAAAGAAGGCTGCTGCTAACCGCTTTCCAATAGTTTTTTCGTCAATTGTTGATTATAGAAAAATACTGTTTTGAATCGCCTAAAATCTGCAACTGACTGAATAATTAATAGCAATCCGCTTCTGTTTCCTTTTTAGGACAATTGCTAAACGCCGTAAGAAAACTACAAGATTTTCTTAAGAATCTCGAAGCCCACATGTTTTGCTGAAACGATTTAATTTTAGCTTACGTAAGTTTCTTGCTTGAAGCTATTAGAATATGCCAAATTGCAAAATATGCATTTATATAAACAGTGTAAAGCTAATGTAAAAGCATTTGTTTACAGAATTTTCAACGCAATACGAATTTCAAAGTCAAGTATCGAATATGATCCCCATCTTATCTTTGTTGCTTTTATACAACACATCAACAATGTGTATGTCTGGTTAATTTGGCGGAAGTTGAATTGTTATTGGCGCATCGTCCTGCTTAAATCAATTTTGCCAACTATTTCATAGAAATCAATCTTTATGTATTAAATCTTGTATATTTCTTCTAATTCAAAAGGAAATATTAACCAAAAAAATAATAATGAAATAGGTTCCTCGGCATTGATGGAATCATTAACGGCAAACGCAAAACAAGGAGAAGAAAAAATACATTACCCACGGACATGTTTCTGCCTATCCGGCGTCATAAACGTAGTTCCGAGAGTAATTAATTTAATTCTACCATGTGTCGTTTTCTCACAGTTAATGCCACGACATCTCAAAACGAGAAGCTAGGCATTTGTTGGCGCCCTCTAGTGCCAAGAAACGCATATCTGCCGTTTTAGAAACCAGCGACATAATCCCTCGAGCAGCCCTCGGACTGCCTAACCACGAGATGGCAACGCAAGGAGCTCATTGGGTGGCAACAGCGATACAGGGTAGAGTTAAAATACTCTCGGAACCACGCTGATGACGCCGGGTAGGCAGAGACATGTCTGTGGGTAATGTATTTTTTCCTCTCCTTGCGTTGCGTTTGCCGTGATTCCATCAATACCCTGAGGAAGCTATTTTAGTGTTATTTTTTTTTTTTGGTTATTGTTTCTAGGCATTTTCTGATGTGCTCTGCCAAAAGGAGATACCTTATTTCATTCTAATCATTGGGTTATGTATTGGGCAAGGTAAGGACAGGCTATCATTGTAATAAAACAGTAGATTATAAACCACTATTTGCCAATAATTATCGTAAAATATGTTTCAAAATGTTGAAATAATTAACTGCTGGACACAAATAAAAAAAATAGTTTGTGCGGCTGAACTGAACGATTCAATCCCAGATCTTCGTATTTAAATGTAGAAAAATATTTTTTTTTGTTTGATAAAGTTGATAATCGCAGTCGATGTATTAGACATGCAAGGTGTGTTTTTGTAATTTCATGTTTGCTCCAAGAACAAAAGAAGTTAACAGATGAATGCATTGAAATGATTACAGGATAAGGATGGGTATTGGAGTTGCAGTTTTAAAAGAGTTGACGGAGTTTTCTACTTTTCACGTCGAAAAGAGGTTAGCGAAAAAAAATTGAAATAGGGCACGTTATATATTGCTTTGAATCCACATTTTACCATCACAGATGACTGGATTTTATGTTTGCGATCCAAGTAAATGTCTAGTGATCCATTCTTTTTACTTTTAGCTGTCGGACTTTCCTCTATTGTGGGAAATAATTGGATTAAAGTAACGCAAAGACAAGTATTTCTTTTGGCAAATTCAGTTTTATTTCTCGTCATAGTCTCCTTGTAATTCAATACACTTTTCCTAGCAATGCTCACATTCTTTCGGAAAATTTCTGCCCTCGAGCGAAACTTTGAGCCTAAGAAATAAAAAAAAAATCGTTGAAGGCTAGATGAATTGGGTTGAACAAAACATTTTTTTTCTTGAAAGACAGCGGCAATTTTTGCCTTCAGCCGGTCACGTAATGATGCGGTACTATGTCCCAGTTATTGTCTTCCTCTTTTAAGATAGTCGATTAACACAACTCCTTCGCCATCATTTTCTCGGCTGATGTTTTCGCTTTTTTCGGAGTACAGTTTCTTGGCTTGAGGAGTGTACTAATGTATCCCACGGTTCATTTGCCGTTACTAGTCGTTCTATTTCGGCCCGATATTCAACTTCTTCAATGATTTGGGAAACAATAACATCGACTAACACAAACGACTATTGAACAACAACTAAGCGTCAAACATGGTTGATTTTTCACCGCATGGGCAATGTCCTTCATTCTGAAACGCACTCATCAAGTAGATTTCCTTTTTCTAGAGAATATTTTGTAAAAATATGAGAGCTATTTAACTAGATTATGCTTTTACGACCAGTTCCGTCGCAGCGGATTAAAATCTACTTCAAAGCACTAAAACACTTTGTTGCATTTAATGCGCGCTTAGCTTAAAAAGCATAGATTCCAGCGAGCGTTTTACAACCGCAGCATATCACTTCGTTCTCTCTCCGTACTCGACGCTAATTTTCATTAACCCAATTCGTGCGATGTCAGTCGTAATTGTTGTGCCCGCAACAAGTCCGCCGGCTGGCTGAGAACGCCTGCTCTCGCGTATAAATACCGACAGAGAAAGAAATATACCCTGCCGGTGCGGGCGGCATCGGCATCCGCACACTACGTACAAAGTACATAGTTGGTAATCCGCTTCGATTTATTTCCCGACGCCTAATTGCGGCTCGCGAGCGGCTCTTTTCACAATCGTTCCGTTTTATTATTAAATTTTACCGTAGAACATGATTTCTGGAAATTATCTCGCACTAACGTGGTATATTACGCAATGAGCAATTCCATCAGCGCGTTAGTGTTATTCGCCAGTTTGGATTAATTGCAGATTTAGAACGGATTGGTCGTGAAATGCTTCCAGTCGTTTTCGTAGGTATGAAGATGGCGAAAGACAAAGATGGACGTATTGTAATTAATAGAAACGTATGAAGGGCAATACAGTAGAATTGCATATTTCAGTTTCACAATAAGAATTATGAATAAAAGCTGACTTCTTGTTTAAACGATATTTCAAGCTTTCTGTTTAATTTTTTTCAATGCGATCTGTCGTTTAACAGTGTCCTTCTTGTGGCGATTTTTGACGTTAATCTAGGAGGTTCTTCGTTTAATTTAGCAGGAGTTAGGAATGACCTACTAACGTCACTTGTAGCTAAAGTCATCAGATTTGTATGAAATCCGTTTTGCAATTGATCTTCAGAGTCCCCTAGTTTATGTATGCGACATTTCAGAGCTGCATAACCTGTTAATAAGCCTACTAGTTTCCTCAGATCTCCTCTGAAGGATAACACGTTATCAATTGTTTTTGGTAATACGAATGCTTTTGTCCGATTTTTGTCATGGCGTACTTTGCCAGAACGAGATCTTTTGATTTTCGTCTCACTTCTTATTTTCATATTTTGGGTAGCTCTTATGTAGACCACAGCGAGGACTTACACCAATGGAAAGCATATTCGCAACTAGATCTTACTACAACAGCTAAATGTTAACATTCTATTTTCTTTTATTTGCTCGTCGACGTATTGTTATGCCAATTTAATTCCTAGATTCACGCTAAGACCTGAAATAAGACCAAAAATAAAACAGCATATAAATAGTCACAGTCTCACCAATAGTTGCCGGTCAAGCGAAGATTAGTTTCTGTGTAGGGCGCTAGCGCGAACATCGTGTTTCCGTCAGTCTTGCTGTAAATTAGGTAAAACTGCAACAGAAACTTAGGAGGTATTGAAATCTGCCATCGTGTTTGAAAAGTTTAAGTGATTTAAGGATGGAGGACGTTACAACTGGATGGCCGTCGATCTGTCGAAATGCAGGTTCGATCGCAAAATTGCACACAAGATCGACGGATAACCTTTAGAATGATGGCTGCAGAGTTAAAAATTCGTGTAAAGGTCACCTTACGCATGAGCAAAAACAGAGAAGAGTTGCATCGTGCCAAGGCTTTGTTCAGAATTGTTGCGGAAATACGAATTTTCTTAACTACTGGTGTACTATTGTTACTGGTGGTGAATCATGGGTGTTTCAGTAAAATTCTGAGATGGGGCGCCAGAGCATGTCATGGGTTGGAAAAACATCACCAAGACCCAAAAGGTTTAGTTTGCACATTTTACGGTTACCAAAAATACCCTTTCTTTTTGGTGATATTTTCACAAATATAAATGAATATAAATATGAAATTCTTCAGAAGTTGAGTTAGTGTATGACATTGAGAATTGGTAGTCTATAACTTGGCCAGGCACAACTTGATAATTATCTGAAAAGTAAACTTGGGGGTAACATGTTACATGAATGGTAGAAAAATACACATTATTTTCTGACCAACTTCTACCAATTTCTGAAGTTCGTCCGTATAACACCTCATCCAAAAATCAATTAAGGAAACGGTAATTTAATTACAAATTTTTCAATTCAATTTAATTCAAATGTAACGAATCGTTAACTAGAATTGAACATCTAACTCGAAAACTAGACTAATTTCAAATTCCAATTCGAGTCAGACTCGTTTGAATTTATTTAATTTGCTGGACTTATTTGGATATTCAACAGGCCTATCTTCAAATCGAATCGGACTGGAAACCTGCTTTAACTGATGTCATTTTGAATCAATTCAAGTCGTGTCAGGCCGGGATCATTCGTAACGACAGAATGAGCCAATTCGCAGACATTGGGAATTATTTGATTCATTCTCTGTTTAATAGGCGTCATTCATTTGTGCAAAATTTATGTCGTGATAAGAATAAAAAATAAACATTTTAATATTCCAAACCCCTCAAGAACAAATTGTAAAAATCCTAGAATTTGCCAATAAAGGAGCTTGCACGGAAATGTGGTCCAATAAGTCTTTTACTTTTGTAAGTAAACAATTTTGTTTTAATTGAATTTAATATTTCAACGGAAAATGAAAGAAATCCCAGTAATATCTTTAACCGGACTGTCCTATATTAGGAAAAAATAAAACCAAAAGATGCAAGTTTCTAATGGGAATAACTCATTATATCAATTTCGCAATAAAACTCGTCACACAACTAGTATAAACAGTTATGTACAACATAACGAACAAGTTATGCAGAATAGACTCGTGTGTTAATTTCACATGATATAAATTAGAGAAACGACTGCATGCTTACATAAATTTTACCAACCTACCTCAAAGATTCGTGAGGTAAAAAAATTGTTAATGTCTGTGTGCGCTTAATGAGCGTAGATTTCGACTAAGTATGAAAAAAATGCTCATATTTCATTTCGTATTAAATTAGAACGATATATTAAATTCTGTACTCTAAAATCTTAATTACTTTCCGTACAGATGACCTTATCTGCTGGGATCTGCGTCTCGTTCTGTGTACGTAAGCATAAATCAAATCGTTTGCATTCATATTACCGAGCGCGGTACAACGAAATCGCTTTTTTTGTCACTCACGAAGTCTAAAGTAAAAATAATATTTTTGGCCTAGCTTTGATTAATTTAAATGTGTTAGTTTGAAAAGGATGCTAAATATTTGGAATTATTACTGCGATTATTATCTTTATTAAAGGCCAACTTCTATTTTGGCTTTCGATGGATAAATTATTCCACAAATCTAATGTAATTGCCTCAGAGACATTTGAGACAACTTTTGCAAGAAGCTGTTGTATTGCATTTTTCAGAGACCAAACAATGAAACAATCCAGGGTTGCCAAATCTAAAGATCATATTGTCTACTACTATTAAAGAGTTTATGCAGCAATCCTGTTATTCCCTTCATCTTATGAATGACTTCCTCTTCATTCAAGTAATTTCTAAATAATTGTAACTTATACATTGAGAGCATTGGACGAATAATTTGTTTTTCCGATTGGAAGAACGCCTTTATAATGCGCATGTGGATATTCACCAGAGCAAATGTACATTGCTTGTTTACTGATATATCTTTGAAGATGATACCAAACGCCATTCAACAAGAAGAATTTCTTGGGAGTGTTCATCTGCGAAAGAGCTTCTGCCTCTAACGAAGCTCATGGACTCATGGACAAGATCTTTACTTTTTAATTGGAAACCAGAAAGCTGTTGTTTAGAGAACATTTTAGAGTCTACATGTGATGCTTATAGCCGATCTCTTTGTTGGTTTTCACGGAATTCGTCAAGAGGTTCATCAAGGAATCATTGCTGAAAGCTGTCAATTCAAAACATTTGTAAATTCGAATAGAAATTCCCCAAATAGAGTGACTATTCCCTATTCTCCCTAGTTTCACACTATCTCTAAAGTATTTTTTTTGGAGTTAATTGTTTTCGAAGGTCTCAGTTAACGTAAGGCAGTTGTTTTTAATTTGTCATTGCCAATGTAATATTCTTAGATAAAGAATATTAGTGGCTTTCCAAGAATTTATACCACACATTGGTTACATTCTCAAGAAATAAAACCTGTGAGATCTTAGCGCTGATTGATCTGGAACTGGTAACCTAAGACTACTCAGAGCCAGGTAATAAAGCTGGCCCATGGTATAATAATAGATCTACCCTCTCATGACATCTACAAGAATAGGAACATACAGATTGAGAAAGTTTGGTAGCTGGCGATCGCACAGCAGTTTGGGACATGCCATAGAATAAAAACAATGGGAGCAAACCATATCTCTGAGATGGGTAGTTTTATACCCTTTAAGGTACTTTATTGTAAGAGTGTACCTGAAGAGAGATACGATAAACAAATGCACACAACTCAGAGCAGATAGCCTGAAATGACACCTGCGTAAAATGGGAGTCTTTGAAAAAGGGGGAAAAGCTAAAAGATCTGAATGCTGCCGCGTGGTTGGGTCATGTGGTTCCATTATGTTCAATTAGTTGCATATGCATTCAAATCTTGCAATTTTTGCCTGAATCTCTAAGTCCTTCTTGGCGGCAAGATCTGGGTGGTGTGCACTTCACCAAAGCTGCCGCACCTTTGGCAGTACTTTGTAAAGACAAGACTCTACAGTTAAAATCAATCAATCAAAAGCTTCCTGCGGAGTAAAAGGAGTATTCGATCATATGTGGTAATATTATATATTGGAATTGGTATTAATTAACAGCATTGCTTCATATGAAGATGAACCAAAGGATATGCTACATTGTACATAGCTGATGATCTCTCTCCATACCTTCTGTAGATTTTGCATTGCAATCTTCCGAATCTGCTCTTCTTGCAAGCGGATCAAGAAAACGGCTTCTGGAGTTTTATTGTGAAGCTAAGTAGATCAACCAGAGGCGCATAAAACCTTCAAGCGACGATTGATTCGAACACGCTGTATGTGGTATAACGAGGACACGATATGACGACATGCACGTTACAATATTGAAGCGTAAAAGGAAAACTAAACATTAGAATTCAGCCGTTCGCCGTTTACCATTCGTACCTATATTCTTACCGTCGTGTCGCTGAAGGAAAGAAAACGAAATTTCATGTTCGAGTGAATACGTGTGTCAACCTATTTTTTCTCTCCTCTGGTTTCGCAGAACTTTCAATAAACACTACCATTAGTACGTCGGATTTTCATTGACATACGCTTACACGAATGTGCAGCAAACTGTATCCTTTAATTATGTACGAAATAACGCCGTAATAGTACGTTTTCGCTTCTCATCTCGCTTCTTCTACCGTTTATCCTTCTCTATTTGGTTTTCCATTACTCCTTTTGTATCGCGCGCGGACTGGATAGAGGTGGGCTGCGGGAAAAGAGAATCACCGCTATTGATAGTTTATCATTTGCTTATTATAGTATTTAAGTTTATGTTGCAGAAATTCCCAGAACAATGAGGCTCGTCTTTGTTTTTAACGATGAATTGTATATTACATATTTGCCAAGTAGAGGATGAAATATCAAAAGCTTCAACTGGTCAGTTTTAATCGTTTTATTAATGTCCAAAAAGGGAACAGCTTTAACCTAAAAATTCAGATTTCGATTCCAGAGGTAGAAGAGTATCTACGTCTGATTTTGGAGCACAGCACACTCTAGCAAATTGCAGGATTTTCAAATTTTTCTAAATATCTAGAAAACTATGACACATAATTTTTCTTCCTGAATATAATTTGAAATGTATGACACAGTCTCAAGGATGATCGAACTGGCATCATCTTTGAGACCGCATAATGAAGTAGAGTCCCAAAAAAATATATCTGTTAGTTTCCGAAATATTTTCAAAAATTTCAAGTTCATGAACATTTTTGAAAATCGGGCGATTCAACCGCTGGAAGAAATTGTATTGATTTTATACCAAGCCACTCTTTCAGTCTGTAGAGTTTCGTAGAAATCTGAATTTTTGGATTTCCAGTGTTTCCTTGTTCTTTTATCTCTACTTGCATCGTCTAACTAGCTGTATATTAATGAGATTATTAAAAATTAAATTCAATGTGTTAAGGCCTGCTTGGCAAATATATCAATTTCAAGTAGGTCCTAGTAAGGTCACTATGAATTAGATCGCATTTCGGCGTGGCGTGTAATGACATGCTCTTAATTTACAAAATTATGTTTTATTCTTTTAACTTAATTTATTTGCATTACAAGTGAATAATGAAGAAGATTTAAGATATTTGCTCGAAAAAAACATCAAGACAATCAACTTCCAAACCGACGTCCTCACATATTAACTATGAAAGTAGAACAGGATCATTTAACGAAGTAACATTTGCATCTTTATTATCACCAACGTCGAACATACGAAGAACTCCATGTCTTTCTAAATAAATTATTGCCAATTCCGCAGTGGCTCTATTGTATAACCTGTCGGAAATACTTAATACATATAATCAAACCCTTAAGTCTGACCGGAAAGCTTCTGAACATTTATTCGCTTCAATGTGTTTTAATGTTAATTTATAAACCTGCTCAGATAAGAATAGTCCTGGTTTGATGAATAAAATAGTTCAATACTGTAAGGACGCGGAGCAGAAACCACCAACGCAGCAAGCTAAATATGGAAATTCAGTGTTGTTTCCAGTAGTACATTTCTTTGAAGAAGATGTCACTGTTAAAATGGTATCGCTAGATACGTCACGGTATAACAGCCCTGAATTTGGAGAGAAAAAAATATTTGGAGGAATACTCAATACTCAAAATGATCATAACTAAGTGATTACTGAAATTGAAGGTCTTCAAGAGATTTCAAGGAAATGACACCAAATTTGATAATGAAACACGATGTTTGTGAACGTCAACAGAGTTTTGTCAGAGGTAATGACTACCGTCACTACCTCTGATAGGAATAAATGAGGAATAGAAGAAGATTCGCAAATTTTGAGTTTGCGAAATAAGAGTGCCCTTCAAGGTATGGCGAAGAAGATCTGCGTCGCTGATATATTGGCAGCATCGTACACTTCGTTACAGTTATATAAGGGGTAACTGAAAGAAGGTTTATAGCAGAAGATTGAATTGGTTAACGACGATAAACACCCAGAGAAGGAAGACAAATTACTTAATTAACAAGAAGGTCTAGATCGTTCGAAAGGAATACAAGTTATAGGATCTACGTAAAACGAGCTTTAAAAGTCTGTTTGTCTTTGAAAGCTCATTTTACTACTCAAATAACTTACATATGTGCTGGGCAGTGCGCCAATACTTTAGTCTTTCTGAAGTACTGGCACACTCCGCACTACACAAGTTATTTGATTAGTTTGGAACAATTGTTTCAGGTAGTTTACCACTGTTAAGCGTACGACCAAACGATGTAAAAGATTTTAATCGTAACGTGCCTTGTTCCGTCCTTAATGTTCTTATCGCCTCTCCACCTTAAAACATATGCCTGTAGCATAAAACGTAAATATGTGTTCCTTCTACAATAATAAATCCATCACAGCTAAGTGGCTAAAGGGACCTGTTTCTTGCTTTGACAAAGGCCTTTTTCTTGGCGAAGTTGCCTTTTTAACCTACTTGAGGTTTACGAATTTAATATGATGTTCAGTTTCTCTCATAAACGAGACGATTCTAGTAAAAAATTATTTTAATTTTATGATTTGATTTTGTAAAAAGAAGTTTTCCATTATCTAAATTCATTTCCAAAGTTTTTGGACTTGGTTCTGCATTTTTGCTCCTATCATGGATCTTTTTGTGAAGAAACTGAATTGCCAACAAGAAATGTTGACAATTTGAATAATTAAAAGTAAATAAGATCTTTATTTTAAACCCTTGACAGAGAATCCTTAAAACAGGAATAACTTCGTAAATTCAAGATCTTCTATGCAGTAATAAACAAAGTAGCTAAAGTCACCTCATAACCGGTCTATAAATGTAATTTTAGATCACAAGTCAATTACGTTAGCCAATCATCAATTCTTGATCGGAACGATATAAAACGCGATACACGACTACAATTAATTTCAGTACCTCGCAGTACTTTCTTAAAAAAAATCCATACTAGTTTTATGAATAGCTTTTTGTTTAATTTTACACTGTCAAGATGCATCTACTACTTAATTGAAATCTGTAATTAAAGCAATTATAGAACCTGAGGCGGTGTATAGTGATATTAATTAAAAATAATTGAACATTTTTTCTTGATATTTACATAGAAAAGTAATGACGCAGTTGGACATTTAGGACTTTGTTTCTGTAATTTGTATTATTAGTCTACCTCGTATGTTGAATTTAATAGTCTCCCATAAAAGCCATCTTGGATATACCAATTGAGGTTGTACAAAATAAGCTAGAACACAACATAAACACAATAAATAAACTTGCTTTTCCACGGGTTATTTTAATGTATACGTGACTAACTTTTTAGACTGTTTGTGCTACGTTAAAATGTTATGATAGATCGAAAATTGCATAAAAGTGATTCGTTTACGTGTGCTTTTGTTTTTCTAAATACTTGTGTAGACTTTTCCTTCTCTGCCTATTTCAAAGGCCGTTTGTTTAAGCGACACACGCCCGATAAAAGATAGCAGAAACAAGGTATCTCCCCTGTAATTTGACTTTGCACACTTTATAATGGGGTACATCGAAAAGGTGGTATGGAATATATGTTTTAGAGGCGCTGCGACATGACAGGATAAGCAGTTTACTTAACACCTGTTTATAATAAATTTATCCGCGAAATATTTTCTTAAAAAGAAAGGTCTTTGATAGAATAAATATGCTGTTATTGTTAGCATTATTCTTAAATTCTGAAATTTTAATGATCTATATTGACTTTCTTCCTGGGTATCAAAGAAAGCACTTTCCTTATTGTTGAAAAACTAAATTTAACATCTTAACTTCAAAACGTAACGGTTACAGCCGTTTACAGGTACATTTTCGTTCCTGCCTCATACTACGTTACTGTTCCCCTGAGGCCAGCCTTATTACTTTTGCATGAATCAAGTCGAAGTGCTTAATTTCTCTAAATTCTAAATACTTTTCGATAAAATTTTTATCCATATTTAGGCCTTCAAACAACTTTGAAATAATTTTTCAACAATTTTAATCAAATGTTTTAAATCATCAAAACACAAAAAGATCATTTATTCAGGAGATTATCTTGAGGACATGAAAGGCATCTTCGATCAAATTTGAAGCAAACCAGAAGAACTAGTATCAAATTAAACAAAACTAGAAAACCCTGTAGATTTGATTGAACAAAAAACTAAAAAATTCGTTTGTTCAGAATTTCTGAGTGTTAAGATGTGTGATGTACATACGAAATGGATAGCCCAATTATTGAGCAAAGATATTTGTGGGATTTATTCCTTTTTATCCGTGTTCTCTTCTCTAAATGTTGGTAAGAAATATTCTTCCTGTAAATCATTACTTTTCCCAGTAATGTTTCATTCCCTCTAATCTGTTCAAATAACACTTGTTTTGCAAAATAGCCGTTTACGAACGTGATGACCTCCCCATTCAATGAAAATTTTTCGAGGGAAACTTTAAGTTTAGGAAACAGAATGAAGTCGCTTCGAGACCCGATTTGGTGAATATAAAGGATGGTTTATCAGTTCAAACGGCAATTCGTATATTCAATGCGTTTTCTTGCTTTTCTTACTTTTTCGGCGGCTTTTGCTTTCCCCAAGCTAAGTGATAATGCGCAGTATGCCCCGTTATTATCCTTCCTTTTTCAAAATAGTCGATTAACGCAACTCCGTGAGAATCCACCATCACTCTCCTGGTTGATGGAACAATCTTCGCTTTCTTGGAGCCGATTCATTCTTCAGCCCAGTCCACTAGGAATGCATTAGTGTAACCAGGTTTCATCCACAGTTACTAGTCGACTTCAAAGCTCCCGCTCATTTTGCTTAAACTGCTTCAGTAACGCCTTGAAAATGTTCATTCGAATGCGTTTATAATAAGTGAACAAGCACGGCACCCAACACGCGGTTAGCCATTTTCAGCCTCGGCTACTATTCTAACCTTAATTTGACGATTGCTTAGCACCATTCAATGAACTTTTCCATGTTATCGTCATTAGTTTGGCCGTCTCGAATGATCATCGTCATCAAACTGGTACGGCTACATTTAAATTCAGCTGTCCAAGATTTTACTATGATAATTGATGATGTAGAGTCCGCGCACGTATCTCGGCTTTAATTTGCCGAAAATTTAATGACGGGTTGATATTCAAATTTTTCAATTTTTGCAAAAATACTAACATTAACTAACAAACATCACTCGATAAGAGCGAATTTAGTTATAGCGCGACATGCTTTTGGACCTTGATCTCAGTGTTTCTAGCATGTACTACCGTATCTACAAAAAGTTCACATCTACAAAACGCAACAAAATAACAACGAAACATCGTAGCATCACGAGCAGGAATTTTAAATCGAAAAAACCGACAAAGTCTTTGTATAGAAAACGTAACAGAATAAAAGATAAAAGAAAGTGCAACAGTGAAATGCATTCACGAAGTCAGTTATTTCCGGCCTCGTGTCATAAAAACGTCAATTCACGGTAGACGGAATTTTTAACGGAATCCTACCGTATTACCAACGCCGGTTCGGGGGTCTTGAAGCATCCCGTGCAATCGTAGCCTTTATCAGATTTCGTGCAAGTTCGGTACGCTTCTCTTCATGTATGCGCCTTCATCTAGATCAATTGGTTAAATAGAAAGAATAAATAAAGATGAATTGATTGTGCATTGAGAGTGGAAGGAAATTGATAGACGCAGGATTAGGGAAGTATAGAATATGTTAATTTTATGGGTGATACCACAAATATTTACTAGTATTATGAAAATAAGATGGTAGTAGCAAAGAATAATGCAAATTTCTCAAATATTTGTTTTCCTTTAATGAGAAACACGCTATATTGAATAGCTGCTTATAATTTATTCAGGATGAAATTTATTGTGCAAGTAGGCAGTTAGACTTAAAATTTCGAATCAAGAATCAAGTGTAGCAATGTTGGTATGTTTTGTTTACGATTGCCAGTGTAGCCAAATAGTGCTAAGGTCAGAGGCTACTTGATACAGGGTGCAAAATGAGCGGAATACCTGATTTATGGCTTAATTGTTAACTGTGCGAGAAATTAACTTTGATAAAAGCTTTTGTATGTATTTGGTTGTCTAATGGTGCTTATAGATTTTCCATTTATGTCGTACTTTTAAAGATATGACATCATCGGTTGATAGTTCTTCACTCTATATTTATATTTTGTTTTGAGGTTTGGTGGGTCTGCGACTTACTGTTTTATAAGAAAAAAAAATGTCAAATAAATAATGATATTTCATTGTATTAAGACTTTCAGTTTACAAATTCATTGAGACTGCATCCATGATTGTTGGTTTTGCAGATAGAAAGAGTTCTGTGCAAGAAGCTGAGTTTCACCAATTTCGAAGTCGGCAGCGTCTCAAAATTTACGCAAGTTTAATGAAATGGGAACTACAAAAATATTCCCGGCTCTGGACGAAGAAGAACGGCCATAAATGAAGAGAATGCACAAGTTTACTTGAAGAACTTAAAACTTCAATGCAAAAACTTGCTTTAAACAACGATATTAGCGAGAGATCTGCAAGAAGGATAAAAAAAAATAAATCTCATCCGTATAAAGCGCAATTATAACAAAAGCTGAACGAAGATGATCCTAATAAACAAGTATAGTTTTGCCAAGAAATCATGGATTTAATTGATGGTTATAAAATGTTAACTAACAACATTTTGTTTTCCGACGAGACAACATTGGACCATTTTTAATGAGACAGACAGGCCACTCAAAACCTTTGTAAAGTTTATGTGAGCTTCATGTGAGCTTTTCTAATCCTTTTTTCTCTGCGGATCGTAATGTAGGTCTGTTCCTTCCATCCTATTTTCGGTCACCCTCTAAGTCTATTTCCTGTTGCTCTCCACTTACTTTATTAAGGAGTTTTCGCTTAAATCTCCACTTTGCCTCTAACTATTAGAAAGGGTTGAATCAATACTTAGTTACAAAATTTATTGCAAACAAAGACCCCAACTTTCCCGCCAATAAGAACAAGACCATCGTTAAAATGTTTGAATAACCCAATCATTTTATTATAATCAATTAAATGATATAGCATTTTGTTTTAAACGATTCGATTTACCTCGTCAAAGGGCTGATAATTACGTACAATGTACAATGGCGTACGTTCGCCCCTGTCGGCCTTTTATATCGTTCCCAAGTTAAAAATTCATCGCCTTCTTGATAATTCATAAAGCCTACTTCGGTTAAATCGAAGCAAACTTTCCCATTTCATATTGTACGTAAATCTCTGTGAGTTCTTCTTGCAGTTTGAAATCGACGATGTTAAAGTATCGTAGGTAGCTCCGTCCGTATGTATGGAGAGTTATCCTTGACAACGTATTCCGTTAGAGAGACTTATATTTAATTCATGTTAATTTATGCTATTACATAAAATGCAATTAATATTCATAGGAATCTTTTTTAGTTCGCGTCTGCGGTACTTTTTTTTCTCTTTTTGCTGTACAATATACGCGATTACGATATTGATGTAAAATGTATTTGTTGTTCTAGGAAGTTTTTTCTGCAAAAGTTTTGTACGCTGTATATACGAAGGTAAGTATAAGTACGTGTTCGCTTGAACGCCCGTGAAGGTGGAAGTTTGCATAATTGATAAACGGTTTGCTTGAAATCGTAAAACGTATTGGATATGGTGTTGACACTATTTTATAATCTACTGCATGTAGTTATTCATTCGATGGCGATTGTTTATGCACATGTCTTAATTCTCGTGCAATTTTGATAGGCGTTTTATTATTCATTTTGCATATTGTCTTATAATGTTTCACGGAAAATGTGGAAATTATTTCGATAAAATTAGGCGGCTGTGAAATTCGGAAGTGTCCCTACAGCACCATTTCGGCAATTTAGATTTGATTCGAAGAGATAAATAAATATTTAGATGGGTTTTAGAAATTTAAATTAGAACTAACCTTATACAGGGAAGTTCCATTTCATAAACGCTATATTTACGTAGTTTCTCTTGGAAAATCAGTTACTTCCGATCTTAGAATTTTTCAACTTGACATTTCTCAATTGAAGCGATTTACAAATGGATTTATGTAGCATGATTCAGGGATGCAATTGTATCTGAGATTCTATGCTTTTCAACGAAATTTTACGCCACCTACAACCTTACGACGTGAAATTTTACTGGGAATTTTGATGAAGACGAACCGAACGATTATTAATTGGAGACATTTCATTTTGATGACTTCCACCGAAACTTTCGCAGAATAGTTTCAGTGTATCACTGCCAAATAGCGGTCGATTAGGGTAAACAAATTTAAGGGAAAGAAAAGCCTTTTTAACAAGATTCTGTTGAAACCGTAGCTGAGAATCTATACACATAGATGACCAAATTTTGGACACAGTCAACCAATCAAGATCTTCCTTGGTCCGAACACTATTACTTGGGTCGTCGAGGGATTTATTGAAAACTGGTGAAAATTACAAAAAGTACATAATCTGTTGATATATTGAATAATTACTTGTCGCGATGATATAAGGTCAGACGGAGGAAAAGACAAATGGAGTTGTGTATCTTCCGCATGTACATAAGTGGTATTTATAATTTTGAATAACATCAGGCAATCTTGGGACGTAGATAGAGAACAGTGGTAGTGGGCTTAGGATAGCACTCCGGGAAACCTCAGTGGACGTATACAGACCCTTAGAAACCATTTGTTCAAAGAGCATACTCTGTGATATATTAGTTAAATAGGACTTAACTAGAATGAGAGCAGGATTGCCTAGACCAATGGACGATAACTTACAGAATAATATATAGTGGTTGGTTGTATCAAAAGAGAATCAAAACAGTCGCCTTACCATCCGTAATACTAGCAAGTGCTGTAGTGCAGCTATGAGCCTGAGCGACAGCCGGATTGAATGATTGGTAAGAGATTTTGATATATTGAGGAAGTTGACTTCGGCCTAATCTTTTAGTGGGTCAACATGGGACACTGGAATAACTGAAGAGGGCTTCCAAATTTTGCGATAGACAATAATAGTCAATTAACACAATTTAGCATTTAAAATCTTTATATTAATAGCATCAATACCTGTGGCAGTACTTTTAAGTTTATGTAAAGCTTGAAGAACATCAGATGGGGCAAACCAGAAACTGGTATTAGATACAATAGGCGGCTCATTACAGTGAGCAAAAAGGTTAAAGGTTTACGCACTACCTGGTGGTGATAAGAAACAATTATTGATCTGTTCAGTTTAGGCTTTGATGCATATCTTGTTCTTAACTTTTTCTTGTCATTTGAATGAACTTGGCACTGAAATTGATAATGGACTTTTTTCCCTTCTGATTGCTTGATTTGTTCAATTTTTTAACGCTTTATAGAAATCATGATGTAGTGGGTTTGTAGTTTTGCAGCAACGTAGAAGCTCTTGCTTTAATCATAAGTTTAGTAATTGTTATTAAGTATTGGTTCCAAAGGGGAAAAAAAAGGATTTTCGAAAGATGTTGCTGTTGATGATGCAATTGTCAGTATGTCAAATCTCAAATTAAGAGTGAACACTATCGTCGTTATAGAAACGTATTAAATCTTGGGCTTTTAATTTTCAATTTTCATTATTATTGTTCCTTATTTTTGCCTATTTTGCTAATTGTTGTTATTTATTTACTTTATTGACCTTCGTTGCAATTAGTTATAATTGGATCATTTAAGTTTCTCAGTTTCTGCTAGACAGTATTCTTATTTTACAGTTTTTCTATGATGGTGTTTCTACGAATGTCCACGTATGAACCATACAAGATAAACTTGAAGCGATTATGTTTAAAATCGGAATACAACTCTACATTTTTTCAAGATTTTGTGCTAGTCTATGTTATGTATTGTGGTCATAAGCAATATTTGGCATTCGTAGTCACGATTTATCGTTTTTCGATTCGATAAAAATTTTTAGCTTTTGAGGACTCTTTTACAGAGTTTAATCTAACAAATTCAATGAAATTAGAAATTCGACATGACTATTCTAACAATATAGAGTACATGTTCTTGGAAAAAATAATTCAAAGTTAAATCCTGCCGTAATAATTGAATTCAAATGAAGTTATAGAACGCTATCTGTATCTGTATCTGATCGCTATGTTCCTAGGATTTTTAAGCTCTTCTGGGCGATGACAGCCGATCTGGAAATGGATCAAGCTAAGGATCTTTCTCGATCTTTTGAAGGCTATTCCTAAAAATAATCGTATAATAGTATAATAGAAAGGTCAGAAGAAAAAGTTATAATGGAATAGTAAATGGAATACTTGTATTTACTGGCACTCTCGAAAATGAAGCATGTAAATGCATTTAGATGAACACCTCTATTTATTTTATGAAGTTGTAATTATGTGAAGAAATTAATTAAAATGGATCGAATTACTCTTCATTGTGAGATCCAGTACTCCTTTCCTTGGTTCCTCAGGTTTAGATGCTTTCTAAAGTACACATTACATTGTTCCCTTCTTAGTAGTAGGAAACATAAATTTTGGAAAACAATCAGAATTGGCTTGGTGAAAAGTCCTTCTTCACATTATAATGACATCGAGTTAGCTAAATATGAAATATCGTAGACTACTTCGTTACGTTGTGCTTTCGCATCAAGTAATTAGGCGCAAAACTCCTCAACATCTTTTCTGCAAGATGTCGTTAACAATAAACGTGCACAACCTCAACTTTTGGTTTCTTTGTTGGTGTTTTAAGCTGGATTAAAAGCTCTATCTTTCTTGGCGAGTAGTGACTACATTATTGGTTTCCTTTTTTGAGGCCAGTTTAATATATAGGTAAATGTTATTAAGTAATTGAATTTAAAGTGTACTATTTTCTGGACTTTTAGCTTATACTAGTTTTAGATTTGTGTATATGGAACCTGTGGCAGAGTAGTTAATTTTAGCTTATCTGGATGAGCTGCACCTTGTTATAAATGTTAATTATTATTACTTGGAAACACTTCTACGTACAAGGGATACTTGTTCCAAATGCACCGGTTAATTTTCATGGTATCGCGAGTTCACTGCAACTACCAATGCTTATCTTCAAATGTTATTCGCACTGCTTGAAATGACCTGTTCTCGTATCTAAAATAGAAAGCATAGCATATCTCTGTTCTCAACTACTTTTTACCGCAACTGATACAAAGGCGTCCTAACATCACGTTCTAGCACCTTCTCTCCACATTCTTTAATTTGAAATATATATGTATTTGCGCTTAAAAGAAGGAAATCAACCGTTTCATTCAGCACCGTTATTCCTATCTATGCAATGTATGAAGCATAACGATCTTTCCTTTCATGACTCTTCTTGCCAGTTATAAGCCTCTTCTCTCGCCGCTTGAAAAATTAATGTTGTGCGTCCAATGAATGACCGTATATGTGTGCGTATTAATATTATGTACATAAATACACACACGCACGCAGACTAATGGACTACAATGTGCTTGCTGTGAGAGACAACAGGTGCTTAACGAATCGTGGAAGGAGAAAGACCTGTCACATGTTTACGTTCTTAAAGAAGGGCGATTCGTTGCGAAATAACAAGAACTATAGTTTCGTAAGAATTATGGTAGAGGTAATGTAAAATTTTGAAACGTTTCTAGATTTGGACGCTCCGACAAGCCCTATTTTATACTATTGTAAAGGTTAATTTGATGTAGCGCGATCCAGTAGCGGCAACTTGAAACGATGGAAATATAATGAAATAAATAATTATTCGTTGTAGGACAAGACATTGAACAGATCTGAATGGGCTAATTTGCATATAAATGGAGTGTTTATGAGAACTTAATTTAAATGTTTGAATTGTTTCCTCTTTCCCGGGAGATGGTAGATAGATGCACGGGAGTTATTAGTACAGATGAATTTAGGTTTGATTGTCACGATTCTTTATTTTAATAACATTCTAGAAAATTCATACGAAATTGTAGAAGAAAGCATTCATATTCTACGTTATTTGAACTAATTTTCTTAGATTTCTTTGTAGGAAAAATTCTCTTCTTATCGTTAATATTCAGGCCAAAGTCGTGTTGATATTTTCAATATCAAGATTATTTAAAGAATTCCAAACTTCTTGGATCTCAATTCTTCTCATATTTTCTTCTTCAATTTCCTTAACAACTACGCCATTCCTTCAACAAATTTTCTCAGATATTCGTATAAATTATTATGGGTCTGCTTACGAATTTCATCTTATGTATACAAGAGACTGGTGATTCTATTATCTTCAGTTGCTCTTTTGTATATGTGTATCATTCTTTATTTGTCGTCTCCTGGTGCTGTTATTAGAAAATTTAAAATTCATCTTTGGATCCATTTCATAAGACACCCTAAAACACTAATATTTAGCTTGAGCACTAAATTAACACATTGCTCTAAGTTTTATCAGTCTTGGAAGAAATAAAAATTGATTTCATGTTACTTATTAGAGCAGCAATTCGTGAGTGCAACTGCGATGAAATTGACTACCCTCCATAGTCTAGATATGGTTTGCAGTGACTATTATCTGTTTGGAAATTTGGAAAAGACCTTCCAAAAGTGCCGTTTTAAGCCTGCGGTTTGGGCACATATAGGTTCACTCATAGACGAACTCGGAATTTTTGGCGGTACTTTCATACCTATTGATCTTAGAATGAACGAAATTTAAACCAGAAAATGGATGGATCCATTCGCTCGACTCAATCTAACATGCCATGGAAAAATTGAGTATTAAGCTGCGAAGCTCATCCTGCTCATCTTGCTCCTCACGCCGGGCTTTATTTAATTTATTTTGAGCCTATAGGTACACAACTCCCTTTTGTATACTAGCAATTAATTGAACCTTCTTGTACTGGAAGAAATTTATCAAAGGTCATCGCATTGTGTAGTAAAAAGTTCCATTTACATTTTATTTTATCGTGTCCATTGAAACCTCAAACAAAATTTACCGTTAGAGTTATATATACAACTCTAATCATTTCATTGTACATACACATGTATTACTAATTCGAATTGACCTTACATAGGTACTTTTATATGTACGCAGTTAGGTATATAAGCGTTTCTGATTCCAAGAAAAAAAACGCGTGTTTTCGTACCATTAATGAGGTTGCAGTTTTTGTCTTCTCCGGTCTTAAAACGTTTTCTATGTTTCCCAATAGGCTACACAGAATTTGCATACCGATTTGATAAAGAACTCTAGCGAATTGAAATTGCATACTGCACATACGAGACGTGCATTGAACAAAAGTTTGAATTCTAGTCTTGTTAAAAATTTATTGCGTAATGTACCTGGCTAGAATTTTATGGACGAAGAGGTGTTATGTTCCAGGTAAATATGCAATAAATTAATGTAACGGTTAATTGTGTTATTCTATTCAAGAAGTCAATGTAATTCCTACATTGCGTTTTAAACTTTATCTGTAGCAACGGTGGAAGAAAATCCGAAATTACTCTTATGAAAAGGAACTATAGGTCTGGTCCTTGTCTTCTTTGGAAATCGAAAAACTACAATATCATTAAGGGAAATTAATACGGAGGAAATTTATTTTCAACAAGATGGATATACCACAAGAGAACGCTGCGTATGAATCAAATCAAGCAATAAATTTAGAAAGCATAGAAATTATTACAAAATAAAATGAAAAATGTCTAAAGTCGTTTAAATGAACAGAAATACCGCCTCATCGGTCTTGTTCTGGGTCCGCAATTGTACGCTTTTGATACACAATCTAGACGCTAAGGATTCCTATGGTTATAACAACCGTATACAGAAAAAAATCCACAGCATTTTATTTTTGTGAATAGGGATAGCCCCAACTTTAGTTCTAACTCTTCAGTTTTTGGAGCAACTGATTTTCTCTCAATACATCAATATAATTTTTAATATTTTCCACGCGGAAAAACGAGCCTTTCTAATTTTTTCCGAACTTTCTACCACAATACCTTTAAAATCAGTTTGTTGAAGGTATTATATTTTGATAGACAAACACTCTACCTTTGAAAATGTGCAACGTTCTTCTGGGTTTAATTTCAACTCGAATTTCAGTTTTTTCCAATTCAGCACTACTTCCCTCAAAAAGATGATATACATTTATAGAGTCCACCTATTTGGTAAGATTTTGTTTGAATTCTAGATTTACTTTCAAGCAATTTGGGTAACAAATTTGTAAGGATATTCCTTGGTGATGGTTGGTGGCGAGATCTTCCTAACCGCGCAATTTTAGGTTAATGTACAAGTTGGAAGTAACTGAGTATTAAAGGAAGAAACAATTATACATTCTGCTCCGTACCAAATATGTATCGGAATCTAGTGCACCGCATCAGCGTACCTTATGCTTCCCTGGAAAATTTTTTGGCGTTTTGGCGTTTTGGACTAATATAACGTCCAGCTCTCTCAGATCTGGAATCTTTGGGTTTTTAGTTTTGGATATATGTCAAACAGGGTATAAATTAAGGAATGTTGGCAGCGAAATTGGTGATTGCGATTTATGAAATAGATATTTGGACATGAGGAATGTGTACCTACAATATTTTCTTCACAGAATCAAATCTGTGAGCGTACTCTATAAAAGCTGTGCATATGAATGGATACATTACAATGTGATTTTTTTGCAAAATTAATTGAAATAAGACATTTTGGAAAAAGATTTTGCATAAAAAATGGTTAAACATTATTCCATCAAAGAAGACATTCATTGCATTTTATGCAAACATACTTCATTTTTTGTGTGCATTTACTACAAACTACTTTTTACACATCAAACAAACATTGGTCAATTTTTTTTAATATCCCATTGAAGATAGTGAAAACTAGCGATCGATCATTGCCTTCACCTTCTTGCATTGTTTCTGATATGTTTCCGTCAACAAGAATCTTAGTTGCTTTGTATCGATTTTAATATTCATTAGAAATTTCCACGTTCAGACTCCGAAATAATACGCATACCCTTTCTACTACGGCATATATTAGAAATATCTTAATTTTTATTGGTTGAAAGTTGAATATCGATGCTTTTACCAGAATACTCGACTTTTTTCTGTATTTTTCCCTTTATTTCATTTCAATCAAAAAGAGCCGTCATTATGTTGATTATTTTTTGTAGTAATCCAGCAACTCCATTAAATTTTTCCACAATAGCTTTGTTTAATTTAGTAAAAATAAATACTACACAGGCTGAGTCGGGAGGAACGGAGTAAACTCCAAGAGCATATCGTATACGTGGCTACAATGTAAAAAAAAGTTTCTAATTCGACTTTCATTTGAAATAAATATAAATAAAGATATATTTGCATTAACTACCCACGTAAAACAAAAAGTCAGGTACGTTCTACATCAAAAGTTCTTCGCTTCTTATCACATATGATGTACTAGCTACTGGAATCAATCCATTCGAGGCTCAAAATCGTGGAAATAATTTTCTTGTTCTGATACGTGTCAGAGCTGGTGACGTCTATGCTGTGATTAAAAGAAATGTTATCGTAAGAAATTTTGTTTATTTGTAATTACGTTATAACATGAAAACAAATGAAAATCGGATAAGAACATCTGAGCTTTTTACATTACTTTCACGTGTATAATACACTTCTGAGATCTGGTCCATTCCTCCCGATTCACCCTCTATAAATAAATATCTATTTATACAGGGTATTTATAAACTTATCATAAAAAAATAAAATCTACTCTCGCACAATGAAGTTGGAAATTGCAAAATAACTTTTGATTATAAAGCACCTTGTTCAAGTACTCACGTCAGTATCAAATCAATACGCCGATCCAGAAATATTACGAAAAGTAGTTCTTCGCGTGAGAAAGGCAATCTGCAAACTCAAGTTGAGTAAATGCACAATGCTATGAATGAAAGAAAAAATAATAGTTCTGGGCTGAAAACAGTTTTATTTCTATGAAATTAGCTGGCCTGTTAATTTGATGGGTTTCCGGAAAATTCCGGAATAGTGTGTCTAACGGAAAATGAATTGGGGGTAGACACTCATATCAATAAATAAAGAAATTTTCAAGAAAAAATTATATTTAATTTTATTTATTTATTTTGTTTATATTAGCGAAGGAAACAGGCGAACCCAACAGAGCTTTCACAATATATGTACTACAATACATTTACATACATTAGTGCCTTTAAAAATGAAAAAGAATTTTTTTCAATAAATATAAAAATTTGAAATCCGTTATATAGGGGGCTCCGTGAATCTAGTTGAGTTCTAACGTTTCATTTCCATTCAACAGCAGTGTATGGCTTATTACAACAGCCACCTGCATCGCTTTTTCGCAAAGCTTTCTCGAAACACGTTTAAATATATCGAAAACACAAACTTGTTAAAAATGTATAATAAATTACCGAAGAAATTCGTTCTATTTTAAATGGATGCAAATTACGTGTTCTGTGCGATAAATACAATAATTTGCGAGGTGTTTGAACACAATTTTTATATTAATTAAAACGCTTTAAAACGTATCATTTAGACGTTTTACAAAACTCGACTAATGCATGTACAGCGTACCCTAGATGTGTAATTATGGAACTAATCTCTAGGTTATTTACGCGCTAACTATGATCGTTATTATTACTATTAGTATTGAATTTTGTGGCGGTATATAATTACGCGAGCGGCGAAAAATGCGAGCCTAAAATTACCATGAAATCACCAACTAAGGAGGATACCCTCTTGTTAGTTGGCTGGAATATATGGTTTTCTCCTCCTTTGGAAGAATGCAGAAGTAATTATTGATATCAGTGCCTATCAGAAGCATTTGTAAAATAAATCCTTCAAATATGTGGAGGGAATTATTGCTCTACTTAGGCTTTTCGAGAACTTCGGTTATTCTCCTTTTGGTTATTAAATTTCTACATACACAATACATGTTCTTACGGAAAAATGTTTAAAAAGAATTTATGTGTTTGTACTACTCTTTATTGCTCTGCTATTGATAATTGTTAACATCGAAAATAAACGGTTCAGAATTCTTGTTTGAGCTAAATACAGAGTGTTAGAAGAAGTGTTTCAAAGTGTACAGAAGATTCTTAATGAGCATGGATCCACAAATGCATGGCCTCGGGGTTGCGGGTTGCTGTAGTTGACATAAGTACTGCCACATATGCAATTTTTGAAAGATATTTAGCGATTAGTGCACAATTTTACAAATTCTCGTATGACGGTTTACTCTAGTATTGAATTAGCACACATATGGCGGTGCTAATGGAAATTCCACCAATCGCCAGGTTCCTTAAGCTCGTGTTTTTTTTGGTAAGACTGTCCTAAAGATTGGGTGACACTGGTTCATTTGGGAGACAGTCTCATGATTTCGGGAGATCAAGATCGGTATCGATCACTCAGAGAGAAGGAGCAATTTTAGCACAGGTAGAGCAGAATCCGTGGACGAGTTTGTCGAGAATATCAGCCGAGGTAGAGCTTTGTTTGTAGAATTATCCAGAAGCAGCAGTTTTACCTCTATGGTGCACAATAGATGCAGGCCCTAAATCCACCTTATCATCGAGTACGTTTGCTTTTTACCGCTGGGAGACCTCAATTTTGCTTTAATTATTCTTTTTACTAGTGATACTCTTTACTTATTGTACCTTTTGTTATTCAAAAATTTTATTACGTTCATTTCTATAGAGAAATCATATATAACCATAGGAAAGTCAATGTTATTCAGGGTTAAATTCTAAAGTAGTTACTCTAAACTTCAGCCTGCGTTTGCAGTATCTCTTTGGATTTATTATTATATGTTGTATCTATCGGTGGTTTGCTGTTATCACTGTTTCTAGCTACTGATAGCCCAATAGAGTCACTATTATTATTAATATTATTATTATAGGATGAGGCAGAGGCACATCTACATCTACATCTGATCTTCAGGTCAGACCTGGAGTTTACCTTTCAGATTTTTCTACTTTACAATATTCTCCATGTTCAACAAACGTAATAACAGTGTTCTTTGACCTAGTTCATCGTTTATGGAATTTGTCCATATAGTTACTTCAGACTTGTAGTTTCTTGAGGCGCCTAAATCCAGGTCTAGGAAAAATCGATTTTACAAGATGAGTAGTTCCAAGTCTACAGCTACAACCACTGATCTGTTTGCCATTTTTATTGCTACAACAGCGTACGTATTTGGTAACCTAATTAACAGTGAAAATGGATATTCAGCAGCAAGCAAACGTTTTTCCAATTCTCGTTTACCGATTTGAATGAAATTTGGTAAATACCGAGGCTTCATAGAGACAATGCAAAACGGGTATTTTCTATTCATGCTGAAGATTAATTTATAAAGATTTATCTTTGATTTGAAGAAGTAGAACAATTCGAAATTAATACAGAAGAAAGCAGTTAAGTATTTGAGAACTTGTTATTATTGAGGGCACTTTGAGGCTAGAACGTTTAGCTTGTAGACGTACGTAAGGAGTGTGTCTTCTGGATCCAACGCTAATGAATAATTTAGAAACTTTTTACTACAATTAATGGCTACCTTACTTAAACGTAACAATATAATATTAATTTGGTTTTTAAAAGAATATAGTTTGTATTTATTGCGAATCTTGGATTTATAACCTAATTTTCAAAACAAAAATAAGCATAAGAAATCATATTTAACGTAACATTCGCGAATTACTGCGACATATGCGCCTAGTAGGCGATGCTTAGTAATTAAACCATATCCCTCATCTTCCACATCACACTCTGTTTGATACTACTTCTGCATTTTCTTCATTTGAATTTCCCAAGCAAAAATTCACATCGTAACGATGGTGGCAACAAGAACATTCACGGTTATGCACTAAATAAAAAGTGAATGGAAGATAACCGCTGGCGCATCTTCCTTCAAAGTTTTCAACGCGGCCGACTCAAGAGAATGCCGTTCCGAGCGTGAAGATCCAAGGTTTGCTCTCGTAATGATCTTTTTGCTCTAAAATTAATGTACGGAATCACACGGTGTGACCAAGGTTGTACTTGCCTGTGTTGTGATGCGCGATACGTACGAATGTATGCATTTACTTGTGTAGTGTGTGCACAACAAAAATAGGTGGCCGTGCGCGCGAACCGGAAGTCCCGAAGCATCCATCTTCAGTTGTCATTCGGCGTGTGAAACGAAAAACACCGATAACGTTTGTTTTTTTTTTGTTCTCTAAATGAAAAAAAAAATACATAAATTGTATACGTAGATATACAGGAAGGTTCATTTTGCATGCGGTATGCGTATTTCTCGAAAACGATGGATTTTAGAAGAAATATTATGAGTTGACTTTGTTTTCGCAAATAGAGATCCACATATTTTCATCCAATCCATTAAAAGCTGAAGAGAGAACATCAGTGTCCTTTTTTTCCAAACATTATGTAAATGATATTGTTACGATAGCGCAACATAAGGAATTATGACAAATACATCCCATTTACCTTAGGTAAACGAACCTACAACGTACATGCAGCCGGTTTCCGATAATAATATAAATATCTAATCACGATTAGCACATTAATCGATGGCTAACTTATTTTTGTAACGTTATTAAGTACGTAATTACGTTTAAGTAATTTTAATCGAGAATTAAATTAATTCCTTAAATATCTTGAATATCTATCAATATTAACATCAAAGAAGCAAAATATTATGGAAATAGCTGTTATTTGCAAAAATTTAACAACAATTTTAACCAAGCCAATATTAACCTCACGAAAGTAGATTTACGCAAACTTTATCAAAATAATGGAAACGATACTGTTGATGAATGTTGAGTGGAACTGTTGATTTTTATTGCTGAAAAGGGCGCTTGGCCTTATTCAACTCTATTAGTAAATGCATTGCGTGGTGTGTTAATAACAAATCAATATCCACAGAGGTTGGGAGGTTGCTTAGCCTTAAGCTGAAATACTGAAAATTTTTATATATAATATACAATAAACTTTAATAAAAGTCTGATACATCAGTATTGTCTTCTGATTCAACAACAATGGTGTTTTTTTTTGAATTGCTCAAACCTTTGATCATTCAGTTCAAGAATACGAATAAGCTTTTTCTAAGTTAAGTGGAGCAGGACCTACGTTTTAAAATTGTTTGGAACATGGAACATTATATGACTTAATTGGACCACACTTGGAACAAATCGCAGAAAATCTATCTCTGGTTTAAATCAAATATTATTAACGATGAGATATTTGGCAATAAGTTCATTTCGAGAATTAGAGGGCATCAGTCAACGGAGCCCGTTATAATTAAGCAGCCTTTAAGCCACAGTGCATAAGATTGCCAGCTGGTGAAAAAGTGTAGAGTAGAATCAAATTATTACAGAGTATATTAAAATTGTGCCTCAAGGCGGTCCAAATGCCAAAGGCCTTCGGCAACCGTAAAGGCTTTTTTTTTCTATCAATGTTCAGGCTGCATGTGATGTAGTAGAAAGTGGTCATTATGCAGATTGTTTCCTATTAGACTATAGTTGCAAGTGCATGTAACCTTTCTCATTAGGCAACAATGTTGTCGAAATATGCTTTTGTATTTTTAAACGACAGGTTCCTTACCTTCCAATTGAATTGCGAACTAAAATGGAGATTATTGCAGTATTGCATTACAGAGCAGTAGCATTTGATAAAAACTACAGGTCTGAATATAATTTTTAACGCAGGCTAATATGTTTTTGTGGCGCCAGTTGTCCCAATGAAATGTCACTTTAAAAGATGTTTTACACGACATAATTATGCGTAAATTCTCCATTTGTTAAGAGATCATATTAATTCTGTGCCTCGTACGAATTTTATGTATAAATGTGTTCTGTGCGGAATTGTACGTCCTGTAAAACCGCCTCAATTCTTCATTAATCAACAACGAATTAAACCAGCTCAAAATGTGCAATGGATGTCATCACGAATTAAAATTTAATCGGCGATCAATTTAATTTTGAATTAAAAAATTATTCTATAAACCGGAGGTTGGTACACTATTGTCACTCAAATAAGCATAAAATGAATGTTGAATAAAACGACCGCTCCAATCCAGAGTGTAAGGTTCCACGTTCTTGTTTAATTGTACTTTTTGGACGCGCTGCATTAAAACCACTAAAATTAAAATCAAAGGTTTGGAGGTTGTATTTGATGCTCAGCTCTCCGTCATTAATAACGTTGTGGATATTATATTTTCTATTACAAGAGACTGAAAAGTGTACAAACGACGCCTTCTTAATATTTGTACTTTAGAAGAAATAATATTTGGCCATGCAGAGACTTTTGTTATTTTGTTATTTCGCACTTTTTCTGCAGCGTCGTTGGAATTCAACACTTTAAACTGCACTTGGTACTCCATTTTTACTAAACAAGCTAACGTGGTTTGTCGATCATCGGCGACCTACACTTTGTAAACACGCAGTTACTAGCTTAGCTAACGTTTAAAACACCAATCACTCGAGTATGTCGAATTGTCGAATTCTGAATTACATGTCTGTTTATAGTGAATTGCTTGAACAACACTAGCTGTAGCCTTGGTTGATATAACACGGGCTAAGGTTTTCAGCTGCAAAGTTGTGTCGCATTATCTTTGCTAGATATTCCTGAAATTTTCCCTAATTTTAGCTACTTTTTTCTTTAATTTCGACGTAATTTTTTTGCTTCAAGGTATAAAATATTTCAAAATCTTTAAAAAAGTCGTTCCATTTACGTGCGAAAAAATAAATAAATCAAACACTCCCTTTAACAAAACGATTAACATCACATAAAGGTTTTGCTGTGCAAATACCTATCTGAAATGCATTGCATATCATATTTATTTGATGTTTGATTCTTTGTATTTCTACTGCAATGTCTTTTCTGTTTTTCACCATTTACGCTCGTTATTGTGTTACATTAAGTTTGATATTGGTCTTAGTTTGATTACGTTGTATATACCGGTGGAAGTATTATTATATATTTGCGTTAAGAAATTACTTTGGAAACTAAGTATATCTATGTAATGGCTAATGAAATGGCTCCAGATATGATTGATAATAACGAAGATCGTTTACAATATTTTAAACATAATTTCGAAAATAATTTTAACATTGAAAGAACCAAGTAGAAGAAGTATTGTGAACAATTGGACGATACGGCAATGGGCAATCCCTTGTTCTCTTTCACAGGTAACGTGCTCATGGGTAAAATAGAAACGTGTATGAAAGGGCACCATCGAATTTAATAATATTAATAATAATAATTTTATTCATCGCAAATGAACGGATATAGACAGATATCCAAGAATAAACAAATTAATAAAAATAGTGATGATAATAATAAATATTCATCTCATATTACACAGAAAAAGTAAGGTTGTGTGGGTTATCTCGCAATAAAGACAAATAATACAAGGTTTTAATCAAAGGAATGTGTCCAATTACTCAACAGTAAGGCCCTGATTTTGTGCTTAAAAGGCAATTTTTTTAAAGCGGGGAGGTAAGTAGTGAAGAGACCTACACCCAAAATACGGCCAGAGACTTTTAACTTTAATGAATAACTATGTGAAAATGTGAAAATTAGATTTTGCTCTCTTCTCCCGACCTTTGATACTAGGAGAACTACCATTCCAGATTTCCTGGCAACACTTAATTCAAAATTCGAAACCATTAGATTTGCAGTAGAAGAAGTATTTAGCGTTCTACGCCGCAGTCTAAAAGCAAATTTGTGTAGCATCTCATCATATAAAATGTGTTGGAAAAACGACATGCCAACATACGTAGAAACTCCTTGTGTTTCTTGTAAAATCGCTAAATCAGTAAAGTAAGGATTGTAATTTTACTGAAAATTATGTAAATTCAATACACTGCGCACTCTGTAAATTCGCAGAAAATTTTGCATAGTTTCTCGAATCTATGCTTTTTTATGTCTGTTCCCCTTAAATAATAAATGATGTACCTCATACTTAAACGGTTCACCGTGTATATGTACACGGTGTCTTATGCAGCAGAAGCGAGCAAAAAGGACGTAGAATAAAACAGTTACGTAAGACGGTGGCGTTACGCCACGTTGACTTTTCGCTATGTGGCATCATCCGCGAAACTGCACTTGTTGTGCGGCTTACGAGCATTCCGAGAACACCTTTTGAAAAAGTATTTTCCTCTCTTCTCTTTTCAACTTCTTTTCTACGAACAAACGTTCAAAGTCGAACGTTTTATGATGTAATCAATCACCCGTTTGACTCGGCAATGCGACCGCGTTAGATCCTTCTAATTAAATTTATGATTTATTCCGTATTGAAAGTGCCTCGGTAAACGTGATGAGAGCGATGACGCAAGGAAGCCTTAATATTTAGCCACGGAATAAATTCGTACATGTGCGAAAATGCTGCATAGGCCGACGGAATCGATTAGCATCGGGTGTATGCGTGTGGCATCTTAAAAAGTAAATAAATAACGGAGTTGGAATATTTGTTGATGTAGTGAGAGATGATACAAGGTAATTCGTTAGATTTGCAAAAGTAATTATTGTGGACTTTGGAAGATTTAATTTTAATAAATTTTTAGCTAAGCAAGAAAAAGATACAATTTACAAAATTATTTTAGGTATAAAGCCAAGTTTAGTGTTTTTATAGTGAACTATCACTGAATTAAAGTACTAAAAACAATTTTTAACATGAATCGCACTTCTATTAAAAAAATTAGCATAGCTGCCGCGACATCAGAATAGCCTCACAATAAGCAAATAAGGAAAGCTCAGATTTTGTGTATGGAAACAGCTTTCTTCCATGTTCGTACTTATCATGGGCTTCACTCTTACTAATAGGTCTCTGTACGTTCGGACATTTTGAATACCATTTAAAATTTACACCGTTAGAAGAAGTAGCCACAGAGAACTCGCGAACTTCTGATAATTCTTCTCCCCATTTCTTCCGCGCTTAACGTACTGTTGAATTTCAAAAATTAATGTAAATTAACTATTTATGGTCAAGCTAATTCGTTGCTGCTTGTATACTCATTCAAAACTGACAAATACGTTATATGCACTTGTTACCTAAGCCCGTTTTTGTTATATAAAAATACTATATTTACCTTTATATACAAAATAGTTGTGTGAACACTGTGTGAATTGTAGCTTTCTCTCGTAAGGCTAATCAGTTAATGCGGAAAGCAAAGTACAAAACATTCAAAGTTAAAACGATATCGTCAAAATAATAATAGCCGTAATTGGCTTCCAAAAGCTCATTAATTCTAGCATTTTGACCTTCTTTTTGGAGTGTTCTATCGTGGAATTTTTTTTTGTTTGCTAAAATAGTTCGTAGATTTCTGTGTTCATTCTTTGCTCCCAACCAAGTTCCGTCTCCTTTCCTTACTCCCGTCGTAGTATTTTCCTTTCCTTTTGTTAGTTTTTCTGATGCAGGATCCATAGGTTAAAGTTGATCGTATCGCTGTGCGAAGCCACTATTTCCTCCTATGCTCTACTTAAGGTTAATGAAGTTGGTTTTCTCGAAGTTCCAACGTTTCTGCCGTCTTTATCAGTTGTTTTGTGATCTTTTCCAATTCTTCTTCGCTTCTCGCCATCAGTCACACGTCATCAGTATATGCAAAGCATGATGGCTTTTGTTAAACAGAAAATAAATTGATGCCATAAGGTAAGATTCCGCAATCATTGTATTGTGGGTAAAAGCGTATCCCCGTTAATATTATGTTGGCAATAATATCAGCGTGGTACCTATCACCAAATATATCCATATTATTTTGACATCACCTGTATCTAATGTTACACCCTACATATTTGACGTGCGTTGAACATTTTTCAAAACACAACCGCATACCATTCACCATCGACCAGCACGCAGTTCACAAAAGGGTAAGAGAGCCCCGTAAGGTCTTCGCATATACCCAGAGAGAGAGTCCGCATCGGCCGGAAAGCCTGCTGCCACCTATATCCTGTCTAATAAGGCGGAAATAACGACAGATTGCACGATTATAAATACATAGTTTCGTATTTTTAACAATTAACGATCATCGGTCTGTTGAATCGAAGCGATGCGGACCCGGGGGCTCTCGTCATTCCGAGGCGGTGGCCACATCCTTTTTTTTTACGTTGCGCACGTTGACAGGCGCGTATGTTTCCCCGGCCTTTTTTTATGGGAACACGTTTTATATGCATTCGAGTATTCGCCTTCTTTTGTCTCGTTCTGTTTCGTTTCTTGCGTCCGTTTTGTTTAATGGGCTCTACAATAAAGTATTTATTGCCCGGGTGAAATATATGGGCAGCTATCGTATAATTTTCCTATTTTAGAGTTCATTTATGAGTACCTACGCAATTGGTCTGAAAGAAATACAAAGTATGTCTAGGACTGATTGACTATAACTGTTCTTTTAGTACTTTTCGTACTCATATCAATTGATCGAATTGACCAATCAATGTCGATTGTTAAAGAAAGGTAATTTTACTGTTCTTTTCTTGTTGAATCAGAAAATCACAAGGGCTTAATCTACATCAGTTTTATATTTTAATTCTCTTTATCATATTGTTTTACCTTTTCAACCGGTTTTTGTTCGAATATTTAAATTCTTCTTTTATTTTTGGGTTACGTGATGTTGAAATAAAAACCATTTTACAGATACATGCCAAATAAGTACCCAATTACACGTGTAATTGTAATGTACTATTAAAATTTGCACTAATTAAAGTGTATAACACAAAATAAAAATGTTTGTTCATAAAGTTCAAATGTAAAGAAAAAACAAACGTTCTGAGATGTAAATGGAAAAAGGGGGAAAAATTAGGAGAGGAATAAACAAATTCCGAAACGTAGAAGGAACACAACCGGCACAACTTCAAAATAAAAGAATTTAATTTTATTCAATATTATACATAAATATGGGCTCAATGTCTCATCCTCTTATACTTGCTTAATATATATAACAAATAAATAAATACAACAAATTAAAAGAAACATCACAACAAATAAACGTCTTTTTTCCTCAATTTGGTGGTTTTAGATATTTAGAACTCTTACTTTTTTAATATGGTAACGGCCTAACGGGGTGTATAAGCCTAAAGCTCGTCATAGCCTCACGCGTCTTTACTGCGTGTAAAATGTCCAAGTTTTATGTAGCAGTTAGTTAAAGAATTAGCAATTTAGGAATCGCTTCACATAAAACATCGTCCTGATACATCTACAACAATTGTTTTAAGGGAAAAAGCAATTGCAATTTATGTCACAAGGGACGCAAGTGCAATTTTGCAATCGAGAACATCGCACCGTACTTTCGGCTCAACTGACATTATATTTTCCCTATTACCGCCGACCTTAAACTTCGCATAAATTAGCATTTTAAAAATATTTAGGACTTGCTTACACAGTATGTCTCACAAGGAACTGCATCAATCAACATATCAAACAGTATTAGGAAATTTTGAAAACCTGGCAATATACTATCACCTACAGGTACTGTTAAAAGAAAAAATATTTTCAATTGTCTAAGACTTCCGCTTATACCAGAAGTAATATAGTAAGTGATATTTTGAAATGTACAAACAAATATAAAAACTAAAATTTCAAAATTATTCGCAAATATATTTTTGTTGACCGTTATAGATCTTCCTGTCAATGGAATGGCTGATGCACACGTAACACTTTTAGCTGCCTCATTCGGAAAAGTATATCGGACATTGTTGTAAGTTATTAATTAAAAGTTTGCTGAGAAATAAAAATAAAAATTTAATATTTTTGGAAAAAATTCGCCAGCTAAAAAGGCGAAGAGATGATATAAACCAATGTCTTTCAAAAGAGATGATTTTCTGGCGGTATCTCGATTATCTTCCTTCTCGAAGCATTTCTTTGCAATTCTCTAAAACTTTCTCGAATCTACAATCATCATACGGTAAATTATTTTGTAACGTATAATTTTCAAAGAAAAAAAAAAAGAGTAAAAAAAGTAATTTTCGTAATATATACAATCCCCATACGTTCATCAAAACAAAATCAAGGAGGCAGAAACAAATTTAGACAGGAGAGCAACATACGCTTGTTTTGCAGCGCCTACTTTCTTCCTAAAAGTATTTATGCACGCCTAGCCTACGCGGGCGGCCCCACGAAACTCTCCCAGCATACATTTTGTAAATGTAAAATTAATTACATGATGTTCGCTATCTTACTCGCGTGCTGTATTTTAGGCAAAACGCGGACAGCGTTGAAGGAACGTTATTAATTTCGAGCCGCATTGCTGAGCAGAAGATTTTATATATGTATGCACGTAATGTACGTTATTGATGTCGAACAATTTCTAACGCGGATCGTATCGATTGATGCCGTATAGTTCAGGGTTGGTTCGATTTAGAAAATGTCATTTTTAGCACGGTAAAGAGATTAGGTGGAGATTTTAAATGTTGATTGATGATATTAAATTGAGATTATCTCAAGGCTATGTTTTATGACCTGTAATTTTGTTATCCATCATAATGTATTCGGAGGTGATGGCTGAAATTCAATTTGCGTTGTTCCATTTTAAATATTAATTTATGTATCTTATGGAAAAGAAACGGCATCTCTTTCCTATCGTCCTATTAACCGAGTAAGTCAAACTTCTAACACAATTCTGTTCAATCCACTTCTATTTTGAGGTCTATTCCGTCTTTTCTTACATTTTCCATAAGACTGACGTTCGGATTTCCCGAAGGTCACCGTACGTTGCAAAATTTCTATTAAACAGTATAACATTCACGAGAAGTGACTAGTAGATGTAGGGCAAATCGTTAGCAAGTGTTAAGGAAGACAATTGCTTCGAATTTAGTAAATCTATTCTGTGACATAATCTCCTTTTTAACTTTTTAACTGATCCCAATATTATGATTTGTCAAACTCTGCAAAATAGAGTCCTAGTTTGGCAATGACATGAACCACTTTCCCCAAGCCATTTTTTCATGTTTGGAGAAAGGAGGAAGTCGCAGGGGACCAAATCTGGCGAATATGGTGGATGGAGCATCTGAATTAGAAGAGTGCACTGGGGTGTTTTCATGACGATAAAGAATTTTTTTCTTCCACTACTTTTCTCTTTAGCTCGGGGGATTTTCTCTCTTTACCTCGGCGTCGAATCAGTCCAATAAATCAGCATAGTTCTGTCCCGTGATTGTCCTTCCTTTCCCCAAATAATCAATTAAGATTATGCCTTAGGAAACTTTTCCGGCTGACAAAATCATCTTCGCCTTCTTTGGTGCTTGTTGGCCGGGAGAAACCCATTTGGCCGATTGACCTTTGGTTTCTGGTGCGTAGAGATGTGTACATATCTCATTCACAGTTGCATAACGCCGCAAAAATTCACCTTGTTTTAGCATCTAGCTCCTTCATACTCGATTTTTGCGCACGTTCAATCTCTTCAATCTGTACCTGGCGATCGTATTGTCCATAGTCACCTCAATGGGACTACCTGGCCATTTCTCGTCAAAATCCATGCTTGACAACGCTTCAGTTCATTAAACTCGATTTCTGATGGTAGTCATCAAACATAGATCTCTTTGACTCCTGCACACGTTTTCCATCCAAAAACAGAAATCGAATCACCGACCGGAGTTGATCTTTGATAAATTTGCTCACTTTCAACAGTTCTTAAAGCAACACTACTCGATGAATCTCTCGATTTTGACCTAAAGGGCCATCTGTTTTTTCATACCGTGATGCTTCTATCTATCCATCCTCGTATGTGCTAACTCGCATGCAAGTCCATGTTATCTTCCATATAAGATTTTAGTTCGTTTTTTAGAAAAAAATTCTTTATTCCGCTACAGCTAAAATCATCTCCTTCATCGTCTGTATCAACATACATATCATGGAGCTCCACACTACACTGGATCCAGCGTTCTGCAGCTTTTGATTCACAAAATTTGCCAGAGCGGTGGATCCAAATAGCACCGTCTTCAGCTCTATTTCCTACACTAAGTAGCGGGACCTTCATTATTGCTTGAAATGAATACGTTCTAATTTGAAGAGCAACCACACTGCAGAAATCAACAACTTTGTCTACATAGAGGTGCGAGCTCTACTCTGCTATCCTTATGTTGTCGAATTAGAAAGGATCTACTACGTTGATATTCTTATCCAAATTGGTAAAATTTGTTTCCGCTACGGTAGCAAAAGCTTGTTTCATCAAAACTGCATCCTACAGCATCCTCTGCCTTCCTGGATATTTTTGGACGCCTACGCCATCAATATAAATAATGTTGTTTGTTTATTTTAAGCTGTAATGCAACGCGCAAGTAAAATCATCTTACTCATTTTCTACACTATTATTCCACACTTATTATGGATTACACACTGCATACTTCCGGATGACTGGATCCGAAAGAACTCGTAACATTAAGATGCTGATCCCATTTTTTCTAATTTAGGCAATGACAACACCGCAAATAACTTCAGCGGTCGTAATACTTTGTTATTAGATATTCTTCATGGGAGTGTTTTTGGAGAATGGTATTGTCTGTGAAATATATTCTCAATAGCGTGATAATTTGGTGCTGCTGTGGAAAAAATTTGCTTTCAAATTTTATCACAGTGTACATAATAATGGTAGTAATTGAAAGGGAATGCGATATGCTTAGCAACCTTTGGGCATGCTGGCGCTTGATGGAATTTAATTTAATTATTTATTAATTTGGGTAAGTTATTAAGATCTCTTCTTGTTATATACTTATTTGTTACAATTCTATTGAATTTTCGAACACTAATTTTGTCCTTTCCAGTGTAATACGTCCCTGCGCTTATTATTCCTAATCCTTTCGCTCGAGTCACGAATATCATGTAAAGGAAGTTGCAAATCAACCTAACCTTGACTCACTAAAAGAAAATGAACGTCGGACGTTTATTATTTGTGTCATTCAGTTGTCAAAATTCTCTAACGCGTACGCTTTCTAGTCGACGGTCGTAGTCGGCGATTGTTTCGAAACAAGGATACCATGATGCGATGGTAAGATCCAAGAAAAAAGAAATTATGAAAAAGAAAAAGGAAGGGAGTTAAGAAGAATTATGAAAAAAAAATAAAGAAATAAAAGGAGGATCCGAAAACGAAACAATAGCGAAATGAAAAACAGAAGAAAATCGAAACGATTCCGGTAAAACCCACCTCTTGTAGCGTCGGTAAATTTACGCGAGGTGAAGGTAGTATTGTGTTGGAATGTAATGACCCATATATATATAAAATCATTATAATTAATTTTATTGATGATTTGTTCTTTAAATTATTAGCCATTTGTTATTTCTAAGAATATCAAATGCGATCGGACAACCTATCTCGGGATAAGCCTCTAATCTCTCTCCTTGTCCACAGCATCTTATTGAGTAAATCTATCCCCAGCCAACAATAATTCTGTAGAGATGGCAATATTACTCGACTTCGTTCTATTTTCTTCGGGGCCTTCTTTCTGTAAACACTTCAATTAAAATCGTGAAGTCCGGTAGGAAATATCCATCTTTTTCAGTTGCCGTTGCTCGCTAATGTCAAGTCGTTAATTGTTAGACGTTAGATCGCGAACTCCTATGGCACTTTGCAGGCTAGTATTTTCAAAGAAAATAAACTTTAGTTGATTAATATTTTAATTGCAAGAACATAAGATGTTATCTACATGGAAAGTGTGTGTAGTTAGCCGTGACTTATATTTCTCAAACGCTATCGGTTAGAAAGAAGCGAAGAGGCATGAATACAAACTGCTGTTTTTAGTTCCAGTCGCATTTAAGAGAAAGCGTGTTTGGCTAAGATGCTACTTTAAGGCCGGGGTGAATTCATGAAGTTTTATCATTCAAAAGGAACGCGGAGAGCAATGGGAAGTCGCGTAAACCTCAAGTTCGAAAACGGTGTTGCTTGCAACTTACTTACTTTTAATTGCCGAAATACTATTTAGATGATACTCCCTGATCTGCGATCGTGGAAATGATCTTTTATTAAAGAAAACAATTTCATAAATTTATAACTTTGTAGCATAGCTGCCTAATTTATTTTACTTTGTTAAATTTTACGACGTACTTCTTTTGAAGATAGTTAGCTTCGAAAATCTAACGGACACCGATGTAAATTAATGCATAAGAACCAATCAACTCGTACACCCTTTACATAGAAAAACGCACAACTCCGAGTTAACAAGGCCAGTTCCATATTTTATTTAACATACTTGTCCGAGCTAACTTGAAAATTAAAGTTAACTAAACTATGTCTACTAACTTTTATGTCAAAGAGTTGGTACTGCTAGCGAATAAATCTTTATAAATTAGTAATGTGCAACAAGCTTTAGTCACACACAGTGAAGCGATAGCATGAATTTCTGATTTGTGCATAAAAAAATAAAAAAAATTATAAATAGAGAATCGGGAAACCACATTTTGCGTTTTATTAAGATCTTGAATTCTTGAATATAGTGACTAATACTATTATGCTATATTATTATTCGATCCTTAGAAACAATGAATTACTTTTGGTCGATTTAAAAAAAGAAATTGTGGGTTAAGTTGTGTAAATTTAAGAAAAAGAAGAAGTTGCGAACCTGACTTATGACTTAACTGATTATTCTGATTGCCTGACTCCTATAAAGGTGAACCAGTTTTTATATTTGTTATTATGTGATTAATTATTGGAATTACCCTCGATTAAAAACGAAAAACATTGCTACACCGATTTCTCCTGTCAGTAGTGACCTAATTCTAACCAATTCTAGAAAATATTTTAACATGTAGCATCTAGAATTAACGAAGATTTTTTGCAATCAATACATGTTACCAGAACAGTACAACCATCGCGGCATTGATATATGGCTTCGATGTCGTGACTACGTCGTAGAAACTCACCAACGCCCCACAGCGATGCGATCGTAATTCCTAATTAATGAGTTTTTCATATCATAGGAAATTTGCCGACTTTTTCCGCGAACCCGAAGTTTCCGTGGAACGACAACAAACAGAAATCAGAAATGCCGCATTCGTATATAACGCGATCGCACGTACAGGGCGAAATCAGCCGGTGTCATTCCTGTAACGCTCGCGATATTATGGTGGTAGGCATATATCATGCATTAGCGGGATTTTTTATTAACAATAAAGTAATGCGTAATGCGGTCGTTTTGTTGTCGTAATTCAGGGCCGACTTGCGTGTGAGTGTCTTGATATGTAGAAGGCGTTGCGATATTGTGTGCAAAAGAAATTACTTGTTTATAAATCCATAAATTGATCTTGCATATTTACTGGTTACCTATAAACGATTGAGTCATTTGAATAATTATTAATAACTCGGTTATTAGATCTCTAGATTAGAGCGAATATATTTAACTTTCTTTTTACGAGCGGCCGTCAATGGCAAAAGGCTACAGGTCATCGTTTTTACAAAGAAACGCATTCTGCAAGGACTAGCAGCACCAATGCCAGGAACGAAGTTTCTAGGGATAAAGACTTCCATGGAATCAGCACGTAGAAAATATCATCAGCGATATGACTAACGCGATGGGAAGATGGGGGAGAACTTGGGATCTAAGTCCAAACACAACGCTGTGATTGTATAAAACAGTCATTAAGCCAATATGGTGGGCAAAGACACTGCGGATAGAGGCTACAAGGCAGCCAAATTATATCCAGTACCACTACAAATTTATATTCAAGGGGATAATAATTAGATTTCATGGTGCAAAGTACTTACCAAAAAATGTGGCGCCGCTTATGAGCAGGCCATCAGTTCAAAATATAGCTTTAACAAAAATTACTCATCGATGCCAATACCAGATAGAGGGAAATGGAACAAGCAGAAATTGGAGTTCGTGACAGAATTATTGGGATTTAACTAAGAGGTAATGTCGAAACAAACGTAAAGGTAATTGGAAGCAGCTTATGAACAGCCTGTATAAAATTCAGTAATGCTTTCAATGTTGGCACTATTCAGCACCTATATTCCAACAAAAACAAGAACCTTTCAGGACCAAAATCTTACAAGGATCTGCACCACATAGACCTGTTTGTAATCAACCAAGCTTTTTGGTGCAATATCTACGTGAAATTTTAAAGCTCCGAAATCCATAGATACAGAAACAACAGCTACAGTATGATGCGATTAATTGCGACCAGTTATTTCGGTCTACCTGTACCTATACGGAGATAAACACGTACAGATATCGTCGTGCGATGTTCGAGAGAGCTTGATGCCGGCCATAAACTCAATCGGACACGATAATGGCCGGTACGCGGTGCAGATCGTGACCTGAATAGCACGTATGCATAAATCGGTCGCGGCTCGGCAAGGCAGAATCGAAAATGTAACGCGGTGCGCACCGTTTCGCCTGCTCTGCCGTAATGATGTAATTTAGCTTTATGAATTAAGTTGTAAAACGATACGCAGAAATCAACATCGGCCCGATTTAATATCTCAATACGGACGATGAGGATCGAAGAAGAATGCGAAATCGTGTGTTGTTCGATCTATATATACACATATGCGTGCGTATGTGACTTACATTTTTAATAAAGGATCATAAGGAAACAAAAATAAGAATGGAATTGCATTGCTTTATTTTGTGATGGATTTTCATCTAATTTCGATGTCATTATTCCCGGCATTTTTTTAAATTGTTGTCAGAAGGTAACTGTTTACTTTTACTACTCTATAGTATAATTTGGTGGATGCAAAGGGCATATCGATTGGGGAAATTAGGAGAAGCTGCCCTGCACAGTTTGTAGGGGGACTCGAAAGGAGCCTACACCAAAAGGAAGTTGTCCTCTTAGCGAGTGCTTTCGAAAACACATCAACGCCCTTAATCAACCGGAATGTAAGCTATACCACGCGTAGATGGGTTGATTGGATGTTAAAGAGCAGAGTCTACGTCGAGTGATCCATGCCCAAATGTTTGACAAAAATATCGCCCAGAGGGCTACTAGAGGGTGCCCTTAAGGGGGAGTATTGTCACCACTGTTGTGGAGCTTGGTCACTTATTTAAAGTATCGAACAGGGCTACACAGTTATTCTGGCGCTGCAAGGAGGTTGTTGGCAAAACTAGGGGATTAAAACCTATTGACTATACACTATGTTGGTGAAGTGAACAATTACCTAAGGAGCAGTATTCTGGTGGAGATGGACAGAAGTATCCTCGGCAGTGAGATCTCTGCTTGGAAGCCATAGTGGGTCTATCCCCGCCGAAGCTTTTTGTGAAGACGGAGGCTATGGCTGCAATGCGTTTGTAGCAACCCAACATTATTGATGGATATTACGAGGACGGTATTGGATCAGCCTTTTACAATTGCCCGGTCACAGTATGACGCCTGAAATTATTTTTATTGATAGATTGGAAATTTAAATACCGAATAGGGATCAGGCACGGAATAGTTTCAGTTCTCCTGGTAACTGGTTTACAGGCGGATCGCAATCCAGTCAGTGCTCAGGAGCCGGTATCTGTGAAAGTATCCGAGCACTAGACAGAGGATATCGTTAAGCTTGGGAAAGCACGCAACGGTTTCCCAGGTAGAAATGTATCCAGTTACAATCTGCTCTGAAGCCATCGAAAAGGGAGCTGCACGAGGAGGAATATAAATACAATTACTGATAATCAGCCCGCCAGTATTGCAAAGTTGAAACTAGTAAAGAAGTGTAATAGTAAGACAATAAGATATCTCGATCTGGGTGCCGGGACTTGCCAGGGATATTAAAGTCGACGAACTAGCCAAGGAAGGTTCAAGGAAACACCACATAGCACCAGAGCCTGGGTGTGGAATCACAAGGGATTCCGCTAGAAGGAAGATATGGATAAGTCGAATATGCGGGCTTGGTGTGGAAGATGCCAATTACAGGAGGAAATGGTGTGTAAATACGAAAAAAGAAAACTGGCTCTCTCTCGATACAATTAGTCTGAGATGGGGAAAATTGATAAGTTTACACGGACATAAAATAGATCATACTGTATGTATTTACAGCTCGTACATATAATGAAAATGTTTCGAAAAAACATGTAACGCCAAATGGTAAATAAGTGATCCGCTCGATTTTTCGTCGCAGCAAATCTTTTTACTCGCGGTAACTATGCTCTGTTGTTTGATCTACTTTTACCAACCACTGGTATTATAACAATTGTAATATTACTTGTCATCAATGAATATTAACAGTTTTATTGGAATATTACATGGGTTTTTCCACGTTAAAAATTATTCGGTAGAGGTCGACACTCGAGATGCACTAATTTGATGTATTAGAAATACTACAGCCGATATTAAAGAAAGACGTGAGAGCAACAACTTCGTAGACGAACTATAAAATGTTTAGGGACCATTGGCGGGTTTTCTTGAACATTTATTAAACAAACAAATGATTAAAAAAATTTTAATGCATGAAGATCTCATGAAGTATGATCCAAATTAAGCAAGTACTCCCTGTACTTGCTTAATTTCACATGTAGGAAGCATACTATGATTTTTACTGTGAAAGCATATTTTTCACAACTAAAACAAGTCAATATATTTCCTTTATTATCTGTTTTTGGATCGTGTTTGCCATTATTACGTTAAAACTTTCAGATCTCAAATTAAATTATCTTTCAAAATGCTTCCTTACAACACATTACTTAATTGTTTTATTAATTACAAACATCTGAGAAGAATGGCCTAAGTTGGTAAATCTTCTGACTGTGATATCCCGTACAATGTTCAATATGTGAAAGGGCTGAAGGGCTTAAAAACCACGGCGATAGATTAAGTATTTTGGCTACAAGAGCCACAAGCCAGAAGAGAATATCCATTACCTTGAAATTGGATATGGACCCAACATTATAAACAATAAGGCTCGAAACCATCACACCAACTAAGTATACGATATTTTGCAAAAAACATAATGAAGAAAGAATGTAATAATTTTTCTTATTTTTAGTTTTAGATCCAATAATTTGTGCTAGTTGCGTGGTTTCCTTATTGTTAGTATTTGCCTTGGAATCATTTCATACGGTTTCTTGGAAAATTTGTAGTTTTTATACGTACAGGCAATTGATTTATGTAAATTTAATTTCCCAAAAAACAACCTGTTCGCGCAACAGGAATCGCATTAGCGAATCAGCGTAGTACTTCATGAATTTTATAACTGCAGAACATTAAGCTTTACGTTCGCTCGTTACGCAGATGTTTACTTTGTATACGTATGTAAAACGTAGAGGATTTTTACCCACTTATACTACCATGACTAACGTTTACAATACGTTGCGTAACATACTACACACGGCCTGGCATCGACAATGAATGGAAAAATTATGTATATACACATTAAATGCACTTTTTTTCATATCTTCCATCTTTCAAAATGACCTTCGCCGAGTCGGAGCCTTTGCCTGTTGCCCGCGTTGTGGTTTGTTTCTTCGCTCGTTCACGGTACGTGGCAAGAGAAGTGCCTGGTATCCATGTATTATACATAGCTAAGTACGTGAAACGAAGATTAGATGCATAATAAATAAATTGGCAATTAAATTCGCGTCGTAATTAAGAGGTTCACTTCAAGGATGCGTCTTGGTACTAATTTATTGTAGGTTAAATCTAAATTACAGTATGGTCTCCTATAAAGAACTCGAAATCTTCACTTTCGTCAAGAAAATTTATGTTGCTCATTTAACGATTTATTTGAGAAGCTTTGAAGTTACGAAACAGACGCAGGCCTTCTTATCAATGGAGCACCGAGGCAATAAAAAAAAATATTTAATTATTAAGAACAGCATATTTCGAAATTGCTAAACTTTTCAATTTGACTTTCCCTTATTAGAGTGTTAGATACTATCAATTCTACTTTACGTCTTTAATCACCTTTTTCGTCTTTTTTTTTCCTAATAACATCTTATAAGCAACAATTGTAGCAGCAAGATTTTGGACATGCATCCCCTCAAAATTCTCACACATACACATGTCTTTTAGAGCAATGCACTAGAAGCTCTCCGTAGTACGTTCCATTGACTTTCTAAAAATAATTGAAGTGTATATTCGTAAAACGCATATGTTTCTAGAAGTTTCCCGAAGTAACTCTCGAAACTGATTCTGGAGAATTACTCTCTAATGGATATGCGGTTCTAGGGATTTTTTTGTTTTTTTTTTTCTGTTTGCTATACTTTTGTGGTCTATATTTGTTTCACAGGTCGCTTGATTTTAAGTGATCGACGAGCCGTTAGATCGCGATAATGGCATTCGCATTTCCATCCAATTTCGATCATTGTGTTATTGTTATTAATATCGTTCCCCCCTTTTTATCTGGCGGCTAGACAAGTGGCACGAAAAAAAAAGCGAACGAATTTAATTCAATTATTAATCAAAATGGCGATAGGGTACGATAGCAGTAACGGAACGGGTTGAATCGATCATGCTCGGTATCGAAATTTGACGTTTTATGTATGTTAGCGATTATTTATTTCATCAAATGTATTGGGAAAATTAATTAAATGGGATTATGAGACGCGAAAGTGGTATTACATATGTTGTTTCGGCAATCGAGATGGCAGAATTGTTGTTAGATCAAAGTTAAATTATTTTATTAATAAAGCTATCAAATTATTCTAAAGTAAATTGAGAAGTAATTGGAATTAGATTAGTGATCAAAGAGGATTTATAGCCAAGTATGATTTTGATATTGTTAATGAGTTTTCTTCAGTTTTAATCTCAGAGGATAACGCTCGTTTTAGTGATTATAATCATTTACCTTATTCCCTATCACTAACCAATGAAGTTGAACTAATTGTGAGTAGGCATTAATGACTTTTATTGACGAGAAGCGGTCAAGCTGATGTGATATATACAAATTTTTCCAAAGCTTTCGACATGATTAAATATGAGTTGTTGTTATTGAAGCTGAGCTTCTTCGGTTTTGTTCCATCTGCGGTCAGTCTCCTGAAATCGTACTTAAAACGTAGAATTTTATGTTAGTTATAACAGTTACTGTTCTAATGAGTTTCTACTTACCTCTGGTGTTCTTCAGAGCTCGAATCTGTCGCCATTATTGTTTGTGCTTTACGTTAATCTTCTCAGAAATATCATCACTTGATGACACAAGGAAACTTGTGGTTTTGATACGCTGGGAGAATGGTGTGAACGTTTTAAGAACAAACTGAATATTGAAAAATGCTTCTTATAAAGAATTGCGATCAAGTATATATTTGGCGAACAAGAAGATTAATCAAAGTTGGCTATAAAGAGCACTTGGCTCATCTTAAATTCAAAAGGTGTGACAAATCTAGTGTTGTTCAACATGTGCTTGAAAAGAAGCAGGGGACTAGCTTTAAAGTAGATTATTGGTTTAGCCTTACTGCTGAAGATAATAGCTTAGCTAGCGTTTGAGTGCTTCGGCCACTTCAACTATCATTAAATGTAGCTTGTGATTTGAGAGGTTTTATATTCTTCAAATATATCTTCCTTTCTTCCAATTACTGGGAAATTTTAGCGATTTCAAAATATTCTATTTCCGTGCATTACTAACCTCCGTAAAAACATAAAAGCTCTAACATCTCACATTGCAGTCAATATGTGCTTTTATCTCGATATTCAACATGTGTTTCCTAGGATATATGCATTCATATGTGTCTATGCAAATATCAATTGCAACATCCATTTCTGTTGGTTCCTCTCTATAACGTTTAGTATTGACTCTATCTTCAATTCTTCTCTTACTGCTTCATTCCGTATCCTATATTTACGTACTATGCTCGGAGATATTTCATATCGGTGGCCTGCAGCCTCCCTCTTTTGAGACTTAAGCTAGGTCTAAAGATGGTTTTATATATGGTTACTTTTGTCTTCGTACTGACTTCTCTTTTCTCTATTAGTGACCGATTCCATGTTTCATCTTCTTCCCAGTATTGATCCTAGGAATTTGTAGTCGTCTATTTGTTGAATTTCCTTTTCTTTCGGTGCGATCTGGATTCATTTATTTCGCTTTATTATCACCATTACTATTGTTCTCTTAGCTTCTTCCTTCCATATTTGTTAAATTTGTTTGCAGGGCCCTTTTCGTTGGCACGTTGATCATCAGGTCGTCGGAAAATGTACATTTAGAAAAGTTTCATACAGGCATTATAGCCTATATAGCACCCTAGTGATGTTATCTCTCCTGCTTACCTTAAACCGTCGTTTATATCAGTAGTATCTGATTGCATGTTATTTTTCCTAACGTAGCTTTATATAAACCTTTTCCCCATATTAGTTCTTCGTTAATGTCTTTCCGCCTCAGATTCTTCCACATGCTTTCTTCTAATACAGTATCGAATGCTTGTGTCTAGAAATGCCAAGTATAATTCTAAATCTGTTGTTCTTGCTTTTTCTATTAACCGTTTCATTGTGAAAATGTAGCCTTGTGCATGTGTCTTTTGAAAGTCTAATTTATACCACTTTAAAATAATTCTATTGTAATGACAAGTTCTATATTTGTAGACTTGTTATTGTGATCACCTTTTGCTTCATACTTCACTTAGGAAGCCAACATTTTCTTACTAAACTTGAACTAGAATTTTATCTTTACAGTTACCTTCTTTATTTCAACTATATATGTACCTATCTATTAAACGTGCATGCATAATATTTTTCAAACGCTTCAGCCCAAATACGGACAGCCCAATGAATAACGTTTCTGGCACGCCAGACGTTCACGAAATGCATGAAATTTTCAAGCGTCGTGAACCTCTGTTATGCGTGGCATCTTTTTCGTTCGTTACGCATAAAAAATCACCTCTGCACGTTCTCGAAGACACATCAAACGGAACTGAAATTCTCTTCTACATTCGACAAGTTATCTGTCGGTTTGGAAATGTACGGATGTGTAGTGGGTATAGCGTTACGCAATTTTAAGTTATAAAAGCGGTTGATATACAGCTGTACGTACAAAACGTAAGTTTTAAACCAAAAGAATAATGCGTTTTAAAATTGGTAAAAACCTGCGAAATACAGTGGGCTAGCGTGTCTGTATATCAGAGACGCTGTCTTAGGAGAGCAACTCCTGCATAAGGTCAGACAGATTTAAGACTCCGAGTCAGACGAAATGGCGTTCAATCGTCTGGGATAACGATCTTTGTGCAGCTACAGGACTGGTTGAATCCAATCTGAGTTCCAAGAAGGCTGCACGAATATGGCTTAAAGGCTACGAGAAGGACCATATGCTCGCAATTCACGAAGTAATACGAGATCGCCAAGAAGCAGTGTGCTGCAAATCTCTTACCGTGGGAGGCTCGTGGCTTGGGAAGATGACGAGTCCTGATCGACTTTATATCATTCTGATAGCAGGGTTTCGGTATGGTGGAGGCGCGGAGAAAGGTATTTATTTAAAGGAACATGGTTGCACGTGTATGACTTGAGAGGTGGTGGTGTTACGGCTTGGGATGACGTATATTTAAACGGTCGCACGGAGCTTGTGCGCCATTTGCTCATCCTCGCCGAGCTCGCATCGTGAACGACGCCATTGTTACCAATAATATTGAAAGTTTATACGAGCCCCTAATTCTCCAGACTGCAATTACATCCAGCTTCTTTGGGACAAACTTGATCGTCCTAACCAAAATGGTTAATCTTGTAGAAGCGATACGACAAAAACGAGAATGAATTCCGCAAGGATTTACCAATACTCTAATAGAAAGCATGATCAGAAGATATATAATTTTTGCATCGAGCTTGTTTGGGACAAACTTGATTGTCCTACCAAAATGGTTAAATCTTGTAGAAGCGATACGACAAGAACGAGAATGAATTCCGCAAGGATTTACCAATACTCTAATAGAAAGCATGCTCAGAAGATATATAATTTTTGCATCAAGCTTGTTTGGGACAAACTTGATCGTCCTACCAAAATGGTTAATCTTGTAGAAGCGATACGACAAGAACGAGAGTGAATTCTGCAACGATTTACCAATACTCTAATAGAAAGCATGCTCAGAAGATATATAGTTTTTGCATCGAGCTTCTTTGGGACAAACTTGATCGTCCTACCAAGATGGTTAAGCTTGTAGAAGCGATACGACAAGAACGAGAATGAATTCCGCAAGGATT